>CM047806.1:1192275-1756526 GCA_026214975.1 Gentiana macrophylla | reverse complement strand
TATCGCTAATCCACACGAACCCCCCTCGAATCCTCCTTGGATTGCTATCGGAAAAACTCCGGTCGCTAGATCGACCTTTTCTTCCTCACAAGCTCACTATGGAGAGCTCTCTATTTTACACAAGAATTATGAACTCTTGCAATTGTGTTGTACAAAAGAGCTTGACACCCACTTCCTTTTATAGGAAGTGGCGCCCATATGTAGTGTGGAGGGAGAAGAAAACCTTTTTCTAATAAAATAAGGAAAATCAATTAGATTGATTTATCTCTTTAATTATAATATTTTGTCAATATCATACATTGATTATAATTATCTTATTACCATAAATCTATTTTTCCAAAATCAATTAATAGCCTATATTAATATTATGGCAATATTTATTAATTAAAGTACACAATCCAAGTTGTATCTCATACACTCAAAAGTGGCGCTTCCTTTAGTCAATAAATTGACTTTCGGAATATTCTTTAATTAATATAATATATATATATAATTAATATCTTGTATTTTATTTATTCATAATAAATAAACACCACCATATTAATTTACCACTATAACCTTTATAGTCTGTAGATAAACTTTCCTTATTTGGTTATCAACTATAACCGCATTTTAATCCGACTTGATGTTCATATGTGTGTGACCCGATAGCTTCGAATATGTTGGCCGTAGACACAAAGTGCAATTTACTAAAATGCCCTTCATACCTAACGATCACGGATAGCGTCAAAGAACACACCGTGACTCCCAATTATCGGAAGAGTCAAAAGCAATGACTACTACCTTTCATGTGAAGCGAGCCATCGTGGTAACTTACAATCCTATCGCTATAATAATATCCATACGATCGTATCTCGAGTGTCAATACATTGACGATCGTATCTTATAATCTGGATATCATGCTCTCTCGAATAACACATTTACTCCCACTTTGCAAAGATTCTCGAGAGCGAGACATTCCTTACAAGAAGGCCATTTCGGATATTCGATCTCAATCATAGGATACGCGATTCCCGGACGACCAATCATGTATACTCCGTGATGCTTCAATATCATACCCAATCACTACCGCATGATCGCCCGTGGTTGGAGAAATCTCAATAGTGTCAAAGCATGACAATCCACACCGTGATGCCATGAAGACTCGGTCAAAAGGATAATTACACAACCGCCACATAGTGTGACACTTAATGTAAGTTGGGTCGGGCCTAACGCACGCATTCTCTAATACACGCCCACGCATACCCAAGTGTCCCTACACTTCGATAGACGAGATCTATCCCTACCTTCTAAAAGATGAAGACATCCAATACGTGCTAGTCCGATTATACTATCAATGTCCCATTTGATAATATGTAAGACTAGAGACATTTAAGTACCAACCTTGTTATAGTGATTAGAGATCTCATCAACCATAATCACTATCATGGTTTTCTATCACAGATCGATACTAGGGACGCTACTATATATATACTACAAATAATATGAAGACAAACAATATATAATAACATAAGTGCTTTTATTAATCACAATAAAGTTATTACATGAACTAAATAGACTGTAAATGACCCGACCCGGTCGGATCCGGTCCGACCCGATTGGGTTTAGGACACCTTTCCAACAACAAGCTACAGGTTCGATTTCATAGACTATCACATATCTCGACTATCGGGAAATTATCTACTCATTATACTAAGAACAAGAACAACAAGAAATCAACAAGAAATATAACATAAACAAGATTAAAAGCAAAAACAAGAAAGGAAAACGAATTACCAAATATATTATAGGCCATCGAAAATCGATCCACCGAACGAAAACCCGTCAATAACGCGTCAAGCTATCTTTGAGAATCAACGGATTACAAAAGTCTAAGCATAATCTAAGCTAATATATCTACAAACTAATCTAAACTAAGGAAAAATCGCAGAAAAAGTGCAGAAAACGAGTTGGGGAAGATGATAGATCGATAATAGATCCAAAATGGGGGTTTTAAAGTGTGTTCTCGCAGATCTCGATTGCTAGGCGGCGTCAGATCGACTGTGCGCCCGCCTGTCGATTTTTTTCTTCACAAAACGTAATAAAGATCTCTCGCCTATGGTGACACACCTTCAGTAAATCAGTCATAACTCTGTGTGTAGACCTCCGAATCAAGTGATTCAAGTTGCGCTGCAAAGCTGATTCAATTGTCTACAACTTTCATGAAGATGTCCAGCCCAGAAAATTCCTCTAAAGTGGATCAAAATGCAGATCAATGGAAGGTGTGGTTGTAGTACCAACACGCTTTTGATCCGCTTGAACGCTTAAGCTTCGGGCACACGCTCCAATCCTCGATCTCGCCTTCCGACATCTCAAACACCTAAGTCCAGTACAAAATCACACCAAATACCACACATATTCCCTACAGACACTAGGGTGACCGAGAGTACAGTAAATTACACCTAAAAAGACCGAGAATCCCGGACTTTACGCCCTAGGTCCCAAATGATAACCAAGGTGTAAATACATCAAAATACAACCAAATGTCTCGTAAAACATATAAAACGAGGTATAAACGGGGTATAATTACATAGAAAATGATATCCAATTTGACTCTCATCAACTACCCCCTACTTAGCGTTTGCTCGCCCTCGAGCAAAATTGAGCGATTCAAAAATAAAGATGGAGTCAACATCGTCATTACACATCTAGTCTTTAGTATTAAAATGATAAAACACCAGTAATTGATGTAAATGCATAAAACTCGAGCTCTACCTTGTATCGAGAAAAGAATGTGTGTGTGTGTGTATAGCTTCTTTGACATTAATCACCAATGACCAGTTTAGATTATAGACGTGTACATACCAGGATTACACCATAGGCTTATACGTCGTAAACATCTCCACTAATCGAGGTCTATCGTCGCCTAGTACGGTCAGCAGACTTGCACGGTTATATCGTTTAGAAGCTTAGGTTAGTTAGGGCTACGTAAAGGATATTTACGATAAAATAGAAAGTAGAAAGTGCAAGTGAGCTTTACCAAACATCATTCACTAAAACCAAAGCTCTTCCCTTCGTAGCACGGAAAATCCAACTCCTCATAAGGAGTCTCGGCGGAATAGTAAAAACCGTCAACCGAGTCTCAACCTATAATTCATCAAACCTTCCACTTCTCCACATCATTCCACAATCCGGAGACATACGTCACATCCAGGTCTAAATTGCACTCTAAGCTCACAACCAGGAACAAACCGTTACAGAACATAACAACATCTCCTTCTCCGTACTAGATTATAAGAATTCCCAATCACCAACATCACAATAACAAGCAAATCCCAAATATTGACATTTTTTTTCTTTTTCTTTTTCTTTTTTTCCTTTTTCATTTTCTTTTTCATTTACTTATTCATACACAAACATATATGTATCAAAATATCCGAACAAAATCAGAGCCAACACACTGTCACACTCTCATACCGGATAACTCGAATAATACAATGTCACATCATCACTCCCATACCACAACACCTCACAACATCGTATAAATGTGCGGAAATAAAAGCTCAATTGCAAGGTAGTCAAGGATACGTAGACCAAATAAGGCTAGTGGACATCGATTATACGGGTTAGTAACAAAATGGTCGGGATTCGGCGGCGGTCTAACCACCCTACAAAAGGCCGAGAGGGTAATCGTGGATTAACATTAAGGATGGCATTTGGCTCGATCGGGTCAAAAGAAATGCCAAAACCGCTCATCCCGCATCTAACAACGAAGACCTTTCTATTTCGCCTCGGGTTACTAATATAAGTTCTAGGTTACCGGGTCATATGACAACTATAATCGCCCACTAGTCATGGTGATAAATGACGTCGAAGATGACATGATAACTATTCGATTCTCAATACAAGATCTCAACTCGAATGAAATGCGCCTATACAATCACTATATGTTTATCAAAACAATACCGAAGGCTCAATGTATCAAAACCAATGTCAAAGGCATCAAAATTTCTCAAAATCTGACTCATTTAAACTAAAGGGATAACAATTGCTAAGTATAACTCATTCGACATGAATACGGGACATTTAAGCTAAACTAACCACCCCTTACTTTAAAACGAAACACGAAGGATAAGTGGTAGAAAAGTTAGCTTACAACCGGAAAATGGTGCGAATACGATCACGTGGCATCCGTAGAAAGTCCTCACAGGGTACCTGTGCTAATATCAACATAAACAACAACTACACGAGATACACAAGTATGGAGATAACGAAATGAAACTAGACGGACAACCATGATTCATCAAAAACCAAAAACACCACACTAACCCCCATAATACACACTACATCGGGTTATATCACAACAAAATTTACCCGAAGTTTCAAAATACACACTACATCGGGTTATATCACAACAAAATTTACCCGAATACACACTAAAGAAACACAATGACACACTAGGGGAAGAAAAGCGATAAAAAAACATTCTGAGTTTATAGTCCTCAGTTAGACTCTCTACCCCGATATATATCAAGGATAGCTATACCAAGGGAGAGCAAACCGTTGCGTCTCCTTCACAAAATCATAGGAATTGAGCACCCCGAAAATAAAACAATATCAAAACGGGCTCAATCCCTACCACCATGAATGGTTCGATGAATCCGCTGTACGTAACAATGAATTCACTCTCCCGAACTAAAACATATCCCAAACAACAATGACTCAACCCCTAAGTAATAACATGTAGGCTCAATATCAACAACATACTCAATAGGATGCACCCCCGAAGATATAACATTAGGGCTAAGTGAAGACGGAACAGGTGACTCAATAGATACTGTTGGACTTATTTCTTTGTTTTGATGATGAGTGCCAGACTAGCTGTTATAGTGCAAAGGCAAAAAGATGTCTAGATCAAATGTATAGGTTTATTAGAGTTTGATTCATAAATAGGTTTGATCAAACAAGATCAGAATGGTCTCACGATTCATATCGCAGATCGGTCAATATCAAGTAGGTAGTTAGGTCAAGAGATTTTCAGAACTCGTCAAGATCGGGTAATGAGGCTCAAACTCGATTCTGAAGGCTAAGGGATCAAACTTAGTAATTAAAGTCAAGGATATGGAATCGTAATTTAGGCAAGTCCGTGATGACCTAAATCGATTACATATACCTTTGTGAAAAGGTCTAAGTTCCATAAGTTGGATGATGTTTGGAACTTGGTTATAATTAAAAGGGTGTAATCTAACTTCACAAATAAAAGTTAGATAAAAGAAGTCACCAGCAGTGTATTTTATACACAAAGAAATTGTAGTTCAAATAGACTAATAGGTATCTCAAACAGATGATGAACTCGCCGATAATATACCTCGATTAATTCAAGATTTTATTGGAAGATTACATGGATAAGGATGTACCAACTACCTCGACTTATCAAACAAATCAAAGGCTGAGATTAAAAGAACGCTGGGATGATTGATTTTTATCCAATGGTTACAAGTCAAGGTGGATCGATCGCGATTGTTAAAAAGAATTCGACAAATGTCACCCTATGAATAGTGATGTAAAGCAAATCGATGGGACAAAAACAAGGAACGGTTACATTTGAATTTCAAATACAAGTCACATGCATTCTTACCTATAAATAGAGGACTTTCAACTCAGAAAAAGATGATGATTGATGAACTTTAAGAGAAAAATTTAAGAGTCAATTCTGAGCTGAAAAACACCCTGCTGAACTTACTGAACTTAAAGCTACTGATCCAGAAAGATTCTTCAAGTGTATTCTGCATTCAAGCTACATCAAGCATACACACTTGAAGACCGCAAGTGCGATTATATCATCCTAATCAAGCCGCTTGAATCGAATCATTTATTTGATTCAATCTTTATTTTATAAAGAACTCTTGAAAGACAGTGAAGCACAGTTGTGTGAAAATCGTTGTTTGTGGTGGAGCTGGTGAAGAGGCAATCCTACCCTTCAAGGACCAGTGGAAGACTCAGAGCAAAGAATCCTACCTGCTCCTGGGCCAGGTTTGTGAAGCCATAGTTATTGGTGAAGAACAAGCAACTTTGGAATCTTTTAAATACAATTACATCAAAGATCTCTAGTGAATTTCCTCCAACATCACAGTGAGAAGAGTGGGTGACAGGATTACACCACCTGGAACCACTATAAAATCTGCCTACTTACTTTCTACATTTATATTCTGCACTTACTTTATTATACTCATCAACCTACTGAATCTAGCAACTGAAATCACACACATACACTACTGAGTATCTAATACTTAGTATCATATTTAACAACAAGTATTAAGGATTAATTTTGATATAATTTCGCCGAACAAATTCAGCAAACTCAACTATCAGTAGACTCATCGCTTATCAAGAAAGTTATTGAGGTATCAGCAGACATCTTGAGGTATCGCAGCAGATGAAGTTGCAGAATTTGTTAACTCCAAAGTTTTAAGTGTTAAGTTTATTCACCCCCCCCTCTAAACTTAACCAAAGCCTTTTCAAGGGACCAACAATTGGTATCGGAGCAGTGCTTCTGTTCTGAAGTAGTCCTACTTGTTGTGCTTGTGAAAATACTTTGAAACTTTTTCAAGTTACTGATTTTCAAAGACTTGCATCATGGATAACACCCAGTATGCTAGAACTATGCTGATGTGTTCTCTTGATAGATTTGATGAATATAAACGTCGAATGCAGGCATACCTTGCTGCAACACATGATGAGATGATGGATGTACTAAGCTGATGGACCACCTGGAGATTACCAAGGCAAGAATAAAGTGGGTTATACAACCGAGTACATTCCTAAACCAAAAAGAGAATGGAATGCAGAAGACAGAAAAGAGCAAACCTCAACAATATTGCTATTGACATCATTTATAGAACCTTGGATAGCAATATGTACATGAAGGTTAAAGATTGCAAAACAGCAAAGGAACTTTGGGACAAGATACAATTGATCTGTGAAGGCACTGATGCAATAAAGAAGAATAAAATCAGTGTGGTCAAAAAGAGGTTTCAAAAGTTCAAGATGCTACCAAATGAAACCATTGAGCAAATGGAATCAAGATTTAATGCAATCCTGGATGAACTTACCCTGCTGAGTGTAAGTTATTCAAAAGAAGAAATAAACACCAAAATCTTGGAGGCTCTACTTGCAAAAGATGTTTGGAAAATGAAGGTGATCGCAATAGAAGAAATGAGAAAGTTGCATGAAGAAGACACTTCAAGTTGTTTTCAGATCTCAAGGCTTATGAATTTTGCAAAAGCTTGTACTGAGATCGAAAAAGAAGAGCCAAAGACCACTGTGATTGGTCGCTTCACATCAAGAAGAAACATCAGGAGGACAAGATGATCTGTTGGATGAAATGCAGGAGCAGATTGCCCTCCTGAGCAAGAAAATCAGGATGATGAAGACAGGAAAGGCCCCTGCAAGAAATTTCACAAAAAGAACTACTGAAAGAAAGAAAGAAGAATCAAAGAAAGATAATGACTATCTCAGGCTTTCCTTGTAAGAAACCGGACACTTCAAACTCCGATCGTCCCGAGTTAAAACAAAATAAGGAACCCGATTATCTTTGCTTCAACCGAAAGAAACTCGACACTTTAGACTGATTGTCCGGACCTCATCAAGACCAAGAGTCAACAAAGAAGACATGGCAAGAAGGCTATGGTTCTCGAAGATGAATCAGGGTATGAAATGGAATCAAAAAGGAAATGAATCGGATGACACAAAGATCAAGTTGTCGATATGGAAGATTATGCTTTGATGGCCAACATGGATGAAACCGAGGAGGTATACAACATCAGATCAATCAATACTCCTCACTGGAAGTGTTTGTGAATCAACTTGTGGTTCAAATCCTAGAAATTCGACAATAATGAGACTTTGATGCCACCCTTAATCAATCGAGGATAATACAACTGGTTACGAGATTGTGAAGGTCAAAAAGAAGCTCTTGAATTAGAAGTTGGAAGATTGAAAGTTGAATTAAGAGTTCTCAAAGGTAAAGAAAAGATGTTGGACAGAATCGGTGTAAGTCACGATCATCCAAAGAAACTCGAATCCGCCGATCCATCTTGCTCCTCTAATGCATACAAATCTGGAAAGCCTTATGGTGATAAACAGGTCTTGTATTTGGAACTCAACAATCTAAAAGAGTGGATCCAAGAAGGTTATTGAACCTAGTACTGCATTGGTCCTAAGTTTGTACCAAAGACAAGATCCAACTCCAAGTAAGGTTGCCGAGGCAGTAAAACTCACCGAGAATACTTCAAGGAAGCAAAATCGAAGTCAAAGAAGTCATGACTCTAACAAAAAGAACAAATCCAAAAATAGATCGCTGGACCTTCTAGATTCCACTCGATAGCGGACACTGCTACCAAGTCTCTTTGGACCACAAAAAGGTAAAAGTCGAATATTCCAAGGATAAGAATCCTAAATCTAAAAATGTTAATCATTCAAGGGATACTTATCTCAGGGGGGAAAGGTAGACTGTTTCCTACTGATGATGATTGGAATATTCTGCACTGGCCGACGTAAAACAACCAAGATAACCATGTCGCTAGTGGTAAAACCTAAGCAATGGAATCAACAAAGGACTCAAGCAGAGGACTTATAAAAGGCCTCGGCAGGACCTCAGCAGACTCCATACTACTGTGGTCGTTTCTAACAGACAAAGAAGCAAATGGTTATACTAATGCTTCTAACACCAAAAGTCACTTCAAACAGCATTATAAACCAAAAGGCCAGAAAACATATGTGAATCCTACACAACCAACTGTTAGAACTTATGGGTGTGTGGAATACATGTATGAACCAAAGTATGACACCTTTAGGAGAAGACCTTACGGAAACTTACAAAAGGTCATGCTTACTACTGACCACTATGGACCCAAACAGATTTGGGTACCTAAAATGTATTAACTTTGTTTTGTAGGGTGTCCGGTACTTTGTGGTGGATGTTCCGGACATATGACAAAGAACAAGCACCGCATGTCAAACTTTGTGGCAAAGGATGGTCCAAGGGTGAATTTTGGCAACAAGAATACACTGGATATACAAGAGGATATGGCACACTTGTGAGAAATGGACTTACAATCAAGAATGTTGCATATGTGGAAGGACTGGACTACAACTTCTTGAGCACTTTGGACAATTTCGTGACATGGGATACAAGGTCACTCTTGACAAAAACAATCAGATTGTCATTAGTGAAAGAGGTGATCAAGTTGTACTTATCGGTAGAAGACAACAAAACATGTATGTTGTGGATTGGTCTCATCGCAGCCTAAAACTCGCTGATTGTGCATACCAAGTCCGAACTCAATTGGTTATTGTGGCAATATTCAAAGATGTCGATAAGTCTCATTGAGGTTCAAGCAGAGTAATCTTGAACTCTTTGAACTCATGTGCCGGATTTTCTGTGTACACTTTATGTATTTATAAAGAGACATATTAATTGTAGTACATATAAACAATTAATATGTCAAACTCTATTCATAGACATAGCTTTTACTCTAGTTCACTTTATGTCATAGACATTTATTATGTAAGAGACTAAAAAGCATCTAGCCTCGTTTATAGCTTTTACTTTTTCTATGAAAGGTCACTATCTTGTCTAGGACCTTTCAAACTCCTCAATTGTATCTACATATACTCCACATTATCAATGAATAAAAGTTAAGTTGAAGTTTACTCTTGTGTTAACACATTCTCAAACTCTCTTCATGGTATCGGAGCCATTTGTGTTCTAATTTTTTTCAGCTGCAAAACTCATATTTCTGAAGAATGTCTTCCACATCCGACATTACTTCAACCTCGTGAGACTCTCAGTGACCTCGGTGTGGGAGTCTCGACAACTCTCTTCTTATACTAACCATAGACTTGATGGTAACAACTATCTGTTATGGTCAAGGTCTATGAAAATGTACATTTCTGGACAAAGTAAGATGGGATACTTGTCTGGAACAAAAACACCTTTCTTGGCGACCCGGTTTTGAAGCATGGGACACAACAAATAATCAACTCATGACCATCCTCACGAGGTCAATGACAAAAGAGATAAGTGAAAACTTTATGATGTATGATACTGCCAAAGAAATCTGGGATAATGCCAGAGATCTGTACTCCAAGAAGGATAATACATCTGAGGTATATGAACTAGAAGCTCAGATTCAAACTTGCAGGCAAGGGGATATATCTCAGAACTCAATATTTCAATCAACTATCTAAGGCTTGGCAACACTTAGATATGTTAGAAACTCACTCATGGAATGATGTCAAGGATGTCGCTCTTTATAAAGACATCATAGAAAAGAAGAGAGTATTCAGTTCCTCACCTGGATCGAATCCTACTCTTGATGATGTTAGAGGAAGAATTCTTGCCACCAAACCTCTTCCAAATCTCAAATCCATGTTTGCCTTGAGGTCAAGCATGAAGAAAGTAGGAGAAAAGTCATGCTTCAAATCCACATGACGACCCCCTATGAAGGTCTTTGCCTGGCTGATTTGTCCGGAAAGCGGCCGAGGTTCTTTGAGACATACAAGAGCTCTCTGAGAAAGCTCGAAAACTGCTCGTGATCACCGCAAACGCACAAATCACACCAAGGACAAGCTATTTGGAAGCTCCATGGAAAGCCTAACTCCTCAAAAATCTCAAAACCTATCAGGGAAAGTCAAGGCAGACACATCAGTGAGGAGGAGAATGACAACCAGATGAATGCTCAGTTTGCTGCATTCAAAGCCTTCCTGAATCAACAAAAGGAAGGTAGTCACTCTACCGATGTTGCTACTCATACTCATACAGTAAATTCTACTCTTCCCTTAGCAATGAAACATGGATTGTTGATTAGGGCATCCTCCCATATGACCGGTAATAAAACCTTATAACCAACTATATGCCTTGTCACCAAATTCATAACATTAAAAGCTCATTGATGGATCTATCTCTCGTGCAAAAGGTGTTGGAAATGTTAAACTCACTAATAAGATATGCCTACAGGATGTCCTATTTGTTCCAAACTTAGATCGCAATCTTATATCTCGCCAAGAGACTCACTAAAGATTTGAATTGGATTTGTTGTTTTTAAGGAAAATCGGTGCACATTCAGGATCCTACTTCACGAGGAAGTGATTGGGAAGGCTAAACCTTATGCTGGATTGTTTCGGTCAACCTGCCTGAAGATGTAAGATCAAGACCGACCGCTCAATGACCTCGCTGCTCCCAGACTTTAGACAATATCATGTTATGGCATTATAGATTAGGACATCCAAGTTTTGGTTACTTAAAATCTTTAACTCTGAATTGTTTAAAGGATGTAATCTGAATGACCTTCAATGTGATATTTGTCAATTTGCTAAACTTACAAAATCTGTGTATGCTAAGTTACCTCATTTGCATTCCTCACCCTTCACCTTAATACACACAGTGATGTGTGGGGACCTCTAGGGTGAAAAGTATAACAGGAAAAGGTGGTTTGTCACCTTTATTGATGATCATACCAGGAACACTTGGGTTTTTTTAATGAAAGACAAATCTGAAGTTGGCCCTATCTTTCAAGAATTTTATCATATGGTCTCCACTCAATTTGATACTAAGATCAAGATCTTAAAGACTCGATAATGCTCTAGAATACTATGAGTCTAATCTCGTACCTTCTTGACAGATAGAGGAATTGTTCATATCAGTAGTTGTGTGGAAACACCTGTGAGAATGGGGTTCTTTGAGAGAAAGAACAGCACCTACTGGAAATGGCCAGATCAATCATGTTCACCACACATGTTCCTAAATATATGTGGGGTGAAGCTATACTGACTGCAACTTACTTACTCAACAGACTTCCCAGCAGAGTGTTAGGTTTCAAAACTCCACTCCAAACCCTACCGACCACACACTCCCGCCATCATCTTGTTTCCCGATTTGCCTCCAAAGATCTTTGGTTGTACTGTGTTTGTGTATATCCATGCTCAACACAGTATAAACTTGATCCTAAAGCTCACAAGTGCATTTTCCTAGGTTATGCAAAGGGCGAGTAAAAGGTTACAAGTGTTATTCCCTATTGAAAAGAAATTTTACAATTCTATGGATGTAAAATTCTTTGAAAGGACCCTTATTACAAACAAACCTCTTGAGCCATTCAGCGATGGAAACACGATTGAAATTGACCTAAACCCCTTCCCTCGGCAAACTCTTAACCTCAAAGAACCCATCGATCCTCAAGAGATCGAACCGGTACCTGCCGACCTCTACTGACCTAATACTCCTCAAAGAACCTCCCCGAACAAGAGTTCATCGACCCGAGCCTGGCCGCTCCCGAGCCTCATCGACACTCGGCAATCTACTGGATCCTCGGCTGACCGACATTGATGATAGGCCTATTGCTCTTAGGAAGGGAAAGAGATCATGTCTCGATCACTCTATTCATTCTTATTTATCTTATGATAAGTTATCTCCTGCCTTTGCCATGTTTTCACAGGACTGGACTCTCACTCTATTCCTAAAAATATTCGTGAGGCCCTTCAAAATGATAAATGGATGGTCTTGTTAAAAGCAGAGATGACAAAGACTTACGGATAATCATACTTGGGATTTGACACCTCTCCCACAGGGCAAGAAGACGATCGATTCTGCAGATGGTTATTCACTATAAAATACAATCTCGATGGCACTATTGACAAGTACAAAGCCGATTGGTAGCCAGGGATTCACTCAAACTTATGGCATTGACTATAAGGAAACTTTTGCACCAAAGTGGCAAAACTCAACACTGTCGAGGGTTCTCGATCTCTCTAAATTTGTCCAACAGTGGCCTCTTCACCAATTGGACATCAAAAATGCTTTTCTAAATGGGGACCTCACCGAGGAGGTTTATATGAATGTACCTCCTGGTTTTATCAATCCTCATACTCAAGGCAAGGTGTGCAAACCGAGGAAATCTCTATATGGCTCAAGCAATCACCAAGGGCATGGTTTGGAAAATTAACAACCGTGGTCAAAGCTGCTGGATATCACCAATGCAATTTCGATCACACTATGTTCATCAAGACAACCAACCGTAAGAGGTCTATTATTATTGTCTATGTGGATGATATCATCCTCATTGGAGATGACTCTACCGAGATCCAACATTTGAAGACTCTCTGTGGCAAAGGTGTTTGGGTGAAAGACTTGGGTTTTCTCAAATATTTTCTTGGCATGGAAGTAGCAAGAAACAACAAAGGCATTTCTGTATCCCAAAGGAAATATGTACTGGATCTCTTGAAGAAAGCGGCATCTTTGGGGTGCAAACTCGCTATATCCCCTGTAGACCCTAGCCATACCTGCTACATGGTGACACCTTTTGTCAGGAAAGAACAATATCAAAGGCTTGTAGGAAACTCATCTACCTCTCATACAAGACCCGATATTGCATATAGTGTCGACCTGGTTAGTCGGTTCATGCATTGCCCTCTTGAGCAACATTGGGATGCAAGAAATAGAATCTTGAGGTATTTGAAGTCTACTCTGGCCAAGGGTTACACTTCACCAAGTCTGGCGATAGATCCATCAAGGTCTACACTGATGTCGATTGGGCTGGATGCCACATAGATAGAAGGTCGACCACAAAGCATCGTTCACTATGTATGGGGCAATCTTGTTACTGGAGGAGCAAGAAACAACCATCGTGTCTCAGAAGAAGCGATCTTGAAAGTTGAACTCAGGGCACTTGTCTTAGGCATTTGTGAAGCTCTTTGGCTCAAAAGAGTACTTATCGAACTTCAGCAGACCTCTTCAAAGAACCTATCACACTCTCTTTGTGATAATCACTCAAAGACTATGCATGGCAGAGGATCCATCCATCATGACAAAACAAAACATGTGGACATTGATGGACACTTCCTAAAGGAAAAGATTGATGCCAAGATTATCCGGCTCAAGTATGTTCCTCGCCAGACCAAAATGCGAGATATTCTCACCAAAGCTATTCCACCTCTCATGTTCAAGAGACTAAGTAGCAAACTTGGTGCATCAACATATACTGACCTGAGCTTTGAGGGGTGTGGCAATATTCAAACATCTTCGATAAAGTCACTTGAGGTTCAAGAGATCATCAACCCTCTTGAACTCATGTGCCGGATTTTCTCAGGTGTACACTTTATGTATTTATAAAGAGACATATTAATTGTAGTACATATAAACAATTAATATGTCAAACTCTATTCATAGACATAGCTTTTACTCTAGTTCACTTTATGTCATAGACATTTATTATGTAAGAGACTAAAAAGCATCTAGCCTCGTTTATAGCTTTTACTTTTTCTATGAAAGGTCACTATCTTGTCTAGGACCTTTCAAACTCCTCAATTGTATCTACATATACTCCACATTATCAATGAATAAAAGTTAAGTTGAAGTTTACTCTTGTGTTAACACATTCTCAAACTCTCTTCAGTTATGGTACAAGAAGTTGAATCATTTGAACTTTGATGATATCAATCATTTGGTGAAGAAGAAGCTGGTGATTGGTTTACCTGAGATCACATTCAAGAAGGATGCTATATGTGATGCATGTCAGCAGGGTAAACAGATAAAGTCAAGCTTCAAGTCAAAAACTAAACAATCAACTAATAGAGTGTTGGAGCTAATACATATGGATCTATTTGGACCAATTACTCCAACAAGTGTAACAGGAAAGAAATACACTTTAGTGGTTGTGGATGATTATTCAAGGTACACTTGGGTGGTTTTTATGAACAAGAAAAGTGAAACACTCAAAAGCATGCCTAATCTTTTAAAGAGATTACAAAATGAGAAAAGTTTAACAGTAATAAAAATAAGATCAGATCAGGGTACTGAATTTCTCAACAAGGTTATAAGAGAATATAGTGAACAGAATGGTGTACTACATCAACTTGCTGCTGCTGGTACACCACAGCAAAATGGGGTTGCTGAAAGAAGAAACAGGACTTTAAAGGAAGCAGGGAGGACAATGATTTGTGAAGCATTGCTACCTGAAAGGTATTGGGCTGAAGCAGTTAATACAGCATGCTATACACAAAACAGAACCTCAGTGAACAAGAAGCTGTTGAAGACACCTTATGAGATTTGGAATGGAAGGAAACCTAATATATCTTATTTCCATCCATTTGGAAGCAAGTGTTTCATATTGAATCACAAGGTACATCTGAAAACATTTCAACCAAAGTCAGATGAAGGAATTTTCTTGGGATACTCTTCAGTCAGCAAGGCATTCAGGGTACTGAACAAGAGGTCACTAAAACATGAAGAAACAATCCATGTTGTGTTTGATGAACCTAAGTTCACTGGTATGGAAGATGAAGATTGTGAACCTGCTGAGAATCAACAAGTCACTGATCCAGATTGTGTTGAAGTTTTGGAAAGATTCAATGACTTAAAAGTTTCGATTACTGCCCCCTGCGGAACACCCCCTGGTAATAATACTGATGCAACAATTGAAGCAGTTCAAGGATCTCTTGAACCCCGCAGAAGAAGCTACAATGAGACCTATCGAAGATGAGGTTCACGATAATCAAAATACCAGAATCCACAATGGTTAAGGAATCACCCTGCTGAACAAGTTATTGGCAATGTACAGCAAGGTGTAAGGACTAGAAGACAACTGGAAGCTATGTTTACTTGTTTTCTATCTCAAATGGAACCTAAGGTTATTGAAGAAGCAATTTCAGATCCAGATTGGATAATTGCTATGCAAGAAGAACTGAATGAATTTGAAAGAAATCAAGTTTGGACACTAGTTGAAAGGCCAAGTCATGCAAATATCATTGGTACTAAATGGGTATCTGAGAAATAAACTTGATGAATCGATACCATTGTGAGGAATAAGGCCAGACTAGTTGCAAAAGGCTATTCTCAAGCAGAAGGAATAGATTTTGATGAAACTTATGCACCTGTTGCAAGATTGGAAGCTATCAGATTATTCTTGGCACATGCTGCATATAAAAACGTCAAGGTATATCAAATGGATGTCAAAAGTGCATTCTTGAATGACATTCTAGAGGAGGAAGTGTATGTTCAGCAACCTCCTGGATTTGAAGTTAAAGATCAAGAAAATAAAGTGTATAGACTCAACAAAGCACTTTATGGATTGAAACAAGTACCAAGAGCATGGTATGAGACTCTATCTCAATTCTTGGTGGACAATGGTTTTACAAAAGACACCATTGACAAGACACTTTTCAGAATCAGTGAAGGGAACAAAGACGCACCTGGCCTTGTACAGATTTATGTGGATGACATAATATTTGGTTCTGAAAATGATTTACTTTGTGAAAAGTTTGCAAATCTAATGAAGAGTAAATTCCAAATGAGTATGATGGGAGAATTGAACTACTTCTTGGGATTGCAAGTCAAACAGTTGAAAGATGGAATCTTCATTCATCAAACCAAGTACACCAAATAGTTGCTGAAGAAATTTGGTATGGAAAACAACACCAAGATATCAACTCCAATGAGTACAAACATCAGATTTAGTGAAGATAAAGAAGGCAAAGATGTTGATCAGACTTTATACAGAAGGATGATAGGCAGTCTGATGTACCTTACTGCAAGCAGGCCTGATATATCCTTTGTTGTAGGTGTTTGTGCAAGATTTCAATCTAAACTTAAAGAAAGTCATTTAGGTGCAGTCAAAAGAGTTCTCAAATACCTAAAAGAGATTTTGGGAGTAAGGATATGGTATTCCAAGGATGGAAGTTTCAAAGTTATATCCTACTCAGATTCTGGTTATGCTGGATGCAAGATTGATAGAAAAAGCGCCACAGGAACCTGTCAGTTAATGGGAAATAGAGTGGTCTCCTGGTTCAGCAAGAAACAGAATTCAATATCAACTTCTACTGCTGAAGCTGAATACATTGCAGCTGGAAGTTGCTGTGCACAAGTACTATGGCTAAGACAACAATTAAGGGATTATGGAATTGAAGAAAAGGAAATTCCAATCATGTGTGACAACACAAGTGCAATTGCAATCACTGAAAATCCTGTTTTGCACTCAAGAACCAAACATATTGATGTGAGACATCATTTTATAAGAGATCATGTTGAAAAGAAAGATGTGGTGGTTCTATACATCCCTACTGAAGATCAACTTGCTGACATTTTCACTAAACCACTTGATAGTGAAAGATTTGCCAAGCTAAGGAATGAATTGAGAATTATCAAAGTTGACTGATAATCAGCAGAGTACTGGAATTCACCAAGAGGATTAGTCTTTGCTATGTTGGGTGAGCTCACTTAGCAGTTTAGTCATTGATATCAACAATTCCATGTACTTATATTTGGACAATTGAGCAAATGAGGTTGCCAAGGGGATTGGTCTTTGTCATGTTGGGTGAGCTCACTTGATGGATCGATCATTGGTATTAAACTTCATCTTGTATTATCAATTAAACAAAACAAGAAGAAATCAAGGATCAAGAGAGTCACTTTGTCAACAGGTCATTGAAGCACCTTTATCGCCAGATCGCCGAGCCAACCTCGCCGAGGACAACCTCTTTGAATGGAACGCGTTACGGTCAAACTTTATTTAAGTCAAAAAGCAGTTTGGCGGGATATTTATCATATCCCTTATTACCATAGTTAACACGATCTAACGGTTACAAAACGTTATGGAGGAGTTATGGTCCACGTGTCAAGACCGCATTTACTCAGATTAATCGTGGTTAACATCAATGTACGTGCACTGACAGTTACAACTACCGTCTGTCTATTTATACAGACCTACACACAGCAGATCTTCTCTACTTGCAAAATCTCAGATTCATATCTCTATTTTTACACTGTGTGAACACAGATTTACAATCTATCTTCTTCATCTTTTATTTCTCTTAACAATGGCGGAAAAGATTGATGTCCAGATTGAATCAAGCCAAAGTGTTAGAGGCTTCGTTGTTGATGCAAACAAAACAGATTTGGCCATCAACATTGGTCGAAGAATAAGGAGGTTTGCAGGTTTGGAAAACATACTCAATATAAGATGGAAACAATCTCATACACAAATGTTATTGATTTTTGGAAAAACATGGTTGTGGAAGAAGGAAGTGAAGCATTCAAAACAACTGTGAATGCCGAGGAGATTGAAGTTTCCCTAGTCTCTTGAGGGAAGTTTTTGGTTTTGAAGAAGTGGTAGATGCACCAAGAAATCTCAAGCAATGGGATTATCCAAGATGGATTTTGTTGACAAAATAAAAACAAATGCAACCACCAAATCCATTCAGGCATCAATGTGAGACACATTGGATATGAGTACAACTCTCTTGAGCAAACTCATTGCAAAGAACATACTTGGGTGGTTGGAAGTATGGACACTCTATCGGGACCCAAGATAGAGGCGATGATGATCATTTGCGAAGCATGAAGTTTGATTGGGTGGATACTTCATTCATTACATGAAGAAAGTAGCCAAGGAGAAAGAGAAGGAAAAGGAAATCCAAGGCCTTGCCCTTAGGATTAATGGTTCAGACCCTTCTGAATCACTTGAAGATTCCTGGTATTGAATCTGAGAAGATTAATCAGTCCAGATACAAGAAGCAAATTGATTATGCTATTCCTGGTCTGGATGATGATGAAGATGTTGCTGATGAAGCTACTGATGATGATAGTGATAGACATGATGGTGATGCTGGTGGTGAGCAGGTCAAGCAAACTGTTAAGAAATCTGTCAAACCTGCTGCACCAAAGAAAACTACTGAGAAAAAAAAAGTTGTAGATACAAGGAAAATAACAGAGGTTTTAAAACCTAAAAGAACAAGGAAGCAAACAAAGACTGATTGCTGAGTCTGTGAGGTCCAGTGAAATTGAGATTACCGACCTCTTTATTCTTTGCAAGAAAAGCTGTTGTTGAGATTCTGAGGGAACAACAGAAGGAAGCCAGTAGAAAGAGGAAGTCTACTGTGATTGAGAAAGAAGATGAGCCACTTTCCAAGAGAAGGAAAGAGATCACTCGAGAAAAAGAAACATGGAAAGGAAAACAATTGAAAATCTTAGAGGCTCAAAGGGCACAAGCAGAAGAAGAAAGCGTAGAAGAAGAAGGAGAGGCTATTGATCTTTGAGCCATTGTGGGTTATCAAGCCTAATGAGGATGTAGAGGTTGTTGTTGAGCAACTCTTTGGAGAGTCACTGACAGACTCTGAGTCTCGAACTCTTTGTTGATGTTGTTGAACCCCCACCTACTAAGGCTGCTGAATCTAATGATGCTGCACAAGTTGTTGTTGAGCAACTTGTAGAAGACCCACAGCAAACCACTGAACCTGAACCTGCTGTGGTAGTTGAAGAATTGGTTGAAGACCCTGCAAGTGTTGCAAGAACTCAGGGGGATGAGGAGTCTGCTGCTAACCCTGCTGATGAGCATGTAAGTCAGGGGGAACCAAGTGTTGTACAGATGGAAGTAGTAGGTACCAATATACAACCTCAACAACCTACTGACCTTGAAGCATCTGTAGAAGAAACTTTGAACTTACTTGTTGAGACCTTTGGAGGTCAGCAAGGTAAGGCAACAGCTCCCAGAGGATCATTCCTGCCTTATGAAAAACATGAAAATAAGAGGAAGGAGGGGTATGTTGATCCAAAACTCCTGCTGGTTGCTGACTATTTCCAATGGAAGTTTGGTTTCTACAAGAGGCAAAAGCCAGCTGCTGAACCTATGACAGACTTTGAAGAATGGGCTTTTGACAAGTTGGGAGTAGAGAATTTGTTGGACCTAGTTGATACCACTTTGCTGCAATCCAGATTGATGGATTTATTTGATGAACAACAGAAATAGGAGGGTATCAAGTTTAGGGATCCAAGAGATGACAATGATGATTCATCCTCATCATCAGATTCTAGAGGTGATTTTCCCTCTGGACCAGGAGGAACCAGTGGGACTGCAATGATGAAAGAACCACTGCATACTGTGATCCATCGATATTTGGTAAGTCTGGCCGAGGGCCGGCAGAGACTGTAGAGATGGATGAGGATCTGCAGGATCTCACCATGGATGATCTGGAGGCATTGATCAATGATGGAGTCAATTTAAGTGCTAGTAGGCTAGCTGATGAATCATATACATTCCATGTTGTAGAGCCTACTGCACAAACTGAAACTCAACAGAGTGCTGATTTGGATGAAGAGAAGGTTACTGATTATATTGAGCCAAGTGCTAGTTCAGAGGACTCCTATCAATATCAAGATGGATTTGACACTGAGGGTACTTTATCCAAAACTGCCATTATCCTAACCAAGATTGGTCATGCTGAAGGATTCCAAGTGGATAATGGGGCTATATTCAATCCTCAACCAATGGAGCAGAGAGTACAGGTTCTTTGAGTTACAAACAAGTGCCAGGACACGAGGTTGGAGCAGAGAGTGTACAGTCGCTTTGAGCTACAAACAAAGACTGGACAAAGGTTGGAACCAGTTTGGGTTTGGAGGAAACCCCTGTTGTTGAAGAGGCTGCTGTAGTGGAGCCTACTAGAGTCAAGACCACTAAAGGGAAAGATGGTCAGCAGACTGCTGTTAATGAGGATGAGCAGCTGCTGGACTATGACTTTAGTGATGAGGAGTTCCAAATGCCTGAAGAAGAAAATGTTGATGTTGATCCCCCACAGGCATTTGTACCTATTTTTGAAGAACCAGCCATTGATCCTATCTTAGAAGAATATCAAGAACCTAATCCTGCTAGATTAGATAGGAGTTGGGCAATGGTCGTGAGCAATCAGAGGCCACAGTACAATGTTGAGGAGCCTGCTGATGAGGATACTGGTGGAAGAATGAATGGTGAGGTACCAGTAGAAGTTTTGAATGAGTTAAGGACTGTGAGGCATGATATGCAACAGTTAAGAACTCAACTGGATAGACAAGAAGAGAGGTTTGAAGAACTGATGAAACTAGTGAATGAGAACAGACAATCTGCTGATACAGTTGCTTCAAATTTCACATCTACTCAAAATGTTGTCAATAATATGATGCTAGATGTGAGGGGAATCAAGCAAGGAAATACATTGAAGGAAAAGTTTTTGAAAGATCAATTTACATCATTTCATCAAAAACTTGACAAGCTTCTGAAACCCTAGACTCTGCTGAACTGGCTGCTTGCACAACAACTGATGTGCTTGATCCTAAACTTACTTGAGAGGATAACCTTTGGAGCAAACAATGCAAGGAAGGATCACAACAATTGATACTAGGGTGAAATCATTGAAGGACAATCGAGCAACCTAGTTATCACACAAGAGAGTGTGCATGGCTCGTCTTGTCCCGGTTTGTTGATGATGTCAATAAGGGGAAGAGGCAACAATGAGAAGCAAAAAAAGTCGCTGCGAATTTTTGCAAAGAAGAGATGGGGAAGTCGATACAAATGCTTTCGGACAACCAAAGACTGGCAGACTTCCACTCACTGATGAGCTTCTCCAACAATACAGGAAGGTATACAATAACAGACATAGACCCTATCATGACAAGGGATTTCATGAATGTCTGAACTCATTTTTGGGACTAAATTTTTGGGAAGCAAGAATCAAATCCATGAGGGTTAAACACAGAGGTGGTAGAAGTGGAATATGTATACCTACCACAAAGGCAAATGATTCAGTGAATGAATTTAAAGAAGTGTATATGAGGTTAGGCTTCAGGGTAAATCAAATATCTCTTACTCTACCTGAAGCATGGCATTGGTGGAAACAAGTAAATCCTCATATTGACTTCTCTCTGATTGAGAATGATTGGATGAGAGATATGGTGAGAGAAATCAGAGAATACCAAGAACAAGCAGAGAAAGCTAGACAAGAAAGGGAAAGAAGACAGTAGATCAGCATACTTTAACTGCATTATGTTTTTGCTGATTCTAGACTGTAATAACTGTGAACAAATGATTATAATGAGAATTGACTGGAATTTGTTCTGTTTTTGTTTTATATCTTTTTGCTTTGCTGTTAGGTGAGGGTATTGGCATCATCACAAAAAGGGAAATTGTTGGACTTATTTCTTTGTTTTGATGATGAGTGCCGGACTAATTTGTTATAGTGCAAAGGCAAAAGATGTCTAGATCAAATGTATAGGTTTATTAGAGTTTGATTCATAAATAGGTTTGATCAAACAAGCACTGTAATGGTCTGGATTGATTCATATCGCCAGATCGGTCAATATCGATAGGGTAGTTAGGTCGAGAGACTTTTCTGGAACTCTTTGAAGACCGAAAGGTGAGGGCTCAAACTCGATTCTGAAGGCTAAGGGATCAAACTTAGTAATTAAAGTCAAGGCTATGAAATCAGAATTTAGGCAAGTCTGTGATGACTAAAGCGAATACATATACCTTGTGAAGGAGGTCTAAGTTCCATAAGTTGGATGATGTTTGGAACTTGGTTATAATTAAAAAGGGTGTAATCTAACTTCACAAATAAAAGTTAGATAAAAGAAGTCAGCTGCATTGTATTTTATACACAACAAATTGCAGTTCAGCAGACTGATAGGTATCTCAGCAGACTGATGAACCTGCTGATAATATACCTCGATTAATTCAAGATTTTATTGGAAGATTACATGGATAAGGACAACCAACTACCTCGACTTATCAAACAAATCAAAAGTGAGAGATAAAAGAACGTTGGGATGATTGATTTTTATCCAATGGTTACAAGTCAAAGGTGGATGATCGACTTGCTTTGTCAAAAGGAATTTCGGCGATGTCGGTCACCTATGAATAGTGACTGAAAGCAAATCAGATGGGACAAAAACAAGGAACGGTTACATTTGAATTTCAAATACAAGTCACATGCATTCTTACCTATAAATAGAGGACTTTCAACTCAGAAAAAGATGATGATTGATGAACTTTAAGAGAAAAATTTAAGAGACACCTGAAATGAAAAACACCTGCTTGAACTTATCGAACTTAAAGCTCTCGATCCGAAAGATTCTTCAAGTGTATTCTACATTCAAGCTACATCAAGCATACACACTTGAAGGCGCAAGCTGCCGATTATATCATCCTAATCAAGGCTTTGCGAATGAATCATTTATTTGATTCAATCTTTATTTTATAAAGAACTCTTTGAAAGCAATGAAGCACGGTTGTGTGAAAAGGCAGTTGTTTGTGGTGGAGATGGTGAAGAGGCAATCCTACCCTTCAAGGACCAGTGGAAGACTCAGGAGCAGCAATCCTACCTGTTCCCAGTTTTCAGTTTGTGAAGCCATAGTTATTGGTGAAGAACAAGCAACTTAGGAATCTTTGTAACAGCTACATCAAAGATCTCTAGTGAATTTCCTCCAACATCACAGGAAAGAAGAGTGGATGAGGATTACACCACGGAACCACTATAAAATCGCCTACTTACTTTCTGCATTTATATTACGCACTTAGTTTATTATACTCATCAACCTCTTGAATCTAGCAGCAATCGAAATCACACACATATACTAATGAGTATCTAATACTTAGTATCATATTTAACAACAAGTATTAAGGCTTAATTTTGATATAATTCCGCTGTACAAATTCAGTAAACTAAACTATCAAGAGACTCTTGTTTATCGGCCAGACTCTATCGAGGTATCAATAGAGACTCATGAAGTATCATCGCCAGATTGAGTTACAGAATTTGTTAACTCCAAAGTTTTAAGTGTTAAGTTTATTCACCCCCCTCTAAACTTAACCAAAGCCTTTTCAAAGGACCAACAGATACAAAAGTCATACCGTCCTCGTAGTGTTCTTCTGGGGTGATTTCAATCATACTTTCTTGCTCTCTCCTCTCAGACTCCTCAAACAGACCACTCGATTTCATGTGACGTGCATGTGGAGTACGTATTGAAAGGTTGCATTCCGTAATCCATAACACCGTAATCATAACCCCCATACGAGTAAGGAAATGAGCCGCAATTGTCGTATGGATCCATTATCTGCAAAATAGGGAAACAACACGAACACAATCATGGTATCTAATCACTACCACTACCGGAGTATGTGGTGTGATCACAACAACAACATCCAATAAAACAAACTATACATGGAAAAACTAGAAAATGACCTAATCCTAAAAACTCAACTAACTCATAGATATCAACCGGATTCCCTGGCAACGGCGCCAGAAAACTTGATCGGCCTTTTCTAAGTGTCCAATCTCACCGGCAGTGTACCGGGTCAACTGTAGCCTAGAATTGGTGAGTCAAGGTCGTATCCCACAAGGAATCTGGTCGAGTACCAAAGTCGGTCTCGTTCCTAGTTTAGGTCAACACACATTCGAACGTGGTGATTTGTCAGATCACCGGTTCTAACAACTAAATATACACAAAAGAAAATATTTTAAACTATGAGAAACAAGATAGCCGAGCTATGATCCATTCGACTACTATCGAACCTTAACTCGTAACCGGAAGTGATTTCGATATACCTTAATGTTCTTGGCATTGTTAAAGGATGTCGTCTCCTATTTCCGAAACTAAGCGCCAATTTCAACAACCTAGTTTCCTATGTCGAATTCAACAGTCTGCTGACCGGATTTAACTGACCCGACACGGTCTACGCTCTATGAGACGCTCGTTAACAACGATATAAACCTCACACGAAACCGAATCTGAACAACTCAGTCGGTTTTACACGGTGATCCTAGAACCCCTTTTCCCGTACCCTCTCGCAAAATACATATGTAAAGACGATACGTGTGACACAATTATTGAGTGATCAGTTCAACAAAAGTCATTAAGAATAAGTTCTAGAACATTAACAACACCGAGAATCTAACAATCATAACATCAAAACACTTCAATCAACGAGCTAAGGATTCGATTTCATAGACT
Source organism: Gentiana macrophylla (assembly GCA_026214975.1). Lineage (NCBI taxonomy): Eukaryota > Viridiplantae > Streptophyta > Magnoliopsida > Gentianales > Gentianaceae > Gentiana > Gentiana macrophylla. The sequence goes on along the minus strand of CM047806.1, from coordinate 1,731,742 downwards.
ATCACATAACTCAACTATCAGGAAATTAGCTATTCATTATACTAAGAACAAGAACAACAAGAAATCAACAAGAAATATAACATAAACAAGATTAAAAGCAAGAACAAGAAAGGAAAACGAATTACCAAATATATTATAGGCCGTCGAAAATCGATCCACCGAACGAAAACCCGTTAATAATGCGTCAAGCTATCTTCGAGAATCAACGGATTACAAAAGTCTAAGCCTAATCTAAGCTAATATATCTACAAACTAATCTAAACTAAGGAAAAATCGCAGAAAAAGTGCAGAAAACGAGTTGGGGAAGATGATAGATCGATAATAGATCCAAAATGGGGGGTTTTTAAAGTGTGTTCTGGAGATCTGGACTGCTAGGCGGGCGCTGTCTTGTCGACAGCGCCCGCGCGATTTTTTTCTTCACAAAACGTAACATGTACAGCATCTGCCTATGGTGACACACCTTCAGTAAATCAGTCATAACTCTGTGTGTAGACCTCTGAATCGAGTGATTCAAGTTGCGTTGGAAAGATGATTCAATTGCCTACAACTTTCATGAAGATGTCCAGCCCAGAAAATGCCTCTAAAGTGGTTCAAAATGCAGATCAATGGAAGGTGTGGTTGTAGTACCAACATGTTTTGATCCGTTTGAACGTTTAAGCTTCGGGCACACGTTCCAATCCTCGTATCTCGCCTTCCGGACATCTCAAACACCTAAGTCCTGTACAAAATCACCCAAATACCACACATAATCCCTACAGGACACTAGGGTGACCGAGAGTATAGTAAATTACACCGAAAAAGACCGAGAATCCCGGACTTTACGTCCTAGGTCCCGAAATGATAACCAATGTGTAAATACATCAAAATACAACCAAATGTCTCAGAAAACATATAAAACGAGGTATAAACGGGGTATAATTACATAGAAAATGATAGCCAATTTGACTCTCATCAATATACGTTCGATGAATTTCCTCCACTACCCTTCAGTCTTTTGAGCCAGTAGCGTTGTTCATCTTTTATGAACGTATCACATCGCCGATATGGCTTGGTGTCTAACCGAGAATATGTGACGTCTTATCTTTTACTACCACGTATGTAACTTTATTGTGTATTAACTAGCCACCTAAGTGTTTTCAAGTAAGCTACCTCACATACACTACTCTCTTTCCTAGACCACTAGACACGGACAAGGCCTAACAATTACACAGACATTGATGAACTCTAGTTCATCCAAGCACAAGCCTTTTCATGCTCTTCCGACGGATCCGAACTTCAACTCTCTTTAAGAGTACATTCGGTGCCGAAACTAAACGAATCAGAAGCTCAATCGAAGCTTGTTAAGGTTTAATTAATGTTATAAGACCAAAAGATAACAATTAGAACGTATTACAAAACCCTAAAACATGATTTTCTACACTTAATCGATTCCTAACCCAAACCAAACACGTTTATCAAAAAATTACTCAGAAAAACAGCAGTAGAATTCAACTCAAATATACCAAAAATATCATACCTCATTAATTACAACTTAGCATGAATTCTATCACCAAACAACACCAAAACTCACCGGAACTCAATCTATCATTATAAAACTATAATTACTCATTCGGAAGAGCCTCTTACCTTAATTGGCAGCAAACCCGATCCAAAACCTTCAAGAAAAAGCTGAACTTCTAAGCTTTCAACTTGTAACCTAATTAAACAACAAGTAAACCTAAAAATCATATCTTTCTTGAAAATCCCGAATTTAAAAAGTGTGTAAAACTGAATATTACCTGAATTAAATGTTGTGAACCTATTTTTAGAATGATCTACGCTCCAAGGCGATCGTTTTGACTACTCATGGCTGAAATACAGAGCTACGGATTAAAAGAAACGAATTTTTGAAGAAACGAACCCGACGGTTACGAAAAACTAGGGCTAAACTGAAAACTTACGGAATAAGAATATTTTGTTTTCCAAAGTTGCGTCTCGTCGCGGTGATCAATTTTCTCTCTTGCGGCATCTTGAACAGATGAACGAATTGGCCATGCGATTGGAGTTTACGTTCCCCTCTTCTTCTTCTTTTAGAATTTGCGTGATTAATTATGAGGGAAATAATGGGGATTATTTCCTTAAATACTTAACTAATCCCTTTTATTAATTAAATCATTTTAAATTAATAATCTTCCTTTTTAATTAAATCATTGTTAATTAAATAAAGAAGATAAATAATAATTAGGTCGTAGTGGGTATACCCAATTACTATTTTACCATTTTTTGAAAAGTCGGGATGTTACAGAAGTGATATAAAAGAACTCCAAACCTAAACAAACACAAGCATAAAGTCTCATTTTGAACACACAACAGGCACGGCACGCATATGTATACAACATAAGATTCTAATTGCATTAGATGAAGGTTGTATCAATATTGTTCATTCATTTGGCATAATATTTATGCTATGATTATGTTGTGAAAATATTGATTGCCGAGGAAATCAAATCTGACCTAGTGATGTAAGACGTATTTTCTGATTAGAATCTAAGTTCATCATTACGCCCGATATAATTAAAAAAAGGTTCTCTTCTTCATTCATCAACTTAAAATAAATTTGATTGTCTTCTGAAGAAACGTCACGAGGTGGATATCGATGGTGGAAAATGTTGTTCCGGTTGGAAATCAACGCAAACAAATGTTATACCCGCTCTATGTATCATCGTATAATTCTATCACAATACATCAAAATATAAAGTTTATTAATATACCCGCTCTATGTATCATAATAAAAATGTATCGTAATCCATCAAAATATAAAATCTATGGATTGGTACGAGTCGTAAATAATAATTTATTATAAAAGTTTTGAATGATACAGAAAGTAGAGAAATGAAATTCATTTATCATTACCCGAATCTTTAACATTGGTATAGTTGGAGGAAAAAATGAACAATAGTTGCTCAAACAAGTCAACTATAACTTGAAGGTCATGTCATCCTCACTAGATACTTTGACTATTCTATGCTATTTTTTATATATAAATAAAATATTGCTAAGTAGGACTCTAAACAAATCAAACTACTCGTGAGTAGCTTGAGATCGACTCGATCTAAAATTTGATTTGACTGAGTTTAAATCAGTTTGAACTTGAAATCGATTCGGTTCGAAGATTAAACGAACGATAATCGAGTAATGCAATACTTGACTCGACTACTCGCGAGCAAGCTCATATTTATATATACTAAAAAATCATATATGTATATCTATACATGTATACATACATATATGTTATTATTAGATATGTATCTTTACATTTGTAGTCAATATATAAAATGTTAAAGTTTTCATTGATTTTACATTATTTGTATCTAGTGGTTTATCAAATATTTTGTATTAAATACATTGTTTGGATATAAAATATATTATTTTCATTTTTTTTTTAAAAGGATCACTTTATTAACAAGCCTCCAAAAGGCAACAAGTCCACCGGATTACACTGTGTAACCAAAATCAAGAAATCTATTTTCTAATTTATACACCAAGCAAACCTAAGGTTTCTTGCTCTTTCCACTATATTCGAAATAAAAACATAATAAAGGGGTCTCTCTTCATCATTGTCATGTTTCAGTTTATTCTTCCACGTCCAAATGCCATAAATAGCTTCTCGCCATATATATTTCCACATAGTCGTTCAAGAGTTTTACTCCCATTGGAAGACATATTCAGCCGCATCCAATCCACAACAGTTGCAGAACCAAAAAAGGAACCTCTATCTCCAGTAGGTACGCAATGGTCCCAAATTCCCTTAGCCCAGGTGCAATCCCTTAAATCATGGAGGATGGTCTCATCACCCTCATCGCAAATAGTACATAGAGGATCGTCTACTATGTGTCCATGGTGCAACATCATATCAACATGTAAGGCTTCATGTGCAATAAACCACATAAGAAGATTACCTCTGGTTGGCCCTTTTAACTCCCATATATTTTTCCATATATCTTCTAGGCCAGTGTGCTCAACAATCGGGGTCAACAAGGCATTTCCGGAAGCCACCGTAAATTTTCCTTTTGAGTCTGCTTTCCACTTATACCCATAGTGGTCTTCTTCTAGGCCACCTCTAAGATGAGCATATGCCTTATATATTTTCATCTTTAATAGTATAAAATATCATATAGTAGTTGGTCGAAACAATCACAAGTTCTCAATTTGAGACACTATAACAACCTCTACTCTCTCACAAAGATCGGCCTTATTTTAGATCCTCTACATTTAGTCTCGTTAATCAGCATGCTTGATAGCTCACAAAACAAATCATATTTATGGGTTTCTTATGGCAGGGGCGGATCTATGTTAACAAGTGTGGGTCACGTGATCCTATTGAGATCTGAGAATTCTTTTTTAGCATTAAAACGATATAATTTTGTTGTTAAAAATGCCGTTTTATAGTTTAAAAATATTATTTTAGGCTTTGATGACATCACTGGAAAAAAATTTCAAGATAAAAAATATAACTTTAGACTCCGATAACTTAACTCGAACAAATTTCGGGATCTGCTCTTGGATGGCGGTAAAACTATTACTACGTCCGGCTTGTTAGAATTCACACAAATCCTCTTATGTGGAATGCGGTTGTGACGGGTGAAACACGGGTAATTCTTCTCTAATCACTTAATTTGCATCGTAGACATACGTGATGATTCTGAACCACATAGTTTGAATTTAAGTTGAAACTGTGTAGTTCAAATTCATCCAAATGTTTTACTCCTCAAATAAAATCACCGTAGAAGAACTTCCGGTGAAACACAATATCATTAAAACGCCGTGGTTTCATCCTATAGATGCATGATTGGATCATTACAACGTGGACCTTGACCCATTGGGCTCCGTCAACTGCTTGCTCATTATTACTCTTTCTCTAAACCACTTATTTTTATTTCTTTCTTTCTTTTCACGCATTTTTCTTTATTTATATACCTCATATTTTTTGTGCCCACAAAATATAAATAAGAAATCATAAACGCCGCTGTCCCGAACCATTTCTCAATGGCATCATCAACCATTCAATATACAGGGTTCAAATTCTATAAAATTGTTGATTTGATCGACAATTCAACATCTCTTCCGTAAAGTGTTCCAGAAAGTTTTTTTATTTATTTTTATTTTGGGTCAAAATTCCGTTATATACGGAGCTTTCTGACCCAAAATTCACCATGGCCGCCTCAAGCACAGCACCAAGAGCAAGCAAAAGCTTAAGCAAGAAGGAACAACAGGGCCTGTTATTGGGCCGATACGATCTCGGAAAATTATTAGGGCATGGAACATTTGCTAAGGTGTATCAGGCTAGAAACATTAAGACCAATGAGAGCGTTGCGATCAAGATCATTGATAAGGCAAAGATTGTGCAGATTGGGTTGATTAATCACATAAAGAGGGAGATCTCAATTCTTAGAAGGGTAAGACATCCCAATATTGTTCAATTGTTTGAGGTAATGGCTACTAAATCAAAGATTTATTTTGTTATGGAATATGTTAAAGGTGGGGAGTTGTTTAATAAGGTAGCTAAAGGCAGGCTTAAAGAAGAAGTTGCCAGAAAATATTTTCAGCAATTGATTTCTGCTGTGTCTTTTTGTCATGCTAGAGGTGTTTATCATAGAGATCTTAAGCCTGAAAATATACTCCTTGACGAAGATGGTAATCTTAAAGTTTCGGATTTTGGGCTTAGTGCAATATCTGAGCAAATTAGACAAGATGGTTTGTTTCATACTTTTTGTGGTACACCTGCTTATGTTGCTCCTGAAGTGTTGGCAAGAAAAGGGTATGATGCAGCTAAGGTTGATATTTGGTCTTGTGGGGTGATTTTGTTTGTGCTAATGGCTGGTTATTTGCCGTTTCATGATCAGAATGTCATGCTTATGTACAAGAAGATTTATAAAGGTGATTTTAGGTGTCCAAGATGGTTTTCAAGTGAATTAGCTCGATTTATGAGCCGTATTCTTGATACGAATCCTGACACACGGATTACAATTCGGAGATAGTACAAAACGGGTGGTTTAAGAAGGGTTTTAAGCATGTTAAGTTTTATATTGAGGATGATAAAGTGTGCAATGTGAATGATGATTTCATTGATGGGATTGAATCTGATCAGTCTGTGTCTGAGTCTGAATCTGAAGCAGAACAACAAAGGAGGCACATATCGAGTTTGCCTCGACCCGCTAGCTTGAATGCATTTGATATTATATCATTTTCAAGCGGTTTTGATTTGTCTGGATTGTTTGAAGGTGGTGATGAGACAAGATTTGTGTCTGGTGCACCGGTACCCAAGATCATATCAAAATTGGAGGAAATCGCTAAAGTTGTCAACTTTGCGGTTAGGAAAAAGGATTGTAAAGTGAACTTAGAAGGTTCAAAGGAAGGTGCTAAAGGTCCGTTAGCTATTTCGGCTGAGATTTTCGAGTTGACACCTTCATTGAGAGTTGTGGAGATTAAGAAAAAAGGTGGAGACAGAGATGAGTATGAACAGTTCTGTGATAAGGAATTAAGGCCCGGTTTGCAGAATCTAACGCTTGAAAACGACGCGTATCCATTGCCTTCGGATACCGAATGATTCAGTAATGTATTGAACTGATGCATTGCTGATTTTGAATAAGGTGGAAAAGAGGGAGAAAGGAGGGTGTGTGTGCTCTTTTTTACCTTACATTTTTGATACTTGGTAGTATTTGTTTTACATTCAGTAGAAATTTTGATAGAGATAAATTTTGGAAGATTTATTGTTTCTTGATATTTACTGCAATAGTTTGATGAATAAAGTTATTGTATTTCTTGACATTCTTTTTTTTTTTTTTTTTCTTTTTAATTTTGTGTGTGTGGGTGTGGACGGGGGAGGGAGCAATGCCACCTCCTGACCTCCACCGTGCCCTGAACCGTTGGATGAATTACGTGTGTACAAAAGGAGACGGATGTTTTTTTTTGTCTTTTCACGTGTCATACGACTAACGGTTTGATGCACGTGAAGGCTCTCCGGCTCTCTGGATAAAAACCTCCCGGGAAGACGTTATACACTTTGTCTATGTGTTGAAGTGTATGGGACTATTCTCCTTGTTGTGTTTGCTGTTGCTGGATTGTTTTCCATGACTCCTGCATTTTTTGCTTCGATTACAAAATTTTCCATGACTCCTGCATTCCATGATTTTATTTTAAAAAAATAAATAAATTATGTGTCAGGTGTGTCGACACGATTTCACTAACATGTCACGGCATATCGGATGTAAAATATTTAAAATAATATTAGTCGACACGTGTCTAATAGTGTTGAAAAAGTGTCGGACATTGTACATGACACCCGGATTGAATTGTCAACACGTGTCTCCATTATCCACAATAAAGAATTTAATGATTTGACTACAATAATTGAGTCGCAATATGTCACAATGATCGAGTCACTATATACTTCACCGGTAGTTCTTTGTTGTTTGATTGAGTCACTATATACATCACATGTAGTTTTTTGTGGTTGTTTATTACGATGTTTAAAACTTTGAAATGCTCAAAATGTTCTAGAGAAGTATTTTGTATGCACCGAAATACTACACTATTCCGTTTGTGTTCGTTTATTGTGATGTTTGAAAGTTTGAAATGCTGAAAATGTTCTAGACAAGTTATTTAGATGACATTGAAATACTAATATAAATTCCGTTTGTGGTTGTTTATTATGATGTTTGAAAGTTTGAAATGTTCCTTCAATTTTTTTTTTTTTTTAAATGCTGAAAATGTTCTAGATAGTATTTTGGAGACTAAAAGGGCCATGCCATTGTAGAATATATAAATATAGTCCCAACACGAGGATGAACGTAAGGCATGAACGTAAGACCACGCGTCACAAGTATCTGAACCATGCCATTGTTTAAGCATGAAATATAGTCCCAACACGAGGATGAACATAAGATCATGCGTCAGAAGTATCCAACACGAGGATTAAAACCTAGAGAACTCCTGGATGAGGAATCCAAATCCTCCTAAAGAGGCTTCCCAGTTGACACAAACTGTCACGTGGAAAGATGATTAATCTGAGCTGTTGATTAAAAAAAAAGAAAAAAATAAATCTGGAAACGTCGAATGTTATCGAATACTATTGCACAATGTCGAAAAAAAAGTAAAATAGCGGTCACCTAAAGCGGATGATTCATAAACACAAATCTGAAACACAATCACATCCTGTGCATCAAATTAACAATAAATTTACATAAGGTTTACACAAGGCTGATAGTTATATTGATCAAATCTTGTATCAAATAACTTCAGAAACGTCATATTTAAAATACTGCAAACAAAACAAAAGTAATCAACAAGTAGCACGAAAAAAATTCAATCATAACTTACATCTTTTTCAAATTTAATCGCAACATGTTTCCCAATACAACTTCATCCGGTACAACTCTGCTTAGATATACTCATAAATAATATGAAATTTATAAACTTCATACGTTACAGCTCTCCTAGATACTCACAGATAAAGACAATATGATATTTATAAATTTATGTATTCCAAATCCAATTACGTCTAAGACGAGTTAAAGAACAAAAAAAAACCAGACTAAAAAATAAACAATAATTAATTCATATATGATACAAAGTAAGGGCAAGAGCCACTCACCTATACATTCATTTGCGGTAAAAGTCAAATTTTTTTTTATTATAGAAAAGTTTAATATCAAGAGGCCTCTGCAGATAAAATTTCAAGTTCAGCCCACCAAAGAGGAGAGAGTCTCGGAGTTGCTGATTCAGGTGATATATCAAGAACACCTCTTAATTGTGCAATCACCTCCTTTATTGTTGGTCTCTTTCGCGTGTCGGGATGCACGCATTGTTGTATTATATCGCATATGATGTCTAGTTCATTGTTCTTGAATGACTTCAATGTCGGATCAATCAGATGACTGTGTTTTTGCTTTTCAGTAAGATACTGAGTAGCCTGATACGTAAAATCAATCACGTTGTTAAGATATATAAAATAAAAAAAAACAAATATCTAGAAAAATACATAATTTTTTCAGACAGAGGAAAATACCCATTCTAACAGACATCCTTTTTCTTCCGAGTAAGAAAGCTTTCCAGTTATAATTTCAAGCAACATCATGCCGAAACTGTATACATTTGCTTCCGGATCATCAATCGGTGGTAATTCTGAATTCTCAAAATCTTTTTGTGTGGAAAGTTTTGATTTACTGTAACATTCAACCCAAAACCCGTTTTCTATGATCTGATAAAATAACAAGAGATCACATCAGCATAAACATTATACACTAGTAAATTGTCGAGAAAAAACAGACACTTACTTTAGCTGCATAATCATCTGTTAAAAATACGTTCTTTGACGTCAAATCAGAATGTGCTACGGGTGGCTTCAGATCATGCATGTATTCGAGGCAGTAAGCTGTTCCCATGGCGATCCTCATCCTTGAACTCCAATCAAGATGTTCAACTTCTTTAACTGCAAATACAATTGAAAAGTATTTTCTTTTTCAAGCGCGCTTCTACTTTATAACAACGATTGCTTTTATTTTTTTATAACCCATACATGTCATGAAACCAGTATAATTACCATGGAGATGCTCAAAAAGGGTGCCGTTTGGTGCATACTCAAAAACCATCATCCTGCTGAACGGTTCATCCTCTTCGCAGTAACCAATGAGATTAACAAAATTCTTGTGGTTTACTCGTGAGAGTGTATCAATCTGACAAAAAAAAATGGAATATGGTATGTAGGATTATTTATTTATTTATTTATTTTTGGATGAAGTAGTTTTAGAATAATAGGCTAACTAACCTTTTTCCTGAAAATGTTCTCTGCATTTTCTGACCAGTCTGCTAGAGAGCCTACAGTAGTTGAAGCAACCGCAATCTCAACGCCACTCGATAGAGTTCCCTTATAAACAGTTAATTCCTCAAGCATTAGAGTAATATTACTGAAATCCTCACATGCTGTCTCTAGCTCTGCTCTGTTAAGCTTAGGGACTCCTGCGATATTTTCACGCATCTAACTTTACTCATACATATTGAGTTATATATACACACGTACAATATGCTAAGAAAACTAAATACCTGTTACAAGAGCCTTCTGCAACTGGCCACTTAATCCGGTCTTCCATGGGACTATTGTTTTAGCAGCTTTGCTTCGGCAGAAAAAGATGACGGCAAAAGCAGCAAATACAAAAAAACCTCCTGTCGAAATCCCGACTACATACTTCCATGAATGTCCAGCATTTTCCCCAGTATTTTGTCCAGAAGAACTAGAGGATTGTCCATTGAGATTCGGTTTTTCAATAGGGGAAGGCTGAAGATTTGACGGTGCAGGCACAGGAGGAGGAGGAGAAAATTCATGCTTTTTCATAGGTACAGCAGAGTAAGAACCGCTACTTCGACTGGTCGGATGATAAACCACGACATCCGATGACGCCACAGGCTCGGCTGCAAGGTTAAAGGATTGCTCAGCAAGTTTCCTTCGGGTCATCTCTTCTGATTTCACCACGTTTTGAATTGTATCCGGCTCATTTGAACCTGTTAATCAAGAATAAACCTTTGTTTCTCAAGAAGAAATTCCTTCACATTCTAGCAGACTACAAAACAAAACAAATCTGGTATTACTTACTGACGAAATAATCACAGAAATTACAAGCGCCAACTCTGAAGGATTCCGTTTCAAACCTGGAACACAATACAACATTCTCGTAAGTACAATGTCACGATAGAGAATTCCAAACGGTAACCTTAGTGGTCAACTAGGATTAAATGGCTGTTAGGTTAATTACGTTGGGAAGAGACTAAAGTAGTGATATACTGTTTCCTTGATTGTAATCAACAGGGAATCTGCTTTCTTCAAGGCTCACGAGTTTCTTTGCCACTCGCTGCCCAAAAATTGCATCAAAGTCACAGAAGAAAAATATACTTGCATAATCAACTTTGCCCCGCAACAAATAGGATTTAGGTTATGCTTGATAGCAGGGCCAGAAAACGAACCTAGGGTTGAAACGGTAACAATACAAAGCGTCCTAATGTTCAAAAAAGCCTTTTTTTTGTTACATGTTTTGTAAAAAACTATCAACTTGGGATACAAAAGCAACACATTCAAGAATATTTAAGTATGATTACTATATCGGTGTTTAGAGGATGCATATTGACTTGAATACTTCTTTCCAATTGTCATAAAGATCCCATTTGCCTAATTCACGAAAAGCTTTTATTGTGTTCTAAAAGGGAAGAAAATCCTTAGGCTTAAAGCTCGAATATTGAAGAGATTCTTTACCTTTGACCAACTTTTCTATTTATATAACCAACTTCTTCAGCAACAGCAGATGAAAGATTCTCATCATATTGTAGGTCTGTGAGGTGATTCAGTCTTGTAATCACAAGAGGGATTTTTCCTTCGAAATTGTTGTTCGTAAGCAACCTGAAAGAACACAAATGATAATTATTTTAAATAACTGTTAGTACTTTTGAAAAAACAAAAACTTGCATGTCCTCAATTGTGGACTCACAATCGTTTTAGCAGCTTTAGCCCTCCTATTTCAGCCGGGATTGTCCCGACAAGTTTGTTATCTCTCAAGTCCAAAACTTCTAGGGCTGCAAACTGTCCAAATTGCTTAGGAACAACTCCAGAAAAATTGTTCTTGGAGAGTATGCTGTTGACAAACATGCACTTAATCATCAGTTAAGAAAACACAAAATAACATATCATCTTCAATACAAATATGTATCACGAGGTATGGGATATTCTTAAAGATGTTATACCAAAACCAGAAAATTAATGAAATTTGTCAGACTAAATTCTAAAATTAGCAAGCATTAAGCAATGCCTTTTGTGGAATCCTAATTAAGTTAAGTCATAGGTTATTACCACAGAAACTGACAATATTAGATAGCTCTGACAGATACAAAAAGGGCAGAACGATGTAACTACAGAGCTGAAACCATATGATATACGTATAGAAGCTGAACGAGAAAGAAATACATACAGAATTCTTAGGTGGATTAGGTTTCCAAGTTCGGGAGCCAATGTTCCTTCCAATGAATGCCCACTCAGATCCCTGTAGAGGATAATATCACAAACAAAAAACATCATCAGGACAAAACATTATATAAAACCAAGTTTTGTAATGTAGTCTATACTAGAGAAGAACTTTGCTATGGTACAATGCGGTGTCTCCAGGTTAGTAGTTTCTACAACAAAATGAAAACGCACACAAACACAATTACCACATTCACACTTAAAAAATGGGAGTATAATCATGACAATAACTCACAGTATTTGCACTTCACCATCCACACATTGAACACCTGACCACAAGCATGGGTCAGAGTCAAGAGGATTCCAATCTGCAAGAGCCTTATACGGATCAGACGTTATTTTAGCTCGAAATTCCAACAGAGCCAGTCCTGCAATTCCATTGCCATTCCAATTCCCATTATTCAATCAGCTAACAAATTTGAAAATCATGAATCAAGAAGCTATTTTGCAAAGCAAAAACTCTGTGATTACCTTGAGAATTAAGCGCGTAACAACCGTGAATTTCTGAAAGAAGAATCAACAATGCTATATAAGGTATTTGTATTCCATAAGTGTTCCATCTACCCCCCATTGCTTGAAGAACCATGTGTGTTGATAGTAGTAAAGGCAGTTATTGTTTCTGCCAAGAGCTAGTAGTAATCTGCAGAGGATGATGCTATAAACAATCGCCAGCTTTTCTTGTAACAAAGCACGTTTCCGAGTAATTTGATCACTCGGATACCACTAAACCAACCAGCTATGAAACAGAAAATAACAGGAGCAGAAAGTCACTGCTAGACACAAAACTATTCTAAAAATCAAGGAAATAAACTACTACTCTGGTGAAGCTAAATGGATAATTCCGGTCCCTCATTTTTTGTATATTTTTCTGCACTTATGTTAAAGCACCTCCGTTTTTGGAATCAACGCCACAAATGTATTGAAACTCCAAGATTGTATCTTTGGCTGCAATATGTCAAAAAACAGACAAATGAAATCAACTGTCTTGGGCATGGAACATTAAATGAAAATGAATAGAATAAAGATTGAGTCTTTTACACGGCCAAAGCATAAAAAGAAAGAATCCAAAACAGAGTGAGGGAATAGCCATTTAACAGAGCAACGTATAAAGGGAATTAATAAATGCAAGCCATGCAAAACTAACCGAAAAAAGAATAAGCAAGAAAGGGCAGTCAATGTGATGATTTCTGACGAACACCTTGCGTGCAGGTTGTTGATCAGATCACAATTCAACGAAATTGGGATGATTTTTTATTTTTTTTTTCTGGGTTGAGGCTCAAATGGATAATAATGTAATATGCAGAATGTTTTTTCGAGCTAAAATAAAAACAAAAATGGCAGCTAAAGAATTGTATGAAAAGAAAAAAATGATGCGTTGAATTCTTGACTGCCCTTTGCAAAATGATCTCAGAGGAGCAACTTCTCTTCTTCGATCATCTTGTCTGAAAAGGGGTGGCGAAGGGGGGGAGGCGAAAGAAAGGAAAAAAACTTTTTTATTTTTTCTCTTTCTCCTAAAATAAAAGGCTTTTTTTTCTTAATGTTTGTTTCTAATTTTCTTTCTAACAAACACCTAAACCACCAGTCCTACCGTCACGTTTTCACTAATTTTTCCTGGTTTTTTTCAGTTAAATGGTGGACTCTCTCTTCTCTAAACAAAAAAAAAAAAAAAAAAAAAATAAAAATAAAAATGGTGGACTCTCATTTCATTCCGTGTTTCCCCCTTGGAAATTATTATACATATATTCAATTTTGTTTTCTAACGTTTTTTTTCTTAATCAAAATGAAATTATCACTTCTCAAAAAAAAAAGAAAAAAAAAAGAAGGAAATTATCACATATAATGAATATAAATAACAAAACATTTTGTTTTCCCTCCTTACATATATGATGGTGCGGTCCCTCAACAAAACCCGCATCTGACGGACGCGTTATCATTTTCTTATGCCAAATCATTGTTTTAGATCGTGCCCTCCTCCTAGCCTTTTGTACATATTTTGTTTGAAGACATAACTTACATTATAAAATGTGCGTGTTTTAGGATATTTTTAAGAAGAAGGAAAGAAATGTATGGTTTCGAGGTATAACACGCGTGTTTTACGATATAAATTATGTATTCACATGGATAATGAACAAGTATCCTTATATGCACCACATCGAATATGTGCTTTTACGATATATTTCAAGAATTATTATTATTATTTTTTTTTGGAGCTAAGCGTTTGTTTAACACAAAAGAAAAATAACTAATTTGACAAATTCTCTATTTTACAGTCTTAAATAAATACATGTTTTTCTAGTTTACAAAATCTCTGTCCAAGATTAAATGCACCAGATTATTCATTTTACATAACGTGGTATATATAAAAAAATTACAGAATCTGGATGAATGCGGTAAATATGAAGAAAATTTTACATAATCTATATTTTTGCAGTAAAAAAATATAGCATCAATGTTATTTGTTGGAAAAAATTAATACTTAAGAAAAAGATTGACAAAAACAATACTCCGAGACACGCAAATGTGTTATCTTTAAAGAGATATTTCGTCCCTTATGATAGTAATTAGGGAACTAACGAAAATTTCTTTCAGGATACAATATTATTGTTTGAACCAAACCAGATGATACTCGAAATAATTTTGATTATGCTTTTTTGACAAGTGAATCATTTTTCGTTTGCAAGCTGGTGCCTAAATAGGCTAAATGTACTCCATACACGAAGTGAAATACTCTTAAATGAAATGGTAAAGGTCATCTATGTTCGCAGATGCATGTATTCCGATGGATAGGTACATCATTTCACAGATACATGAATTCGATTGCATCACTTCACAAATATATGAATTCGATTGCATCACTTCAAGATGCATGAATTTGGCTTTCACATGTGCATCCGTTCAGCTGAAGACGTTTAGCCTTCTGGTCGAACCCGAATGCAAACGATAACAAAATATTTAATTTATGAAAAAATATCTGACATCATTTTTCTTTAAAATCTCTAAATAAAGTTTTTAATTGATTTACCGTATCTAACCTCCTTATAAATTAAAAAGGAAAAAAAAAAAGAAATAAATGAATCATTCTTTTCCTATTTCAGTTCCCACGGATTTGGTAATTATCTCCAAGATTTACTTCCTATCTTATTACAAATGCAACCTTTACACAAAATCTTAATTAGTACTAATTAAGAAGTCAGTTCTATTTTTTTTCCAGCATCTCGTTGAAGGGGAGATTTTCTGCCTGTTTATATATGTCAGCACAGCACCGATCGACGTTGAAACCTAGCTACACTTTCAGCTAGCTGACCGCTGGCCGGCCAAAGACTTTTCTTAACATCGTAGATTTATGTCAGCTAAAAAATGGTAAATTTGTGCGATCATCCGTACGACATACTAGCAGAAATAGCCCAGTGGCTTAAAAAGCTCGAAGATTTCAAGTGTTTTAAAAGTGTTTCAAAATCTTTGCGTGCTGCTGCAAAGGAGGAGTATTTTGAGGGTTTACGGTCAGTGGCGGAGCTACATACAACTAAGGGGGTCAACTGCCCCTTACTTTCTGTCAGAGATGGAAAAATGGCATCTGTGAGTTTTACAGTTTGGTTGAGGGTGAGTCAGTCGTGGCTTTTCTAGAAG
Source organism: Gentiana macrophylla (assembly GCA_026214975.1). NCBI lineage: Eukaryota > Viridiplantae > Streptophyta > Magnoliopsida > Gentianales > Gentianaceae > Gentiana > Gentiana macrophylla. The sequence continues at coordinate 1,716,072 of CM047806.1, read as the reverse complement.
TTCCCAACTTTAAAAGCAAGAAGTGCTTAGAATCGTTGGGATGGTCGAACAAGATGGTAGCATGAGCCTCTTAGATCCTTTTTATGGCACCGAGAGCCTGTACCGCATCAAAACACCTTCCCAGAATACGATGTGGTCGTGATGGATGCACATATCTTTATCCATAAGATCGATGGTGCTTTCATCAAGGCCAAGTGAGACTTCAATCACGACTTCATTTTGATTATCATAGCGGGAGTTCTTGGAGATTTGGCTTAATTATTGGAGGTTAGGAGACAAAACATGAAACTAGACCAATGACCGAACAGGGGAGACCGTAGGATTTTTGACATGAGGGTCAGAAATTTGTCAATTTTTTTCCGTATCTCATATATATTTGTATATTCAATTCTATACATGTAATTACGGTGCAGTAAATAAAAACATGGGGTAAATTTCACACACACATATATATATATATATATATATATATATATATATATATATATATATATGTGTTTATAAAAAAAGTTCTCTACTATTTATACATAATATTTTTATTTTAAGGGGTCGGCCGCACCCATCCATATGGGTGGAGTACCCCTAAAAAAAGACAGTTGTGGTAGAACTCTGTTGTTTCTCCGACGTGTATTTTACTCAAAAATATGGTCATAAAACAACTTATGGGAAGAAGAACAAGTTGAAACAACTGAGCTCAGTCTACTAGTTTATTGTTGAAAAATACACAGCTGAAATATAACTGTGTTCACACTACTGGTTTATTATTGAAAAACACACATCGGAGAAGCAACTAAGTTCACTCTACTTAGGACCTGTTTGGTAATCAAATTAAGTACTTATTCTTAAAGAATTAAGTGACGGTTAGAATTAGAGATGTTTGATAACATTTTTAACACATCTAAATTATTTAAGTTTCACTTAATACCACATGTAAAATTGACAAAAGTTTTCAGCGCTTATACTACCGGTTATCGCTGAAAAAGAAGAAGAAAAAGTACTGCCGGCATGTTAATTAACCACGTTCATTATTAGTAGTGTCGAGCAAATATTTTTTTTCTGCCCTTTTTTATTTAGCTTTACCTGTTTGTTCTTTATTATTATTATTATTATTAATAATATTATTATTATCATCTCAAAACCCTTTTGCAATTGTGCAGTCTAGTTATACAAAAGTAATTACTTTGACTAAAGTATTCATATTTATTATTTCTTATGAATTTATTTTTGTAAAATAATACTGTAAAATGGGTAATACATTTTTATTTTAAAGTTATGAAGTAATAATTGAAATACACTATAGCATTATATATATATATATTTATATATATATATATATATATATATATATATATATATATATATATATATATATATATATATATATATATATATATATATATATATATATATATATATATATGTGTGTGTGTGTATATATATGTGTACATATATATACATATATTTATAGGTATATCTATATATATACACACACAAACACGTATATACACATACATAAAACAGTGAAAATAATGCTATCTATGATTTTAAATTGATGATAGTGCTACCAATTAAGCAGTCTAAGTACTTAAATCATTAAGAGCTATCTATGATTTCAGATTTATATTGTTACCAAACACTTTAAGTACTTAAATCATTCAGTTACTTAATTTTTTCAGATTTCAGATTTCAGACATCAGACTTCAGATTTCAGACTTCAGATTTAACAAACGCCCTCTTAGTCTACTAGTTCACTGTTGAAAAATACACAATTGATAAACAACTGAGTTCACTCTACCAGTTCAGTGTTGGATTTGATCGAGTGAACTACAAAAATGAATTAAAAATTTCAGTTGGATTAGATTGAACTAAGGGTTTGAATATGATCACCAGACTGAACTACAAGAGTAAATTTAGAGTTTTAGTCGGATTACAATAAACTACAAGAGTCAACTTAATAATTTCATTGGGCCGGATTAGAGTGAACTGATTTAATAAGTGTTTGAGTAGTATTTTTTTTTTGTACACCGTGTTTGAGTAGTATTATATTGATATATGACACTGAATTTAAAATGTGTACGTGCTTATACTTCGTAACTCACATATAATGTAGTGCTCATCTGGAAAAAAAAACACTGAGTTCCTTTTTGTTTGAACAATGTTTTTCACATGTATAAATTACGTCAGAATATGGTAATGTTTGATTTTGAAATAAAGAGGAAGAAAAAATTAAAAAATTGGTACACGCACGCATGGAGGTGGTTGTTGTTGTTTTTGTTTTAAGAGCCCTGATCCTCTCTAGTACTAACTTTAACTGATCTCTTAAAGACAAGTAATTTAACAACATTCAAAATATGAAAATAATTTAACTGTAGATTTTTTCCAAAACAATGTCGTTTTGTTGATAACATTTAAAAACACTTGTAGTTCACTTAAGTCTAGTACTTGATAATTTTTTCCTTTTTATTTTGACTATGGGTTGGTCAATATTTTATTTTTAATAACAAGAAATAAGAAGTTTGGACTAAATGCAATATAGATATGGATTTTGTGATTTTCATCTAATCCGTCAAAAATCTTAAAGAATTATATTTTGGGAAGCCGTTACTCATAGGCGAGTCGAACCGAATGTAATGTTTGAGTTTGCGTTTGTTTAATACACGAATGAGATTAATATTGCTTGTTTACTAAACAAATTTAAATTTATGTTGAAGCTCTGTTCGTTAATCTTTGCTTGAGCTAATCTCTCTCTCTACAACTTATGCCGATGCTCTTCGATTCTTATTTTCAAGAGTGAAATGACAAATGAGTTGAATGTCTTATTAGCGTTTTTTTTTTTTTTAATTTTCCAATCTTCCCACTCCATCTTCTTCAGACCCTTGGAGTTTGATAACCAAGAGACCGAAGAACCTCTGAATATCTCTAAAAATCACTTCCGGATTTAAAACATGAGATTGAAAAATAACATTGTTTCTATGCAACCAAATCACCCAAGACATGATCCCAAAAATAGCTGACCATAAGGAAGTTGTCAAATTTGAAGACAAACTCCTAGGACTCAAAAGATATAAATCACGGAAAGAGTAAGCATTAATCCCATCAATCTTGCACCAGCCTAAGATATGAGACCAAATCAACAGTGACACATCACAAGCATATAAGAGATGATTAACTGATTCTTCAAACTTGTAACATAACGGACAATAAGAATCTTGGATCGCCACTCCACGACAAATAAGATTTGGCTTAGTTGGAATTCTTTTGAGACTCGCCTTCCACATAAAAAGATTTACCTTTGAAGGTAACATCTTATTCCACTTTGCCACTTGCTCATTAGTTGAAAAGAATTTTTGAAAAAATCCGACTCAATTAATTTCCGCAAACAAGCCACCGAGAAGACACCATTCGAACAAAGATTCCATTTTAATTTATCACTTGAACCTGCATTACCACAAACAGAGTTGATTAAGTTCTCCAAATCACCTACATCCCCTTCCTCGAAACCCCATCAAACTCCTACTCCAAACCCAAAGAAAAGAGCGCCTATCTTCTACCCATGTTACCACTCTTCCAACTACAACATCTTTAGACAAAGAGAGTCTAAAAAGTCTAGGAAAAGAGAACTTCAAAGGACCATTGCCCACCCAAACATCCTCCCAAAACTTTACCCTATTACCATCGATCTCCAACCACCCAACGTTCCGAACCCAACAAGTCCACCCCAACCCTCTTCATATTTTTAACCGCCCTAACAATACCTTTCCAAACCCCCGCCCCCCCCCCCCCTCCTCTCAACTGTATTCCACACCCTTCCCAAGCTCCTTCCACCCCATAAATAGACACAATCACCTTCCTCCCCAACGCATCTGGATCCGATAAAAACCTCCACCACCATTTCCCTAGCAAAGCCAAATTCTGGACCTTAAGACTACCCACCCCAATGCCCCCAAAGCTTTAGGAGCTTGCAATTTATTCCAATTAACCCTAGCAATTTTATTTTTTGAAGACCCATCCCCACCCCAAAAAAAAGGAGGATCTCACACTTTTCAAAATATTCAATCTAAATAGTTGAAATGGAGAATATAGAATAATAAAATTGATAGAGACAAGGGTGATGCAACACGAATATAACGTTATAGATTTAGGGTTAACATTTTGAATAAATTTATATATAAAAAAATTTGTGTATTGTTGACGGTGATTTTTACGATATATATGATATTATTTCGTAACAATTTCCTTCGTGTTCTACTAATTTTTATAGAAAATTAGGTGTTTAATGGATTTATTGAAAGAATGCGTATGGAAATCATTAAAGTGCAAAATCGAGCTAATTACGTGGTTTTATTGGTGTTTTCTATCAATATGTATGATTTTACATTTTGCATGTTTTTGTCGTGTTGTAGGTACGCTTGCATGTTATGGAGGAAGCTAAAACGATGTTCACTTAAAGTTTAGATAGAAGGAGAAAGATGCAAGTGAAACTTGGGATGAAGATTTGGAGAAGCTGAACAAGCGTTTGATCATTCCGTCCAATGGATTGGCGTCCAGAAGAAGTGGACGGGCTTCCACTGGAGCCTTTGGATTCAGGATGTTCAGATTTTCTGTGGACGAGCGTCCAGAATTGCATAGGACGGGCGTTTGAGAAGACTCGGCCCGACTCGAAGAATTTTAAGCATCTGGACGAGCGTCCAGCCTATTGAACTGGCGTCCAGCATCCTTGGACGGGCGTCCAGCCACCGCCTTTGCTGAAACCGACCTAAAAACCTATTTATAGTCGCGTTTTTTCCAACCCTAAACACCACAATTCGATCCCTGGCCGCCCCAGGCCCCTTGTGGGCACCCTAGCTGCGTTTTCCCACCATCATAAACATCTTTTTATCTTCTTTTTATTTATATGATTTGTATTCCAACGATGAGCTAAGGCTAAGCCTAGAACGAGCTTTGTGAAGCCAATTCTCAGCAGCGTTTTGATTTCGACTTTGGATTTGGTTTTGTGAGTTTTTATTTAAAGTTGTTTCTTTATTACGTTTTGTATTGATTTTTCAATTTATATCGAGAGATGGTTGCTTTGTGATGTTTAACGTTTGATGAAAATCGTTGTTAGACCTAGATCACCGTAGTAAAGATGGGATTTTTAATCTAAAAATAACGAGAGTTGCTAGGTTAAATTTCTAGGTTGCTAGATTGAGAAATCTTACACCTTTGTTATGGAAGCGTTAATCTTTAAGATCGAGAGATGAAAGATTAATAGGCGAATTATCTACGAGAGTAGAAATTTATACCTTTGATAGGTGAACCACATCTTTATTAAATCTTCACTAAACGATCTGGGGTAGAAATTGAGAGTTGCGAGATAGGTGGATCATTGCTTGTTCCTCGTTAACTTAATTGAAAGAATCATTGTGCCTTGTTCTTCGTTGCTAGCTTAGAATTTTATTTTCGTTTTAGTTTATAGAATATAATTAGTTATTTTAGGTTAAGTAATCATATTTCCGCTTTGGATTGACAACCCTCCATCCAGGTTTATTGTATTCGTTTTAGTTTTGTTTTGTGTTTTTCGTGACAACCTTTAGAAAGATTAATAAACTAGATAAACAACCTCGATTCCCTGTGAGATCGACCCGGTATTAACCTCTATACTACGATCCCTGCACTTGGGTATACCGGATTTATAAATTTATTACTTGTTTATTTTCATTGCAAAAATCCGTGACATGTATATTTACGAATTTAAAAGAACATTTGCGAGCTAGCACGTATGTGTTCATTTTAAAACAAACACGATAATATATTTGACTTTATTTGATTAAGCATAATAACAAACAAGCATAACATTATATGAGCCGAACCTAAATTTATTCAAGAATGTCTATTTTCATTAACAACACTAGGTACTAATATTTAAACCTACTCCATTTGTCCCAAAATATAATACATTCTACATCTTTTTGTTTGTCCAGAATATAAGTCTTTCTACATTTCAACGAAGCATTAATTTATTTATCTTTTCTCTATTTTACCCCCTAATTTATTTGCAATCCAACTACTTTTCAAAATTTTATAACTGTTTTATTAATGATAGTCAAAGGATATTTTACGTATTTCTTATTAAAATTTATGACATTCAACCAGGGGTTGCACCGGGTCAGGACCCGTCTCGTAACCCTCTTACCCGATCCCCGACCTGACATGATTCGGAAATCTATTTTTTTCCAGCTCCGTACCTGACGACCAGGATACCCGATTGTTCGGGATCCCGTCGGGTGAAGATATCCGGGATCCCGAAATTTGACATCATCAATTTCTCACAAGTTTTTTTTTTCTTTCCCTTTTCTGGTTAGAGATTTTGATTTAAGCTGGGAAATTTTTTAATTTCGCTAATATCATCCATAGTCACCTAATTCACAACAAATGACTTATATAAATAAACGGTTAAACTAACCATGATGCTTCTCGCCCCGATCCGTCCATGGGAATGCGAGCGAGAGAGGTTAATCAGGAGGCTTAGAGCCTGCAGAAGTCGAGGTTATCTTAGTCAAGGGCTGACTTATATAAATAAACATTAAACACCATTTTTAAACTTTTAAATCCTGATTGATCATCTTTTGAAGCCGTTTGTCGTGCACAAACAAGAATTTAGTATTTCCTTATAAAAGGCGAGGATGTGAATTGAGAGTTGATAAAATAGGACGAAAGAAAAAAAATTAAAGTTACATTATTGTGGTCGAAGAAACAAGCAACTCAAATTCTATCACGTAAAATATCTCCCATAAAATATAAAAATAATAATTCTAAAAAATATTTTCCCCTCAAAAATAAAAATTATAAATAATAACTATATATATAATAGTCTTGGCGGGTCGGGAAAACTCGAAATCCTAAATCTATAGCATATACCCGAAACCCTTCCCGAACTAAGTTGGTCTGGAAGTTTTTTGAATAGTACGGGTCGGGAAAACTCGGGTCTGCTTCGGGTTGAGGTTCGGGAAGAGTCGGGAATATGGGATTTTTGCCAGCCCCACATTCAATCGTTTTTTTAATTTTTGTGAAAATTGTAAAACGACTTATATTTTAAGACGAGAGAGTATTTCTAAAAAATAATAAAATATTGGAAATCAATTTATTTTTCATAGTAACGGATAGAAGTGGAGATTTTGCGTGTGTATGTTTGTCAGCACAGTGCAGACGTTGTAACCTACACTCCCAAAACTCACCGTCTGGTCGGCCGTAGACAACAGGAGTCTACCCCAGGTCACAGTCTCTCTCTCTCTCTCTCTTTTTTTTTTAAATTTCTTTTTGGATTTTGCTTTTTTGTATGTAACTTTTTAGACGATTGAAGCGAGTTCTAATTCTCTCTCTCTCTCTCTTTTTTTTTGATTGATTTTGCTTTTTTTGTTTGCAACTTTGATTGAAGGTTTTTTTTTGGTTTGGAAGTTTTTAGATGAGTGAAGTGAGCCCTCTTTTGGTTGGTTTTGTTATCATGGTAGGTTTATGTCAGAAAATACAATGACAAATTTGAACGATCTTCCATACGAAATTTTGTTAAGAATAGCCAAGAGACTGAAAAGGATAAAAGATTTCAGGTCTTTTAGAGGTGTTTCCAAATCTTTGCGGGCTGTTAGAAAGGAGGATTATTTTGAGGGTCTACCGTTACGGCAAGGGATCCCTTATCTGTTGCTTCCTGTGAGAGATGAGTTTTACAGTTATACGGATGACAGCGACGACTATGAGAATGATGATATCCGTGAGTTTTTCAAGGATGATATCCGTGAGGTTTACAGTTTGATTAAAGGTGAATCAGTTGTGGCTTCCGTGGAAGTTCCCGGTTTTAGAACCATAAAGTGCTTGGAATCCTTGGGATGGTTGCTAGTTGTTGAAATAGATGGTAGCATGAGCCTAATAGATCCTTTTTCTGGCATCGAGATTCCACTACCACATAAAAACACCTTCCCAGAATCCGACTCCCTCGAGATGGATGCACATGAATTTGTCCGGAAGATGGTGCTTTCATCAAGGCCAAGTGAGACTAATCCCAACTTCATTTTGATGATCATAGCTGGACGTCGTAGACATTTGGCTATTTGGAGGTTAGGGGACAAAGCATGGACCATGGTCGAGGACCAAGGCGAGCGGCATTATATGGATGCTGCGTACGGTGGCGGTGAACAATTTTATGCCATTACTAATCCAGGAATCGTTTGGGTCTTCAACCTTGCTAGAAATGGTAACCATGGAAAAGGTCCTATGATCTTAAATAGTGAACGTAATTTACCCATTCACGTATATGGGAATGTATATATCCTCGAAACTGCTAATGACTCTTTGCTAATAATTACAAGAACAGTGTATGGTATGTATTATGCCACCACCAAGAAATTTAAGGTGTATGAGGTTGATATAAAGACGGGCACATGGAAGGAGATCCATAGTCTGGGAAGCTTGGCCATCTTTCTCGGACACAATTCCTCAATCGCTGTGGATACCTCCAGATTTCCTCCAGGATTGATCAAAGTCAATCGTATTTACTTTACAGATGATAATCGGATACAGTGTCATGGTGAAGTAAAATTCGACAGTGGCACAGATAGTGGTGTATATAATATGGAAACGAGAGATATTAAGCCGATTTATCCGGGAGAGGTGTTGTCGAGCAAAGTTTCTCCTTCCTTGTGGATCACTCCATATTTCTAAGGAATTTTAATGGATTCTTCAATGGGACTGTAAGATGTTTGAATTTATGAACTTTTTTTTAATTTCGTGCTAATTTGAAAGTGCTAATTTGTATTCTAAATTTCGTGCCTGGTTGATACATTTGAACCCTCTTTTAATTGAAATTTGTAGCCTTTTGCAGTAATAGTTTTGAATTAGAAGCAAATCAAGACACTTAGGAATGATTTTATATATATATATATATTTTGTTGTTGTTGTTGTTGTTGAGAATAACTTAGGAATGAATTCATGATAAGTTTTATAGTACAAATTATTGATTCATAAATTTGCACGCATTCAAAATTTTTACTGCTCTCCTTATCTGAGATCCTGCATCCGCTATTGTTTGCACGTACATCAAATTGACATGTTAATTAATTAGTTACTTAAAGTCTGGATTTTTTATTTTATTTTTTGGAATTGGAAGCATAAGTCAATTGTAGTGATGAAATAAATCCTACATCTCCAAAGAAAGAAAAAGAGAGAGAAACTCATATCTCGAGGGCGAATGATACATCTACATCATTTCATGTATACAAAAGAAAGATACATAAAACGATGCGAACCACACTTTAAATAATAAAAATAAAACCTCTCAAAACAGAAATACTATGTCCGTTGATCCTATCTTTTATGTTTATCAAATGGTGTAAACCTATAATTTTTTAGATCTCGAGCTACAAAATGAGAGACAATTAATGCAAAAAGAGAAATGAAGAATCCAACTTTGTATTCATGAGAGAACTACAAAAAGAGAAACAATGCAAAAAGAGTAAATAATAAAAATAAAACCTCTCAAAACAGAAATACTATGTCCGTTGATCCTATCTTTTATGTTTATCAAATGGTGTAAACCTATAATTTTTTAGATCTCGAGCTACAAAATGAGAGACAATTAATGCAAAAAGAGAAATGAAGAATCCAACCTTGTATTCATGAGAGAACTAAAAAAAGAGAAACAATGCAAAAAGAGAAATGAAGAATCCAACCTTGTATTTATGAGAGAGATATAGCTACAAACAGAGAAACATTGCAAGGAGAGAAATGAAGAATCTAGCCTTGTATTCATGTCAAATTGACATGATCATTCAGACACAATGAGTTACACAACTGATTTTACACTATCGATCATCATGTCACGTAAGCCCCTTTATCAAGGGCGGAGCCAAGTTTTTCATCTGGGTGGGCTAATGGACTATATATGGAGTTCGTCGGGTGAGTTGGATTAAGAATATTTTATAGATCAAACTGGATCACATAGATTTTATAGTGTAATATTTTTTTTCGGTTGGGCTTAGCCCCACTTTGCCCATAAACAAGCTACGCCCCTTGCCCCTTATCATCACGTACGCCCATGATGATGAATAGTATGATGAGGTTTTGTTATTCGTTGTGGCCGAATGGTTGTATCGGTAACGGTTTTATATATTATATATGTTCAAAGAGTAACACTAGGAAACTTGCATGATAACACTGGGATCGTACCGATGACTTGTCTTATTTAAGCAGTATCATTGAGGATTGCCGGAAATTAATGCCTACTTTTGTTTCTTTATCTTTCTCCTTTGTCAAAAGGCAAGTAACTTACCTCTATATAAGAGGAGGTTGGCTAGCTTTTTAGTACATTGTTCTTGAGAAAAATAGAGGCTTCAAGTAGAGAGTTAGAGAGAGAGAGAAAAATGTCTGTCTAGCAGCCGGATTTTTCTGATAGCAATCTAAGGAGGATTCCGGCGAGGAGTTCGTGTGGATTTATCGATAGAGGCCGGACGCGTGGACGGCTTGCGCATAGTACTACTCTCCTTGACGATCAAAGCGACGATCTTATAGATCAGCCAAGGAATATACCGTCAAACTACTTAACGTGTTTATTGTGTTAAACGAAAAGTCGATATTGGGATCGGAAATCAAAATTTTAAATTCCGCTGCGGTAAACTAGTGATTTCTTAACAGTAGGGTGGGGTCAGTGCCTCCACTGAGCTACGAAAAACGATTTAGGTTTGTTGGTAAAAATTCTAAAATCATTATTAATATCCTCACTCAATCTTCGAATTTGCTTCGGTGCTCCAATGAGATTTTTTTTTTTTGAGTTTGCCAGTGTATATTCTTGAATCTAAACGAACATTTGCGAGCTAACACGTATTTGTTCGGTTCAAAACGTGCACAACAATATGTTTGACTTGGTTCATTAAGCTTAAGAAACAAACACGAGAATATACGTGCAGATCTGAATACACATGTACATAACTAAGTAAATCTTTTTCTGTCAAAAAAAAAAAGTCTTACAATTGAGAATCTATTTCTTTTTCCTAGCCAGGGTCGGCTCTGACATTTTTTTTGGTTTAAGACCAAGTTGTCGAATTAGGCATTTTAATTCGAATTTTCATACTTATCGATTCGAATTAGATGAAGTAAATTTTAATTGGGCCTTTATTGATTCGAGTAAATTTTTTCGAGCCTTTATCAATTCAAATATAAAAAAAACTTATATTGGATTGGATCTACACGGATTTTTTTTTCTTTTATCGAAAAATTTAATGTTAGGCCCCGGCACTTTGGTCTAAGACTACCGCCTCCTTCGCCTTTCCCAATTTGGAGGTCAGGGGACAAAGCATGGACCATGATCGAGGACCAAGGCGAGCGGCATTATATGGATGTTGCGTACGGTGGCAGTGAACAATTTTATGCCATTACTAATCTGGGAATCGTTTGCGTCTTCAACCTTGCTAGAAATGGTAACCATGGAACGCGTTCTATGATCTTAAGTAGTGGATGTATTTTACTCGATATTCTCGAACATGAGGATGTATATATCCTCAAAACTGAGAGTAAATTGCAGATTTAGTCCCCTATCTTTTCCAAAAAGGAGGGACTTAGCCCTCATCTTTGATTTTGGTTTGACCGGTCCCTTATCTTTTAAATCTTTTACAACTTTGGTCCATTTAACAGTTAGTCAACAAAAATATTGACAGAAAATCTGTGCGTATCCTTCACGCACTGTTAGAATTTTAAAATATTGTTATTTTAATCAATTTCCAAAAAAAGTTATAAAAAAATAAAAAAATTATCCCATTAATGTTATTACCGTATAGCGTTTAAAACAAAACTTTTTTTCACTATTCTTCCTACCGTCGTTTTTCGTTAATCTTTCTCAGCCTTTCATCGTTCTCAACCATAATGTAGCTCAAATTTAGAGGTCTTTCCCCAATTCCATCTTCTTTAAATCATTCCTCCAATCTATATTGCAAATCACCAAATCGTTTTCCAATATTAATTATTAGAGGAATGATTTAAAAAAGATGAAATTGGGGATAAACCCCTAAATTTGAGCTACATTATGGTGAGAATGTTGGAAGCCTGAGAAAGATGAACGAAAAACGATGGGATGAAGAATGGTGGAAAAAGTTTTGTTTTACACCTTATACGGTAATAAAATTAATGGGATAATTTATTTAGTTTTTTATAAAAAAATTTGGGAAATTGATTAAAATGATACGGCGATACGCACAGGTTTACCATCGATTTTTTTTGTTGACCGGTTGTTAAATGGACCAAAGTTGTAAAAGATTTAAAAGATAAGGGACCGGTCAAACCAAAATCAAAGATAAGGAAAATAGGGGACTAAAGTTGCTATTTACTCCAAAACTGATGACTCTTTGCTCTTTATCAGAAGAACAAGCATAATTTTTCAAGGGGTTTTAGGTCTTATGCCACCGAAAAATTTAAGGTGTTTGAAGTTGATATAGTGAAGGGAACATGTAAGCAGATTCATACCCTAGGAAGCAAGGCCGTCTTCCTACTTCCTAGGTCACAATTCTGCAATTGCAGTGGATGCCTCCATATTTCCTGAAACAATAATCAAAGCCAATCATATTTATTTCACAGATGACGATGATTATTGGATATGTTATGACGATGAAGGAACAGTATTCGACAGTGGCACGGATTGTGGTGTATATAATCTGGAAACGGGATATATTGAGCCAATTTACCCGGGAGAGGCGTTGTCGAGCAAAGTTTCTCCTTCCTTGTGGATCACTCCTTGTTGGGCATATTTTGGATTTTAGTCCTCTAACTTGACCTATTTTGGATTTTAGTCCTGCTCCTGCTCCGGTAAGGAAAATGATCCTCTAAGTTGTTTTTTTTTTGGATTTTAGTCCTATCCGCCGGAAATAGCTGATTGGACACCGGAATCTTTAAAAAACGCTTACGTGGCAGCCTTGTTAGAGGACTATTTTTAAAAATTCGGTCCAATCACTAATTAAACGGATAGGACTAAAATCAAAAAAAAAAAAAAAAACAAACTTTATGACCAATTTCCTCACTTTGTTATGAAGCATGACTAAAATCCAAAATAGGCCAAATTAGAGGACTAAAATCCTAATTTTGCCCTCCTTGTTTCTAAGGAATTTTAATGCGGTCTTCAATGGGACTGTAAGATCGATGTTTGAATTTATAAACATTTCTTGTTTTGGTTTGTTGGTGAATTCTGGAAGTGTCGTCCATATGAAACTATGAAAGAGCTACTTAATTTGTATTCTATTGATAGTACATTTGAATCCTCTTTCAATTGAAATTTGTAGTCTTTAGTTGGGGAAGGTCCTTTGATTATAGTCTTTACAAATTAATTTGCAGTAATAGTTTTGAATTGGAAGCAAATCAAGACAACTTAGGAATGTATTCATGACATGTTTTTTTTAGTACAAATCATTGATACATACATTTGCATTGTACATCAATTTGACATGTTAATTAATTAGTTGCTTAAAGTCTGGATTTTTTTTATTTTTTTTTTTTTTTTTTATTTTTTTTTGGAATTGGAAAGCATCAGTCAATTACATGTAGTGATGAAATAAATCCTACATCTCCAAAAGAAAAGGAAAAGAGATAAAGAACCTCAAGAGAGAATGATACATCTATACCATTTCGTGTACACAAAAGATACATAAAATGATGTAAGGTGATACATTCACTACACATAATGTGTAGTGGACATGCAATCACTACACGTTTCTTATTTATTCATTTTAATGAATACATTTTAATCAATGGTTACATTTTAGTTAGTGATTATGCACTACACAATATATTTAGTGCAAATATCATTTTCCTAAAACGATTTAAACAGAAACATTTTAAATAATAAAAGAGAAGTCTCTCAAAACCGAAACACTGTCCGTTGATCTTATCTTTTATGTTTATCAAATGATATAAACCTATAATTTTGAGATCTCGAGCATCTTCAAGTACAAGAGAGCTACAAAAAGGGAAACAATGCAAAAAGAGAAATGAAGAATCCAACCATGTATTCATGAGAGAGAACTACAAAAAGAGAAACAATGCTAAAAGATAAATGAAGAATCCAACCTTTATTCATGAATTAATTATACCGATACAACCATTCAGACACAATAAATTATACAACCGATTTTATATCATTGACCATCATGTCATGTAGGCCCCTTTGATCATCAAGTATGGAATGATGATCAACAGTATAATTTTAGGTTGTGTCATTCGTTGTGCCCACATAGTTATGTCACGTTTCTATGTTCAAAGAGTAACACTAGGAAACTTGCATGATAAGTAACTTGGATCTTTGGTGGTCTGAACAGCAAGCCCATTAAACCAACAACTTGTTCCATTGGTTCTATATTTAGCCCAATAAGAACTAAAAGCATAACTTGCATGGAGAATTACTGAATTAGGCTTATAACAAACTCCACCTGAGCTAATTGGACCACAGATCTGCCCATCTTGTCCACAAAGATCATTTATAGCCCCACCCAATTGGGTCATATTAGCTCCCAATGCCAACACACACCATATCTTTCCCTTGTAAGGCGCATTATTCGTGGGCTTCGGCAATGGCCCATAGGTCGAAAACGACGTTTTCCCGGATAAATCTATGTCATAGACATGTGAGCCGTTGGGGTAGAGCAGCCCGAAGTGCCTCTCTGTTCTTGGGCCGGGCTTCCGGTTTTCGTTGTACAAAGCAAAGATGTTGACCGGAATTATAGAACCCGGTCTAACCGGTGTACCGACCGGTGGATTAGCCATAAACCTCTTCACAATATTCCGGTTGTACGTCGCGGCATTGTAAATGTTCGCTCCAATCTGATCGATATCTCCGCCATTAGGCCAGCCCGTCTCGGCAATGTACAACGGTATGTTACCATACCCGAGCTTTTTCATTGCAAATATAATCGAGTCGAGTTGCTGGTCCAGCAAATTGGTGTAGACTAAGCCCGAGACCGGGTCCGTATACGAAACATTTCGGGCCTCCAATAATGCATAATCAAGTGAAAAAGTATCTGGTTTAGCTATCCAATCAAAGTAAGGATACACATCTACAAAGAAATATGAAGTGGAACCATTCAAGAACTTCAACAAAGGTTTCATAACATTGTCTGAAATGTCACCCCTAAAAGTACCATTAGAAGGTGGAAATAAAGAAGATCCCAAAACATCCATAGACAAAGGGGTACCAATTTTGATATTACGGTACCCAAATTTTGATACAGAGTTCTTGATTTTATACATGGCAGGTACCAAGCACAACCATAAGGGCTTGAAATAATCAATTAGGACTTCATTACCTACTAAAATATACCTAATCATTGTCCTATTATAGAAAGTGACTACATTTTCTTGGACCCATTGGTCAGAAAAAGATTGGTTAGAAGAGATGTTGACTATGATTTCATTAGGGACCATGATTGAAACCTGAAGTTTAGTGTCACTAAGGGCAGTGAGAATAGATGGATTTGCATCATAGATTTTGACTAAGGTAGCATTGAGATTTTGAATAAGTTTTGACGATCTTAATGGGGTTGGAAGATTATTGCCTAAGGTGCCATAAGAGACACCAATTTGAGCTTTGATTTGCAATGCATTGGTAATATTTGTAGCTAAAGTTAAGAAGTAGAACAAATAGAGTGGAATTGATGAACACATTTTTTGCTTGAAATTGAAGAAAAGGATTCAAGAAAGGTTATGGAAAAGAGAAAGTAAAAGAGAATGAGATCTAAAACCAAGAGAGAGTCAAACTTGAAGCTTGAAGAATGGCTTGGTTCAAGATTTGAGGCAGCATATGGGTTTTTTTTTTTTTTTTCTTTCCCTTTATTATAATTTTGTTTTTGGTAGTTTAATGTCCTAGATTCAAAACTTCGTCTAAACTCTATTATTTGAAAATTCATTGATTTCTATAATAATGAATAGCTCTACATCATAAGAAATTTATTTTTAGATAGCAGATTGTCTTGGAGTGCCGACTAATTAAGTCATTGAGAGATTTTATGGTGCAACGGTTGTAGGAAGGTTATATCAAGTGGCATACATTAGAGCCTCTCATTTTTACTCTCTTTCACATAATACACTTTTATCGTGTGTGAGAGGTTAGAAATGTGTGGTTGTAATGTATGCCACTTGGTAAAATCTTCCTACAGCGGTTGTATTTGAAAATTTCACTTAAGTCATTTTCAGCTGACTGTTATTTTAAAAACCACTGATTCATTTGATCATTTTCAGTTGGCTGTTATTTCAAAACCCACTCGGAGGATAATAGTATTTTGTTGAAAGGATGCATGGAGGGGGCCGGATCCCCAACGGTACTAAGTTGGCGGTACATTATCAGGTGCATCTTATCAGCCACATATTTTGGTTCCCTTTTTTTTTTTTTTTTTTTTTTTTTTTTGTTTTCCACTAGTTAATTGATACACTGTATTAAAAAAAAAAAAGTATAAACAATAGCAGTGGTTAGAAATTGTTTCCTTAATTTTATTTTTTTAGTCGTAAGAAATTGTTGGACCCATTTTTTTTTCTTCTTTTTCTTTATTTTGCATAATAAAATTATACACATGTTGAATGATACCACATCAATACAGCGATATATTTGATATATTTATTTTTAAATTTTAAAAACTCGACACAGCAAATAGTGAAAAAAATTATATTTTGTAAATGATGATAAGTTAAATAAGACATACTACTTTTTACATTATAATTCAGCTTGAAAATAATTTTTCATTGCAATTTACATGGAAGTTTTCTTGTCTTTAAACATATCATCGGAAAAAATTGAAATAAAAAAATCATGTTCATTAGTGTCAACATCATTTCAGATGATCTATATAAAAATATTAATTAGTATTATTTAAGTCAGCCGATACGTGTCAAATGCATGTCGTGTTAGAAAAGTGCCGGACACTACGCACGACACTCAAATTAAATGTTGCTGCTTCCTAAATTAAATGTAGACTTTGTCAGTTTATCAACATCTATAATGACTTAATGGAATAAATAGTATATGTTTCATATGTTTTATTTACCGAAAAACCTAATATATATATTATTAATATTTTCTGAATTTCATGTATACAAAATAGTTGCATTAATTTATATTATATATGTTTTTAGTATGTGTTGTTGATGTGTCGTATATTTAAAATTTGAAATTAGGGTGTGTCGTCGTGTCACATGATGTATCCGTGTTTGTATCAGTGTTTTTTATAAGTTTTGATACATAATAAAAATAAAAGGAAAATGAATCCCGGGCTTTAATGCTAACGACACAAAAACAAAATGCGTCTGAGATGTATTGTAGGTGACATGACAGCACTACATTTAATAATTATAGTTTAAAAAGTAGTATATGTTATTTCACTTATCATCATTTACAAAATATAATTGTTTTACTATTTGCTGTGTCGAGTTTTTATTAAAATTCAAAAATAAGTATGTCGCCGTATGATATTAGGAGTGATAGAGGCATAACGAAATTACACAACAGTTTGACACAAGATTCATCTTCACCATTAATTATTATGGGATCTAAATCAATCAATATAGGCCCCACAATAATTAATAGTTTAGATCAATGTTGTTACAATTTCTAATTAACGAAACAATTTCTAACCACTACTATTGTTAGTACGGAGTACTTTGTTTTTAATACAGTTTATTATCAATGCTATAAAAAAAAAGAAAAAAAAAAAGAGAAACAAAATATGTGGCTGATAAGATGCACCTGATAATGTACCGTCAACTTAGTACCGTTGGGGATCCGGCCCCATGCATGGAGTATCTCTTTAGAAGCACCTTCCAAATTTTTAAAGGTGCAAACCATATTATCATTTTATTTTCAAACACTTTGATCTTCGTACTCAATTCGAGGCTGTCCATTTTTGCTGCCACGTATCATGTGAGTTTTGAAGCATCCTGTACACTCATCACTTCAGCCAATCCATAATCTTGACGCGACGACATATAAACTTTCTTTCAAAATGGAGGATGTTGATCACAAACTAAGTTTCTATTACTATTTTTTGCAATCCTTCGATACTTTAGGAGGTCTGTTTTGAAAACATATGGTGTTGTACTCTTTCTATGGGTATGATTTTTCCACATCAGATTTGTCACGCATATGTTTAAGGAGACAGTGTTATGCTTCGCCTACGTAATTTGATATAAGAGGAGTGTCGTGATACAACTTTGTATCAATTTTTTCTATTCTTCCTAATAAAATGTTTGTGCATTTGATATAAGAGAGTAACCTCGCGATACAACTTTGTATCAATTTTTTCTATTCTTCCTAATAAAATGTTTCGTGCATTAAAAAAAAGCAAATTGTCTTATTAATAGTGAAAAATAAAAGTGTATTTATGTATTTATCACTTATTACATTGAAAATTTGAGAATTTTACAATGTACATAAGCATATATACACGCATCGTGATCAAAAGAATTTGTCCGTTAATTTTACCTTTTTTTTAAAAAAAAATTTTATTTCTCATTATTTAAATGCACGTTCAAACTATCGTTTGAATTGGAGAAGACTTTGACATCTCTTTGAATAAATTATTCGATTATTGGTGGCAGCTGCCAGCAACATGTGTTTCCTTCATCTTTCCAACACATTTTAATAAATAAAAAATTCCATTTTTGCAAGACGTTTGGTTAAAGTACCTATTTTGCCCATCCAAAAAAGTGTTTCAGCATTGGAACTTATCCATCCCAAACATGTCTATATTTTCGTTTGTCTTTATTATTATAATAATATTTTTTAGGTTAAAAAAAGATTTTTTAAGTAATAAGAATCAACGATACAAGCCAAAGTTACTTGAGGGTAATAGAAGATAAAGTGATGGATCTTGAAGAGATAAATGATGTCATGTGAAAAAAGATAAAAAAAATTATCAAAATAAATCATTATCTAGTCTTTATTATTATTATTATTATTATTATTTATCTTTATCATTTTTATTCAAATAATTAGAGGTCAATGACCATAGTAGTACTATAAATAGGGGTTGTATTTGTTATATTTGATGAATTCAATAAAACAGTTATTCAGAATCTTCCGTCTGAGTATTCTGATTTTCTTTAGAGGGAAATGATAAACCCCAAAAGTTTACATCGACAGTATTTAGATATTTAGACATTCTCTTACAAGTAAATGTGCAGTGATATTTATGTGCCTTAAATAAAAGGAAAAAAAAACAATAGTTTTTTGTCCAGAAGGACAAAGTTATCAAAAAAAAATCAGGATAGAAGGAAACTGTAATTTAATCAGGACAAAAGTAACAATTATGAAGTAACAATATGAAGTAACAAATGTGGAATAGAGTAAATATGAAGTATAATTGTAAACACAAAGAACATTTACACGTGAAGAATAATTTTAAAGAATAATTGTGATTTTATTCTTTATAATCGTGAAAACGTTTTTTTTGTTCTTCCGCATCTATTTATTAATTAATTTTTTTTTTGGCATTGTGGCCCTTCCAAAAAAAAAAAAAAAAAAAAGAGCAAGAACTCTGAATATATCTTCAATAATAGCTTCAACTGGTATCGATCTTAATCATGTGATAAATGGTTGTCTTTATTGGGTCCCATAAAAAAATTCAAATCATTTTTTAGTGTTAAAAGATAATATAGGTAGCTTTATAAAAAGCAAGTACCGTATCAAGATCTTGCAAGCAGGTTAATGGCTCAAAGCACCAAGAAGTGAAAGCTATCCCAATTACAACACAACAATATTGTAAAGAGAAAGAAAAAATAATTTGAAAAAACAAAAAACAAAAAGAAAATGACCATCATCCAATCCATTTATGATTCAGATGAAAAGGTTTGCAACCAAAAGAAAAGGTAACCTTTTTTATTTTTATTTTTTATTTTTTAGGGGAGAAAAGGTAACCTTTGATTTTGAAAAGAATGAGAGAAAAAAATTAAGTTATAGTCCTGAGATTTAATTAGTTTGGCAACTTACGGGGTTAACCATTTTCTACCAAACGAGAACGACAAATCTACATAATTGTTATATCTATCAAGGTTCAAACAACGCTGAAAGATAATGATGGACTCAGAAAAATTTATCACTGGGAGTACTGGAGCAACTTCGAAGATCCGGTGAGAACATTAGTAATGTTTTTACGCATTGTAACAACAAACTACAACGTTTTAATACATTTTTTTTTCTAGATTTTTTTTGAGTAGATGCACCGCTACACACCCTTGTGAGTGTAGGTCTGCCCCTGCTGCAGAACCAAATTTGGGGTTATTACAAATGGTATCAAAGCAACTACGGGTTGTTCGATGTTCAATAATTCTTGTTTAGGCAGTTCATACCATCCAGACATAGTGTTTTGATCCACGATTTCAATTCTTCCGTGTTTCAGCAGTAACAGTAACATATTGTTCCATGGAGCTAAGGTAAAAAATATGGAAGAATTTTGGTAGGATCCTGACAAGATATATGTCCTTTATTTTTTTTTTTAATGTTTTTTTGGTTGTGGATAGTAAAGAAGACAAAATTTAGGAAAGATATGTTTTCATTTCATGATTAATCATTCCATCAGTACATTCTTTTAATAGTAATCAAGCCTAACAGACTGATAACAACCAAATATTCTTTCCTATCCACATTACACATGTCACACTACACATTTGACACTTGTCACTCTATAATTATTCAACTCAATATTTCTAATTCTCAACACCCCCTCAAGCTGGAAGGTGGGGAGACAACATTCAGCTTGCTTTTGAACATCTGGAACTGAGTTGACGGCAAGGCTTTTGTAAGACGATCGCTATATCAGTGCGAAGATGGAATATACTGAACTGAGATCTCTTTCTTCTGGACTAGATCTCTAACATAGTGCACATCCACTTCTATATGCTTGGTTCTGGCATGAAATACAGGATTTTGTGAAAGGAAGGTGGCACTGATGTTGTCACACCAAGCCACTGGTGTTCTGGGAATCTTCAGGTGCATCTCCTTCAAAAGGTGTTGCATCCATTGAAGTTCTGATGACAAATTTGCTAGGGATCGATATTCTGATTCAGCTAGATCTTGATACCACATTCTGCTTTTTTGAACTCCAGGACACCAAGGACTCACCAACATAAACACAGTAGCCCCCAGTGGACTTCCTGTCTGTATCATCACATGCCCAATCTGCATCTGAATAACTACTGATATGCAATGTAAACTGGGTTTAAAATGCAGACCCTGATCTATAGTGCCCTTGACAAATCTTAACATTCTTTTCAAGGCATTCCAGTTGACATCAGTGGGTGACTGCATAAATTGACTAAGAGAATTTACAGCATAAGTTATATCAGGCCGTGTGAGAGTTAAGTACTGCAAACCTCCTATGGCACTTCTATATAAACTGGGATTAGTCATAGGTGTACCTTGGTCAGGTTCATGGTGTCTACCTGGAACCATTGGTGTATGACAGCTCTTGACATGCTCCATATTTAACCTCTTGAGTAGTTGGCTTGCATAATGCCTCTGTGTTAGATACAACCCAGTGCTGTCTCTGTAAGCTTCCATCCCCAGGAAGTGAGTTATATTACCCAGATCTTTCAGTGCAAAGATAGTATGTAAAGTTTGGATAAATCTCTGTATCATGGTAGGTGTATTTCCTGTTACTAGTATGTCATCAACATACACTAGTACATACACCAGTGCCTGATTTTGTCTGAATATGAACAGAGAATTGTCAGACTTGGACTGCTGGAAACCCCACTGGACCATCTGATTCTTGAGAGCATCAAACCATGCTCTAGGAGCTTGTCTCAACCCATACAGTGCTTTCTTGAGTCTGCACACATAAGTAGGTATGTCTAAATCCACAAACCCTTCAGGCTGTGGCATAAATACTGTCTCATGAAGGGGTCCGTTTAGGAAGGCATTGTTGATATCAACTTGCCTGATGCCCTAGTTTAAAGTGACTGCTATGGCAATGATAACTCTGATAGTAGAAGCCTTGGCTACTGGACTGAAGGTCTCACTGAAGTTTATACCATAGGTCTGTAGGAACCCCTTTGCCACAAGGCTTGCTTTTTGTTTGAGCACTGAACCATCTGGTTTTAACTTCAGCTTGAATATCCATTTATTTCCAACTAGTTGTTGCCTGGGCTAGGTGGTACAAGTTCCCAGATGTTGTTCATCATTAGAGCTTTGTACTCTTCAGTCATAGCATCTTTCCATTGAGGTACAGCTAGGGCATCTGACACTTTAACTGGTTCAATAAGATGAGCCTCTGAGGATGACTCAACAGTGGCAGCATAGGTTTTGGGCTTAAAGATCCCACTCTTAGATCTTGTCTGCATAGGATGTGTGATGGCTTTTGTGGTTTGTGTAGTGGTAGGTATCACATTCTCTCCCTCTTCTTGACTGTCAAGTGATGGTGAATTACTAGTGCTTTGTGGAGGTGAGGGTGGTGGTGAATTAGTGTTATTGAATGTGGACCCCTGTGTTTGTGTGAGTGTACTCCCAGTTGTATTTTCTGATATGTGTGACATGGTGGAGGGTGTCTTCTGATCCCTCCTAGAAGAGGGTGAGGATGTGTGTGACTGACTGCCATGTGGGATTGAGGTTGTGTGAGGGAGTGTCTATGTTGAAGTGTTCTTCTTTGCTGCTTTGTGAAGTTCTTTGTGTTGGGGAAATGGGGTGGGTATGGGGAGGAAGAGATTGGAGATATTGGGATCAGTGTGAACATATTTGTGAGGGCCCTGTGAGAAGCCATCTTGAAAAGGAAAGGAAAGTTCATTGAAACTGACATTTCTAATGATGTAGATTCTGCCAGAGGTGTCTAGACATAGATAGCCCATGTGATCTGTGGATGTACCTAGATAGACACACTTGGTGGAATGAAAGTTGAACTTATGGTTGTGATAAGGTCTAAGGTGAGGAAAACAAGCACATCCAAAGACTCTGTGAATAGTATAGTCAGGTTTGGTATGAAAGAGGATTTCAAAGGGAGTATGAAGGTGAAGAACAGAGGAGGGAAGGATATTTATGAGAGTGACAGCATGTTTGAAGGCTTCCCACCAGAATCTGAGAGGCATGGAAGCTTGAGCTAGAAGGGTGAGGCCAAGTTCAACTATGTGCATGTGCTTCCTCTCACTCCTACCATTTTGAGCATGAAGATGAGGACAGGGGTGTCTAAAAATGATCCCATGCTCTTTTAAGATAGGAACCAAGCTTCTATATTCACCTCCCCAATCTGTTTGGAGGCACTTAATGGTGGTCTGGAACTGATTTTCAACCAGGGTTTTGAACTCTTTAAAGATGGCTAAGAGCATCTCCAACCATTCCCCCATTTTTTCGCACCATTACACCAAAATGGTGTAAAATTACACCATTCTTTTCCAACCATTCTACACCAAATTTTACACCAAAAAGAATATTCTAAGAATATTCCATATTTATCTCATCTACCACAACAAATTTACCCTTCTACCCCTCGTCTAGCTCACTAGCTAGTTCATCCCACCTCCTTCTCCAGCTTTTCTCTTCCCAGTTTACCCTTTTCTGAATTCCATCTCTTCCTGAACAGCCACACTAAAACAAACACCACCCCAATCACCACTGTAAAACCAGAAATCATGGAAGAATGGGGATTAGAGGTAATGTTTAATTAGAATTACTTTCCAGTTTCTTTTTTTGGAATTTTCAGATACTCTATCCTTCTAAATTAAATAAAACCAAAAAGAAGAAAAGGGGGGATGGGTTTTGGTGTCGGGTTACCCGACACCATTTTTGGTGCAAAAAGATGGTGCAATGGTGCAATGGGGGAAAAATACACACGGTTGGAGCAACACCATTTACCTATTTTGGAAAAATGGTGTCGGGTCTCTTGCCGTTGGAGTTGCCCTAAGGCCTCAGATTTATGTTTCAGAGGGTATATCCATGTGAATCTAGAGTAGTCATCTATAAAGGGTATATAATAAGCAAAACCATTAGTAGATTTTATTGGTGCTGGTCCCCAAATATTAGAGTGGATTAAATCTAACACAGTTGAAGCATGAGAACTAGAAGGAGCATAAGGTAAAGCATGGCCTTTGCCAAACTGGTAGGCATCACAAAATTTCATTTCATTAAAAACAGTGACATTACAACTGGACAAGACTTGGTCTAAGACATTCTTAGATGGATGTCCTAGTCTATTGTGCCACACATTGGCATCAACTTTCAAACTACTATGACTAACAAGAGATGATGGAAGAGATAGCTGGTTGGTGAAGGGACTGGAGGAGAGCTTGGATTGAATGGAGTTCTGTGAAACGGCAGCAGTAGTAGCAGCAGGAATAAGTTTGTAGAGACCATCAACAAGTGCCCCTACTAGAAGTGTCTTCCCTGTAGTCAGTGCCTTAACAAAACAGTGAGATGAATTAAACTCTACATAGACAGGATTATCACAGGAGAGTTTAGATATGCTGAGTAAATTCTTTGCAATGTGTGGTACATGTAAAACTTAATTTAGAACAAGAGGTGTGTGTGATGTGTGCAATGTGCTACTACCAATGTGTGCAATCCTCAGTTTCTCACCACTACCAACAGTTAAAGTGTCATTACCAGCATAGGATTATCTCAGGTGCAGGTTATTGAGATCAGAAGTGACATGGTTAGATGCACCACTGTCCATATACCAGGACTGATTTCCCACTGACTGTGGTGTGGCTATGTATGCAGAGACCTGCTTGGGAGTCTGATTTGGAGATTGGTGTCCTTGCTGTGTGTTCTGAGGAGGCATGAAGTCTTCTTCGAACCTGTGCCAGCAAATGCTGACTGTGTGACCAATCTTCCCACAGAGTTGGCATTGAACACCTCTACCAGAACCATTAGAACCTCTACCACCTCTGCCTCTAGTACGACCACCTCTGGATTGACCTCTTCCCCTGCTTGGAGTGTGATTTGACTGATTCTGTGTTCTGTTATCAGGTCTGAACATGGACTTGGATGCGAAATGAGCAGTAGGTTGAGTAGTGTCCAGAGACTGAGTGGGATTAAACCTTGCAAGTAATATTTCATGTGTGATGAGTTGAGACTGGACTTCCTGCCATGAAAGAGATCCAACTCTAGCAGTGATATTCACAATGTCAGCCTCATAATCCTTGTCTAATCCTCCCAGTGTAGCCAGTATGAGCTCAAACTTTGATACTGGATAACCAGCTGCAGCAAGGCTGTCTGAATAAGACTTCATCAAGGCTAAGTAATCGGCCATACTTTTCGTCCCCTTAGAGGTTTTGGTGAGGGCATCTTTGAGTTCCAACATACGAGCTTCAGATCGACTATTAAAGAGATCTCTAGGGTTTTCCAGACAGCTGAAGCGGTCTCACATCCCATAATTTCAAGCAGTGCTTGCTCCGTCATGGAGCCAAGAAGCCATCCCATAAGAAGTTGGTCGATTTGAAGCCATTCGTCAAATGCAGGGTTTAGAACATTGCTCATCAGCACAGCACCACCAGGTCCCGGATTCTGAAGGTTTGGGGTTGATTCCTAGTAAATGCTTCTCCAATTTATGACCACGGATTACTGGAAGTATGGTATACTTCCAGAGCAAGTAGTTGTTTCGATCGAGTTTCACATTGCTGACCTGATTCAGGTGGCCGGAGAAAGGGGTTTGAGCTAGTGATGGCAGAGATGAGACCTTTGGTGGTATTGGTGAAGAAGGAATCATCGATGTCAGAGAGAGGCTGGGAATAACCGGAGACAACGAAGAAGACGGCCGGAGGAAGGTCAGAGATGGGTCAGATCTGGTCATAAAACTGGAAGTAAGGTCGAAACGCGGCGGAGTGAAGGTGTTTGTCACATTGACAGTGGTGGGTCTTACTCCGATTGGAGAAGTGGAAGAGATAGGAGGTGGAGTGGCGGTTTCAGTTGCCGGAGCAGTGGTCTGCTCCATACCTTCTCCGATACCAAGTAAAGAAGACAAAATTTAGGAAAGATATGTTTTCATTTCATGATTAATCATTCCATCAGTACATTCTTTTAATAGTAATCAAGCCTAACGGACTGATAACAACCAAATATTCTTTCTTATCCACATTACACATGTCACACTACACAGTTGACACTTGTCACTCTATAATTATTCAACTCAGTATTTCTAATTCTCAACATGGATAGAATGTAAAATCTAAAATTGGAAAATGTTTTGAGTTAACCATTTCAGTTATAGATCTTTTATCACTCAAATAACGTCGTTAAGGCGGAGTTCTTGAGCAATACACCAAAAACACCTTTTATGCTTTTATCTCTTTGAACTTTATGCTCTAGCTTTAGAATAATTTATAGACAATGGACATGGTGCTGGACACTCTGCTATTTCCCAACATTGATGCTTTTGGCCGCTGTCATCTTTACATGAAAAAGAGAAAATTCTTCTTATTAGTATCTTCTTTTGCACTTTTTGATCCTAAAAAAGTAAAATGATATTCTATATATGCTGCTTTTATATTCAGACTATGCACAAACGGATACTTTACAGGGAAAAGAGCAATGACATAATCGATAAAAGAGCACCTGTATTGTAATGACAATCTTGTCTTTGAGCCGGGTCGTGAGAATTCGAAACACTTTTCTCAACCAAAAAAGATGCAAAATGAACCTCTTACGAACCAAGTAGCTTGACTTAAATGATAAGCGAAATTTAGAAAGCCTAGGGAGGTCACCGATTTGATTCTACTCGATCTGAGGCGCCATGTTGAAAGAGCTCTTAGACATGCTTTAACCCTGATAAGAGTCAGACTATGCAGGCACGACTCGGGTCGAACTCCGGATCGGTCGGGCTAGTTAGTCCGGACGCCATGTTGAAAGAGCCTTACCCCTATTTTTTTTTTTGAGGGTTACCTTACCCCTAATTAAGAATCCTTCTATGCAGACACGACACATGCCGAACTCTTATTAGTCGGGTCACTTGGTCCCGGATACCGTAAGATCACTGATGTATAACCATCGATTTTCTGGACCGGCACCGGGGCTTTTGGGTTGTGCTAAAGCTTCTTTTTTATGTGCTTTTTCTAGATAGAGTAAAGACCGTTTGAATTAAAACATTTTACTTTTTTTTTTTCGCAAAACTTTTTCCTATTCTGAGAACATATCTTTTTCTGATTTCATCTAGTATATAAGATGACTATACACTTCTCTAGTTTCATCAAAAACATCATCAAACACCTTCCAATTCTGTCTGAAAATCTTGATCCAGTGGCAGAGACTGATCAATTTACAAAAGGGATGATCAAGTTATTTGGAGCAACAATTTCTATTCAAGAAAGTAAACCAAAAAAAGAGGAAACAAATGAAGAAGAAAAAAGAGAGATAAAAAGGCCAGACAAGATAGTACCATGCCCAAGATGCAAAAGCATGGAAACAAAGTTTTGTTATTTCAATAATTACAATGTTAATCAGCCTAGACACTTCTGCAAATCTTGTCAACGGTATTGGACGGCTGGTGGGGCCCTTCGTAATGTCCCGTTCGGGGCCGGTCGTCGCAAGTCTAAGCCAGCTGCCGGTGATCATTCCGTGGTGGATGATTGCTTGTTTGATGATTTCGGGATGTACCGGTATGAGTTTAATCATGATGCAGTGGTGCAGACGTGGCATGTGGTGGAGCATGGCCAGCTCCGGCATGATTTTCCGGCGAAGAGGCGGAGGTGATGTTATAGTCACAAATACATTTTTATTTCACTGATTATGATTCACATATATAATGATTAATAAATACAAATGTGTGATTAATGACATAATAATATGTTGTGTAATATTAGGTTTGATGAATAACAAAATAATTGTCATTAAGAAATAATGTTGTGTACACTGAGTTTATATAGAGAGACCACAAGGGTATAAATGTAAATAACAAGATAATAAAGTAATATATTCTAATACGCTCCTCCTCGGACGGAGCGGAGCGGAGCGAAGCCCAAGCTTGGAAACAAGTGTAGAAAAGGATAACCGTGGCAAAGGCTTGGTGAGAACATCGCCCACCTGGTCTTCAAAGAAGACAACGAGCAACACGAACAAGACCACGCTCCACATGCTCACGAATGAAATGATAATCAATGCCCACGTGCTTTAAATGCGGAGTGAAAAGCGGGTTGGCAGCGAGGCGAAAGCGCCCAAGTTGTCACGTAAAATGACGGGCGTGAAGTAATCAGAAACCAAGATCGCAAGAAGATAAGTCACCAGGCAACTTCGGCAACGTATCCAACACACACTGTACTCGCCGGTGGAAGAACGAGAGACCGAGTGTTGCCTCTTGGAGCTCCATGAAATGGCGTTTTGCCCAAAGAAGACAACATACGCAGAGGTAGAGGTGTAACCTGGCACATACTGAGAAGAAGCGGTGGTCGTGATATCCGGCATCCTGTTTCCGCCGATCGAATCACGAAAAGGCATGTAACGCCAAAGGAGACTCCCGATATAACTGTAAACCCATAGTAGGAGTGCCAGACAAGTAGCGCAAGAGGCGTTTGACAAGCATCCAATGATACTGCAGCGGTGCATGCATAAAGCGGGAAAGCTTATTAACAAAGAAATCGAATATCAACTCGTAAAGCATAAATACCGTAAGGCTCCCAAAACACGGCGATCCGAGTCGGATCGGCATAAGGAGGAGAAACAATAGGATCACCCGAAAAGGCGTCAGCTGGCATGGGCGTGGAAACTGCTTTAGAATCCTCCATATGAACCTGAGAAAGCAGCTCACGTGTGTACCTGGTCTGCGTAAGTAATAAACCAAGGGTCGAATGAGTGACCTCAACTCCCAAAAAATACGAAAGGGGCCCAAGGTCCTTGATAGAGAACCGAGAGCCTAACTGCTCAATAACACTCTGAACCTGCTCACTGGAGCTACCTGTAACAATGATGTCATCGACGTATACCAAGAGGAAAGTAATGCTGGTAGATGTGCGATAAACAAATAAAGAAGGATCAGCTGCAGAGTTGAAAAAACCCATGGTAAGAACAAAAGACTTAAGCTCATGGTACCAAGCCCGAGGTGCCTGCTTAAGACCATAAATCGCCTTGCGAAGTTTGCACACAAAAGTGGGTTTCGTTGCATCCTCAAACCCGGTGGTTGAGACATATACACATCTTCATTTAGTGTCCCCGTAGAAGGCGTTATTGACATCGAGTTGGCGAAGAGACCAACCAAAGGAAACCGCAATACTAAGGGACGAGACGGATCGTAACAGGCTTAACAACAGGACTAAAAGTTTCGAAGTAATCCAAACCAGGACGTTGTGTAAACCCTTTGGCAACCGGCCGAGCCTTGTATTTATCAACCGAGCCATCCAGTTCCGTTTAATTCGGAAGACCCACTTACAACCAACTATATTTAAACCATCGCCAGGGAACTAACGACCACGTGTCATTGCGAAAAAGCGCCTTTGTACTCATCGACATGGCAACACACCATCGGACAACGCAATGCCTTAAGGGTTGAGGCTCCGTATTCAGGTAGCGATTGTGCGAGTTGAGCTTGAAGGTTAAAGAGTTTTCGAGGTTTGTAGATTTGATTTTGAGAGCGAGTGGTCATGGGATGTTGTGGGGGGGAGGGGAGGTGGAGGCGGCGGGGAGGGTGACGAAGGGAAAGAGAGAGGAACGGCAGTGGGGAGGAAGAAGAGGAGGAGGAGGAGGGCTTGCAGATGGCTCATAAATGCCTACTGGTGGTGCGAGGGGCGTGAGGGGTGGTGGAGAGATAGGGACAGCCACGGTTTCATGAGACAGAGAGGAAGGAGTGCGGTTAAGCGGGGGTAGGAGGAGTCGGAGGAGATGCTAGCAAAAGGAAAAATGTCCTCCACAAATCGAACATCACGGGAAATATGCATACGGGACTCGAGACGTCATAGCAAAGATAAGCGCTTTGGGTGAGGCATAACCAAGAAATATGCATGGCTTGGATGTAGGTGCAAGCTTGTGAGGATTGTATGGTTTAAGCCATGGATAGCAAAGGCAAACCAAGACGCGGAGCTTAGAGTAATTGGGAGGCTTGGAAAAGAGCTTGAGATGTGGTGAAAGCATATTAAGATTTTTAGTGGGCATGCGATTGATGAGGTAAACCGTGGTACTAACGGCATAGGACCAATAGGTGACGGGGATTTTGGCATGGGCAAGAAGAGTGAGGGCGGTTTCGGCTATATGCAAGTGCCGGCGTTCGAGAGATGCCGTTGTCTTTGCGGGGTGTAGGTGGGGAAGTGAAATGAGAGATGCCATGCTCGGAGAAAGGGACGTAACTTAATGTACTCAGTGCCATTATCGAGATCAGAAGCGTTTTGATAGGAACATCTAACAATTTTTCGACATAGTTTTTGAATTTAATGAAAGTATTATATACGTCGATTCTGAGCAAGTGGGTATATCCACATGTAACGAGTGAAATGATCAACAAAGAGAACATAATATTTAAAATTATCAACAGAGTAAAGCGGTGATGACCAAACATCGAGAATAAATAACTTCCAAAGGGCGATTAGTAGACAAAGTGGAATCCGAAAAAGGAGCCTATGGCTCTTATTACATAAGCAAGAATCACAAGAAGAATGTGAAACAAAGATAATTCTAAAAATTATTGCTTGCAAGATTCTGAATAATAGAAAAGCAGGATGGCGCGGCGGAGATGCCAAGTGGCGCAAGCTTTGGAAGCGAAAAGGCAAAGAGAGCTTTGGAGGACCACACATAGGCTCCATCACCGACTTGTCCTTGGTGGAGGCATTTGCCGATCTTCAAATCCTTCACCAAAACGAATCGAGATAAGAATTCAATAAACGAAATTATCATGGCAAACTTTTCTCGGACAGATAATAAATTGCGAGAAAGAGAAGGTACACAAAGCACATGATTTAACTTGAAGGATGAAAGATAGGTAGAACCAATGTGAGTGATAGCCAAAGAGCTACCATCACCAATGATAATACGATCCATACCTTGGTAGGGAGAGTGAAGAGATAGTAGATTGAGTTCTGCGTCATATGATGAGAGGCACCACTATCAAGCATCCAAGTAGCGGAAGGATCGAGTCTCTGCAGAGAGGAATTTGGGAGGAGGGCGGCGTGGGCGACATGAGCATGAGGTCGCCGAGGAGGCCGAGAGGGACCTTGGTTTTACGGGTGGACGTGGGAGATTATTGTAGAGAGGTAAGCGGTGCAACGAGTGGCAACATGACCCTGGACACCACAGAGTTGGCAGAAGCCTTGATAGGGTTTAGAGGGGCGGGCAGACGCAGTTTTGGGGGAAGGGACATGCGTTTGGGGTCTCGGGTAGGGACTGGGAGCTGTCGGCAGGAGAGGAGGGGGCCGAGGAGTTCTTTGGTAAGGGGAATAAGAGGTATTGTCCGGAACATGCATGGGACGGGGGGAAGGATAAGCAGGGAAAGCAGTATACGCAGGGGGTGCAACAGACGGACTATGTAAAAGTGACGCTTCATGCATAAGTAATTTTTCATGTAACAACGGCATAGAAATAGTATCATCACGAGCACGAATGGCAGCGAGACCACGATAATCACTACCAAGATTTTTTAAAATTAATTCAACCAAGTCATCATCAGTACCTTTGCATCAAGAGCCGCAAGATCATCAGCAACATTTTTAATGGCAGTGAAGTACTGAGAAATGGACATTGTACCTTTGGTAATAGAATTTAAGCGCAGTTTGAGATGTTGAACACGACCCTTGCTTTGTTTCCCAAACGTGTCGAGAAGAGTGTCCCACGCCTGTTTAGAATTTTCGGTGTGTTGAATCGTAGCCATATAATCCCTTGTCTACGTAACCCGAAGCGATTATGATCAAAGCATCCTGTTGTATCCACCGGAGATAAGCCGGATTTTGGGTAACTTCACCGCGCAGCGGTGAGGTGAGAGGCGGCTGGGGTGAAGCACCAGTGACGTAACCGAGAAGACCATGGCCTGTGAGCAAGGTAGTTAATTGGAGCTTCCAGGCGGTAAAGTTTTTGCCATCAAGCTTGATCGGAGCATGGGATGACCCGGGTGGTGGGAGAGAACAAAGAGTCGCGGCGGCCGCAGCAGAGAGGAGAGAGGCGGCGACGCTGCGGCACCGGTGAGAGCAGCGGACGAGTGATGGAGGCGGAATCGCCATGGCAACAGAGACGCCGGCCGCGGCGGCAAGGCCTAGCAGGGCCGGAAGAAGAAAAAAAAAAAAAAAAAAAATTTTGGGATCAAAAAAGCTCACGATACCATATTAGGTTTGATGAATAACAAAATAATCATCATTAAGAAATAATGTTGTGACAATTTGAGTTTATATAGAGACTACAAGGTATAAATGTAAATAACAAGATAATAAAGTAATATATTCTAATATGTAATTTATTTATCTCGTGCAATGTTCCTCTTAATAGTAAGTGAGTTGCTAAATGAAGTAAATGATTTTTTTCTCGAAAAATGAAAGATTTTATTAAAAGCCGGACCGTGAATGGAACACACAAAGCAGGAGGATCACTCTGGACAACACAAAGAGCATTATAGACTTAAACATAAATACAAAGAGACACAAAACAACAAAGAAACTCATTGTCAAAGCAAAAGGCTTCAAAGAGCGGCTTTGTCAAAAGGAAAACCTATGAAGACCAAATAAACAACTAAACAACACAGACCAAAAATAAATAAAAAATAAAAAAACTAAAGAAAGATGAATGTATCATTAAATTCATAGGCGGATCTATATACGACTAAGAACAATAATACAAACAAAATAGGAAAGAAATATTTCAAAAAAAAAAGTAGTAATTACATGAATAATAAAAAAGAATACAACTTATTGTAACACTTAGAAACAAGAGGTAATCCATGTGGACGAAGAAACTTTGCTCAACAACAACTGCATTGAATAAATTGGCTCAACAGTTCCCGTTTCCATATTATATATACCAATATCCATGCCACCATCTTTTGTTCCAACAAAGTGTGGAAATTCAATGTCAAAAGGTACACAATATTCATCCGTGAAATAAATATGATTGGCTTTAATATCTGAAAACCTAGAGGCATCCACACCTATGGTGGAATTGTGGCCAAGGAAGACGGCCATGTTTCCCAGACTATAAATCTCTTTCCATGTGCCTGTCGGTATATCAACTTCGTACACTTGAAATCCAGTAGTTTCACGAGGCAAACCATAATAATTACCTGAATTTGTTGTTGTTCTTGTAATAAGCAGCAAAGTATGATCAACAGTTTTAAAGATATATAGATTTTTTGTTGGATTTGGATACAACGGGCCCACAATCTGTAATCATATGACCATCAACATGGTCATCACCGGATAACCGTGCAGTAAGGTTGAATACCCAAACCATTCCCAGGCAATTGATGGCATAAAAATTTTCAACGCCGCCATCATACACAACATCTTTAAACCATATATTTATGGTATCGAATCTATCGATCATGTTCCATGCTTTGTCTCCTAACCTCCAGAAACACAAATGTCCGTCACTTCCTCATATGACCATCAAAACAAAGTTAGAATTCTCGTTTGGTCTTGATGAAAGCACCATCTTCTGAATAAATACATACTCATCAGTCTCGATCCACCCGTAATCCGGGAAGGTGTACGTTTTGATGTGGTACGGGAATCTCGGTGCCAGAAAAAGGATCTAACAGACACATACTACCATCTTCTTCGACAACTAGCAACCACCCCAACGATTCAAAGCACTTCTTGCGCTTAAAGTTGGGAACTTCTACGGAAGCCCACAATCCATTCGCCTTCAACCAACTATATAGCTCACGGATATCATCTTTTCCGTCTTTGGTGGCTGGAAGCAACAGATGGGGTGTTCTCTGCCGTAACAGGAGGCCCTCAAAATACTCTTTCTTTGCCGCAGCACGCAAGGATCTCGAAACGCTTCTGAAGCATGTGAAATCTTCAAGCTTTTTCAACAGTTTTGCTATCAGTGCCGGTATATCGTCCGGAAGATCTAATAAATTTGCCATTAGCTTAGTTGACTTTAAAAAAAAATCTTCGCTAAAGTACTGTTATGGTTTTAGAATCGGTGATGATTGCAATATTTTTTGGTTTTCCTTAATATTATAGGTTCTAATTAAGAAATAATTTTGGCACTATCTTATAATTAGCTGGCGTCCCAACCCAAAAACAAGGGCTTAATTATTTTATTATTTAATTATTGAGATATTGATAAATTATAAATAAATAAAAACTCCCCATATAATAAACAGTAAATAAAAAACTCATTTATCACTAGTGTTGTAAACTCGTCTCTGATGAGTTTCTAGCGTTTAAAGTTGGTTTGTTTAGGTCACGAGATTGTTCGTCATCGTTTGTTTAATAAACTGATAAAAATTTATAGAGTACAATTTAATCTATTTACCAACTACTTTTGGTTATTGCTAGACATGGTGTTATTGCTACTACTTTTTAATGAAAATGAAGCAAGTATGCAATTTTTCTCGATTTAAATTTGAAAAAAAAACATGTGAATGTATAATCCATACTTAAATTCATTATTTTCAACAGATATATTATAGGGGTAATGATAGAGTTAATCCTTTAAGTGATAAGTGAGTCAGAGGATTAGGAGTTGAAATGAATATATACGACCGTGTAATAAGGTTGATTGATTTCAATGTTTTTTTCTCTCTTAATATTTTTGAAGCTGCAGCTGTTGAGATAATTGATTATGCTGATTTTTTCCTCATAATTGTAGGTATTGATTTCGAGAAACTTTAAAGGGACGAAATAGGAGAAAGAAACTCCTCTATTGCAACCTCATGCTGATTAATTAGGAGATTTTTTGATACAGTCATCGAATCTTTTTTCAAAAAGGTAATGTTTTATACCGGGTCTTTTAGTCACCCATAAATCTGCTGCGACGCTCTAATTATGATCGATGAATTATATGATAGACCATCGAAAAACCGATTCTAGGTGTGGTAAGAAAACGTAGGCGGGATGCCATAGGTAGATTGATAATTTATACACATAATGTACGGTGTTTTTAAGTCCAAAAAATAAAATAAAAATGTAAGGTGTTTTTGTTAAGTGCCTATTTTTTATGGTGTTGTGTTTCCCTTCATAGGAAAATCGGGATGCCACTGCCTTTGTAACAAACTACTTGCGAAATCCGAGTATTTTCGAAAGAACGAATCGTTCGGTATGCATCATATTAAAATCCAACATGACAATTTCCCTTCAAAAGGGGATGAGATCACATTTCCAATTTATGTCTAATTTTGGTGTCTAAATAAAAACTACGTCGTTTCATATGTATTTAGAAATGATTCATCTATTAGTTTCTACTATATATTTAGAAATGTGAACATATTATCTTGAATTCCAAACATTATTTTTAGGGAAGAAATTTAAGAAGATGAAAAAAATGATAAATGAGTCAGAGTATGACAAATTTCAAAATCGAATAGTAAGGACAATTGCTAAATATAATGACAAAATGCCTTTATAATTTTAATTGTAACAGTAGAGGAAGAAGTAGAATAACCCATAAAATGTCAGAACATCCAATGAAAAATAGAATGATCTAAAAACAAGTAGTAACAACCTCGAAAAAAATCGTAACACCCAATGAAAAGAAATAATGTACCTAAAAACAAGTAAGAATGATCTTAAAACAAGTAATAACAACCCGTAAAATATAAGTAACGCCAATAAACAAGTAAATAATGATCCATAAAATGTCGCAACATCCTAAAAACAAGTAGTAACAGACTAAAAACAAATAGTAACAGCCCCGTAAAATGTAGTAACGGGTAATAAACAAATAGTAACAGCCCATAAAATATATAAAGTACATCAAAAAAAAATGTAATAACAGCATCAAACCCTCCGGTTCTTCTCCAACCAAACCCTCCGGCGAACCAACTCGTTGCTTTATATTCAGCCCCCCAAACTCCCTCCAACAGAGTTGCTGCGGTGGTGTTACCTCGGTGGCAGCATCAAATCGTGAAGAATCCGCAGCCC
This sequence comes from Gentiana macrophylla, assembly GCA_026214975.1. NCBI lineage: Eukaryota > Viridiplantae > Streptophyta > Magnoliopsida > Gentianales > Gentianaceae > Gentiana > Gentiana macrophylla. Next base: position 1,680,114 of record CM047806.1, on the reverse strand, counting down.
ATACCATGAAGAATTCGTGTTGCCGTTACTCGAAATCACAACCTTCCAAAATTGTAAGGATTTGGTTGCAGGATTTGATTCGAAATTGAATTAAACAGATTAGGAATGAAGAAGCAGTGAATAAATCAATCAATGGACAAAATCAGAGAATCCAATCACCACCATGGACGATTCCGGCCGCCATGAATCATCACCCATCTGCTACTCTTTGTGATTGGAAGAAGAAGAAGGAGTTTTGAACGCTGCTGCTGCTAGAACGCTGATGCCGATGGATACATTTTTGAATGATGATGGATGAGGGAAAGATTAATTGGGTAATTATGTTTAATTAGCCAAAGGGTATTTTGGTAATGTTAATTAAGTTTTGTCCAATCTAATCATCCATGTACTTGTAGCCTAATAAATTTATTAGTTTGTCCTTTTGGACAAAAATCCATTATTTTTATTCAAAATATATGATAGATGACCCTGCACAAAATACATAAAATCAATGAAAACTTTTTTGTTTTTGAAAAAAAAAATGCTTTTATTAGCTAACCAAATGTGCCAAAGATGCACTGTTCACATCCATCGGGGCTGAGTATCCTAGAAATAACATCTTGAGAAAAAGACAATGCTTAGTTAAAAGATAAGCCACAACATTCCCCGTGTGCCTGATAAAAAAAAATACTGGATAAAAGAAAACTTAGAAGCCTCAAGGAGACAGTCAAGCCTTAAACGGCCCAAGGAAGAGATCCTTCGTCGCACATGAGAGCTCTGCACACATTCTAAACAGTCACTCTCCACTATCAGCTTTGGAACCCCTGTTCTTTGGCCCTCAACAAGTGTCAGTAAAATCGCCAACATCTTCATAGACACAACCTCAATCCAAGGGTCAGAATGATACGAGAAGGACGCCAAAATGGACCCCTGATGATCGCGAAATATCAAGCCCTCTCCTGCCACTAGATGGGTGACTGAAGCATCCACATTGCAATGAAGATAAACGGCCTGGCCATCAAACAACCCCATAGAGCAGACTCGCGAGACATAAACGGCCTGGCCATCAAACACTGCACTGCAGCTCACCTTTCAAATCTTTCACATCAGCCAAACAACGAGCTCCCCAAGCTCTTCCTTGGACTGCTCCCTCGCCAACTTCATAAAAGAAATCCTTAAAATCTGATGCCTTTACCGAACGCACCAAATGGCCGACGGGGGACAGCTTCCACACCTGCACAGCTAACTCACACTTAAGGAGTACATGCCACATACTCACCTAACAGCCGCATGCCAGACATCAATGAAAACTTAAACATTTGATATAATAATTAATTAATTTTAAATATCCATATACACATTTTTATAGTAATATTATAGGTATGTATATATGTATAAATTCATATATGGAGTATGATTTTCTTAATTGTATATAAATATGTAGACAAATTTTATAATACAACCGTTGTAGCAAGGTTGTACCAAGTGGCATACATTACAACCATTCATTTCTAACCTCTCACACACGATAAAAGTGTATTATGTGAAAGAGAATAAAAATTAGAGGCTCTAATGTATGCCACTTGGTACAACCTTCTTACAACCGTTGCACCATAAAGTCTCTCAAATATGTATTCGAGCTTTCTCGCAAGTAACCGAATCAATTATTGCTTTGCTCGAGTATCATTCGTTGAATCGAGTCAATATCAAGTTCGAACTTATTTAAATCAGTCTAGTTGTGTTCTGCCTCAAATCATTCTCGAGCTGCTCACGAGTAACTTGACTCGTTTAGAGCCTTAGATAGTGTATGTGTGTGTGGCAATGTGCATATGTAGTATTTTTTTTTTTTTTATTTTTTTTGGGTAAGGTATCGTAATTTGAATGTAGTGAATTTTCGAGAGCCCGCGTCTGGATTTCTTTTTCCTATATAATTATTCAAACATTTTTGCCTTGATTTACACAATCAGAAATCATAATTTTTTTTTTTAGTGAGAATTTAATTTTTACACAATCAGAAATCATAATCTTTTTTTTAGTGAGAATTTAATGATCTTCTTAAGATCTGTTTTGATATTATTATTTTGGGGGAATGAGGGAGAAGGACAGAAATATTTCATCAATTGAGTAGAAGGACAGTTTTTTGAAACTTTTGCATAAAGGACAAAACTATTTATTCACTGTCGAAATTCACTTGTGTTGAAATTCATTGTTTAAATTCAATTGACGAAATTCAATCGTCGAAATTCACTAATTTTCAAAATTCATCGATTTAAATTCACTAATTTTAGGATTCATTGTCGGGATTCACCGTCGAAATTCACCGATTTCGGGATTCATTTGGGAGATTCATTGATTTCGGGATTCACTGTTTGTCTTCTCGCTATAAAAATTATGCGATTGTCCTTCTCCCTATAAAAAATATGTAGTTGTCCTGTTACTTAAAACTATTTCAGATTATGTCCTTATCCCTAATTTTCCATATTATTTTTTACTTAATCGCCTCAATCGCGCTATTTTATTTATAATGACAGATAAAGACAGCGTTTTTTTTAAGGGGTAAAGACAGCATTAAAACATACTCCTATTATCATGCATTCAACATACTTTATTATTTTATTTTTATACTTTTGTTTTTGCATTCAGTGAAACTCTTTCCCTCCTGTTTCTTATATATTCAATGGAATTTGAAGAAAAACACAATATAAAGCATATGAATCCTTTTTTATTCGATGAATTTTTCTTAAAAACCAGTACAGAGGATGTGCCTGTTTATATAGGGAGGCATTAGCCCTAATCTAAGCCTTAAGCATAAGATAATAGCCGGATAATACAATTTCTGATTTAAATTTTGAACTAGCAACCATATCAAGCTATCCTAGCTATCACTACACAAGAGACTAAATAGCCATCAAACTCTTATATCACCGAAATATTACTCAGCATTATCATGATTAAAAACTCTTCCTTATCTCTCCAAACCAACCTTATCTCTCCTTAATCATGATTTAAATTAATTCAACTGATTTTGATGATGTCGTTTGATAATACAGCACAAAACGTGCATGAATCTTGCATGGGATTGCATGTAATCTGTTAATACTCCCCCTCAAACGAGGCTAGGACTTGGGAGTAGGCTGAGTTTGTCTCTGAGTTTCTGAAAGACATGTTTGGGCAGAGGCTTTGTAAATATGTCGGCCAGCTGGTTCTGAGAGGAAACATGCTTGGTGATCAAGAGTTTTCTGGCTACTTGTTCTCTCACATAGTGGTAGTCAAGCTCAATATGTTTGCTCCTTGCATGGAAGACAGGATTTATAGTCATATAAAGGGAACTGAGATTATCACATAGTAGTGTAGGAATGGTAGGCAGGGTAACATGAAGTTCTTTGAACAGATTTGTAAGCCAAGTGATTTCAGCAGCTGTATGAGCCATAGCTCTGTATTCTGCTTCTGTACTTGATCTGGAGATTGTTGGTTGCTTCTTGGCACACCAAGAGATGATGTTGGGACCCAGGAAAGTGCAGTAGCCTGTAATGGAGCGTCTTGTAGTAGGGCAGGCAGCCCAATCTGCATCTGAGAATGCATATAAGTTGAGATTAGAGGATGCTTTGAGAGAGATACCAAGGTGTAGAGTTGCTTTGACATATCTGAGCAACCTTTGAACCTGTTGCATATGAAATTGAGTGGGGGCTTACATGAATTGGGACAAAGAGTTGACTGCAAAACTGATGTCTGGTTTGGTGAAGGTGAGGTACTGCAGTCCACCAATAAGACTTCTGTAAAATGTAGGATCTGCTGAAGGAGAGCTGAGTGGGAGGAGTGGTTTAGTGGCCATAGGTGTGTTAGCTGGCTTACAATCTTGCATGGCAGCCCTGTGAATAAGTGTTGCTGCATAGTGAGACTGGTGAAGGAGCATGCCTGATGGAGTTTGTTGTATCTGTACACCAAGGAAGTGATGAATAGTGCCTAGATCCTTCATTGCAAATTCTGAATGTAATTGGTGAATAAAGGAATGCAGCAGCTCAGCATGAGAACCTGTGACAAGCATATCATCTACATACAAAAGGAGTACTAGAGTACTCTGATTAGTGTGATAGATAAACAGTGAGGGGTCTGATAAACTGCAATGAAAACCATATGTAAGTAGGAAAGAGCTAAATCTGTCAAACCAAGCCCTTGGGGCTTGTTTCAATCCATAGAGAGCCTTTTTTAACTGACAAACATGAGTAGGGAACTGAGGGTCACACATACCTGGAGGTTGTTCCATGAACATAGTTTCTGTAATATGTCCATGCAAGAATGCATTCTTGACATCAAGTTGCCTAATGAGATTGAGTTGAAGGAAAGGGCAAGAGATAGAATAACTCTAATGGTGCTTGGTTTAACAACAGGAGAGTAAGTTTCAACATAGTCTAGCCCTTCTATTTGGGCAAAACCTTTAGCCACTAATCTGGCTTTTAACCTATCTAGGGATCCATCAGCTTTTAATTTTGCCTTAAACACCCATTTGGAACCTATGACATGCATATCTGGTGTTCTGGGGACAAGTTGCCATGTTTGATTGTCAAGTAAGGCTTGCATTTCATCCTTCATAGCTGCCTGCCAGCCTTCATGTTTGAGGGCACTCTTGACAGTCTTGGGTTCTGTTTGAATTGTGCTGTAGGAAGTGATGAGGGCATATTTAGGGTTAGGTTTGAAGATGCCATGTTGGGCTCTAGTGGCCCTGGGAGAAAGAGGAGGGGATGATGAGGATGGGGATGAAGGTGCAGATTCAGATTCTTGAGATGAGATGTGAATTTGGTTATCAGAAGGTAGTTGAGTATGAGTGGAGGAAGTTTGGGAGTCCTGAGTGGAATCAGTATAGTCAGTGAAAGAGGATATGGAGGTGCCAGAATCTTGCTGTTGTGGTGTGGGAGGAGTAATGATAATATCAGGAGGAGTGAAAGAAGTGGATTCTTGAGGAGTAGGTGGAGACATGACAGGATCAGGAGCATGAGGATGATTATCAGGAGGAAACCAAGGATCAAAGAGACTAAGAACATAAGGTCTATTAACAGTGGACATGGTTTTATAGGGCATTATGGTCTCATCAAAGACAACATGTCTGGACATGTAAAATTTTCTTGAAGGGGGGTGGAAGCACTTAAACCCCTTATTCTTGTTACTATATCCTACAAAGACACAGGGTAAGGTCTTGGGATCAAACTTGTTTTTCTTATAATCCCAAGTGTAGGGATAACATTTTGATCCAAAATTGCGAGACTCGTTATAATCGGGATGAGTATTATGAAGTAAATAATGGGAGAGTCGAGTCTTGTTAGTGAGTGAGGGAATTCATTTAGATATACACACAGAGTTGAAAAGGCTTCAACCCACGAAAACAGGGAGTTCTACTATGAAATAGCATTGTAAGGCCTAGTTCTCTAATGGTTCTATGCCTACGTTCAACAATGCCATTTTGTTGAGGTGTGTGAGGACAAGTGATGAGGTGAGTGATGCCTTGGCCTAATAAAATCTTGTGTGAGGGGTTTGTTATCAAACTCTCCTCCATCATCAGTGTCAATTTGCTTAATTGTTTTATTGAATTGAGTCTTAACATATTGAGCAAAGTAAAGAAACACATTATAGAAATCTGACTTGTGTTTAATAGGAACAAACCACACATATTTAGAATAGTCATCCACCAAACTCACATAATAAGAAAACACGCTAATTGATTCAACAGCAGGCGAGGCCCCAAAGGTCTGATGAATTAAATCAAAGATCTTTGGAAGAAACATGTTACGAATGTGAAAAGGAGCCTTGAGAGCTTGCCTAATTGGCAGCTCTCACAAAGATGCTCAAGTTTATTTGAACCTAAAATTTCAATAAAGCCTTTATTATTCAAAGTATTTGATAGCAGTAGTGTGAACATGGCCTAATCTTTGGTGCCAGACTTCAAGAGTGCAGGGCTTTATGGTGTGTGCTGTCAGGGCATGGTGATGATTGGGAATAGCATAGAGTCCTCCTCTACATTGTCCCATCAGAAGTGCCTTGCTGGTGCTGTTTTCCTTAAGAATAAAACCAGTATTAGTAAAGAGACAGTGTGCACTGTATTGTTTAGTGAGTTGCCTAACAGAAATTAAATTCTTGGTCATATTAGGAACAAGCAGTGCATCTTTAATTACTAAGACTCTATCATTGTAAGTTATATGAATGTTACATGTGCCTGTAATGGGAAGAGCTGTGCCATTGCCTACAATAACATGAGCAGAAGGAGGAAAGGTGTGTAAATTGTGCAGGAGGTTAGGGTTACCTGTTATGTGATTGCTAGCACCTGTGTCCATGAGCCATTCAGTGTCTGCAATGGTGTTATCCAAGGTTAGTGCAGATAATGTGATGAGAGATAAATTTATGATCGTTTTTATGACATTTCGCCCCATTTCTGATACCATTTTGAGCATTATTATATCAAATCAAGTCAAAATTACTAAGTTTTATTCAAATGTATAAGTAGTAGTTATTATATAAATTATTGTATTTTTATAAGTTTTTTTATTAGTTTTTGTACCGGTTTAGTAACCGGAGTGTCGTGTCGGATTTACGTTTGGTATTTTGGTGGTTCATTGCAGGATTATACATTGACCAAGATTCCACGTAACGACATGTTTTGAGTCTAAAAGATGTGTTTAGAGGATTAGAAGAAGGTGCCACAAGTTTATAAGTTCAACGGAGCAAATTTTCTAAGTACTTAAATCGTTATATATTTTCGATGGAGATTTGACCCAGCTTAGAGGCATTTTCAGGGGATGACTTCTTAATAAAAGTTGTAGATCTTCACATAAGCTTTCCAACGCACTTTGAATTACGTCAATTGGAGGTCTACAACTCAAGTTATGGTCAATTGACTAACCGATTCGTATTAGCGGAAATCCCGAAATATCTTCGTAATACGAATGGCTCATCAAAACGACATTTTCTGAAGAAGTTTCCTTCATAAAAGTTGTATATCTTCAAGAAAGATTTCAATGGATTTTGAATCAAGTCAATCGGACTTCTACAACTCAAATGGTGGTCAAGTGGCTAATTGATTCAATTTCGTAAAAATCCGCAAAGCGTTCGGAGTATGAATTTGCTTATCAAGACGGCGTTTTCTGGAGAAGAGTCCTTCATGAAAGTTGAAGAGTTTTCCGAGATCTTAATTTTGACGTTTGAATCATAATTTTGGAGTCTACAACTCAAGATATGAATTTTAAGTTTAATATATAATTATATATAATTATATATACATACGCACATGGGTTCACATGCGAGGAAATGATTGTAATCATCACCACCGGATCGATCCGCACCAATCCGGATCGATCCGACCCCTCAACATTTGCCTATATATACAGAGCAAATGGGATGAAAAACTTTGCCCCTTTCTTTCCCTCTTCTCTCGTCCCTCTGCTCTTTCTTTTTATTTTTTTGGATCATATATATATGTACATATATGATATATATATATATATATACACACACACTTCATGTATATATATATATTCTATATATGAATATATATGTGATGAGATCTATATCTATATACTTATATAGATCTAGATCTAGATCTCGTTTTTCATCTCGTTTTCTTTTAATTTTTTTTTAAGGCCAGTATATATATATATATGTCATCACGTATGTATGTATATATGTTTTTCACATATATAAATAAAATGGTTATAGTATCGTTGTAATGGCGGAATAATTATCGAAGATTGTTGATTTCGAGGCTTTGGCATGTTAGATCCGGTGGAAACGACCCCAATTCGATAATCATAACCGGTAATATATTCTAAAATTGTTATGTTTATTATTTCTATTTCTATTTATATATGATATTAAACTAAAAATATATCTAGCCAAGATATGAATCTGAATTAGTTAATCTTTTGGTAAAATGAATGATCGACTCTGGTAATAATGATTAAAATCAATTATGATGAATCTCTTTCTTTCTGCGCTTAATGAAACGTTAAAATAGAAAGACCGGAGGGTAAAATTGGCCGAGTGAAAACGTGACAACGGAACCTAGTTTCCTACCCGGGGGCAGATTTGTCTTGGGAAAGATAAATTTTATTGACATTTGTACTCGAGATCGTAATAATGTTAAATCATCAGTTGAATTGAAACTTAAACCGGAAAGTTGAATCGTCCGGCTTTGACAACGGAGCCTTTTAAATAAAATTGACCGTTTGTGAGCGGAATGACTCCTTTTATCTAAAGGTAGATTTGTACTCGAGACACATTCGGAAAAACCGTAATGATTGTGGACCTTGGGTGATGCAATGGACATATGACAATTTCATACGCTCGTGTGAGGAGGAGTTGCCTAGCTTAGGAGTACACCGATTCATACATAATTTACACCTTGAATAAAGGAAGATCATCTCATTTATTTCTACTAAAAGATATTGATTCAATAAAGTATTCTTGGCATTTAGATCAAAAATATATCTATATATAATATTAGTATTTATTTGTTTTATTTTTCTGTTTTACTAACATCTAACTCTAACATTACTAACTAATCTAACTGATCTAACTATCTAACCTGAGGAAAAGTTAAAAACTGCGACTTAGATCGAGTTAATAATAGCTTCTTGGTGTTTAACCCCACTTAAAAGAATTACCATGTTTTCCCTAGGTTTAGGCGGTGTCAGCATTTTGGCGCCGTTGCCGGGGAAAACGTCGCTAATTTCTTTCTTTGTGTCTAGGGTTACTACTTGTATTAGCTCAAAATTCTCGAGGATAAGTCAACACTATTCTTATCACATTTCTATTTTTATTTTCCGTTGGTATCTACCTTCTTTTAGTTACCAATTTTCTTCTTCTATTAAATTCGAGTTATTTTCTATTTTCGATAGTAGAAAGTAAGCGCAGTCATAAAAATGAGGATAAGTCAATACATTTCTCAATCTCATTTGTATTTTTATTTTCATTGGTACCTACCTATTTGGTAAGATATCAATTTTTTTATAAAAATACTCGATAAATACCGAGTGGCTTGGTATTACGAGAGAGAGAGAAAAAAAAAAAAAAAAAAAAAAAAACTACTCGGTAAATATCGAGTGGATTCGGTAATTACCGAGGAGAAAAAAAAATGTGGTTTTTTTATCGATTTCGTGTTATTTTCTATTCGATATTTTCTATTCCACAAGAATTGTCAAATCGAGTTAAGAAAATGGTCGAAACCGTTGGTGAAACACCTGAACAAGGGATTGCTCATGCTCGAGGTATGGCCAAAACCTTAATCGAATTTACCTCAACCTAATAAACGAATCGAATAATAGAAATAATCGAATCGGAATAAGCATAATCAAAACCCATTTAACCCGAGACCAATATGTGATCGGACCGTAGAAGGTACCAGATTAATAATCCAATTCGTTTACCCAATAAAGGAGCAAATAATTTGAAATAAAATCTAATCTTTTGATTTAATTGACACAAGAGCCCAATTTCTAGGAGAAGATGATGAGGATCCACATCATCATCTCTATCTTTCGAAGAGTTGTGTAATCTGATAAAAGTCATGGTGCTCATTATGAATTAACGAGGATGTCTATGTTTCCTTTTTCTTTAAAAGGAAGAGCACGAGATTGGTTTTTGTCACTTCCACATCATTCATTGACTAGTTGGGAGGATATTCAATCCGAGTTCTTAAAGCAATATTTTACTCCTGGTAGAAAATTGGAATTAATAGTCGAAATTGCCAACTTTAAACAAGGATCTGAAGAAATACTTGGGAATGCTTGGGAAAGATTTAAAAAACTATTACGAGCTTGTCCCGATCATGGTTATTCCTTAGAAATGCAAATCCAACTTTTCTGTCGTAAATTAAGGAAAGACTCACGTGCAGATATAGATCATGCATGTGGTGGTTCGTTAATGATGAGTGAAACTCAAATAGTTTACGATGCTATAGAAAAGATTTCCAAAAATAATCGTATGTGGGAAACCGGTTCTAGCACAAGAAAAGTAGCCTTTGCAGGAGAATGTACATCGAATACAGAAGTCCTAGCACACTTGGAGAATTTGAGTAGGAAATTTGACGGCTTATTAGCCAGTAAAAATGTAAACTCAGAAAATATCATACCAAATAACTACTCAAATCATGATAATGTGTCATTAGGGATGGAAGAACCAAAAGGATATTCAAGGGAAAAGGTGAGTTTTTTACAACAGCATAGGAATTTGAACAATGCATATTCAAACTCATTTAATGCTATAAGAAGAGATCACCCTACTTTTCATTGGTCTGAAACCCCTAGTAAGCAAGGACAACCACCGTATCCAGTTCAATACAAGAATCCATATAATAATATAGTTTATCAAGGAGATACCTCGAATCAAAATCTACAATCATTACCTAGATCATATCCACAACATACCACTCAAAGCATACCAGTCACTCAGAGTTCAACTCAACCTGAAGGAGTTGATAAATGGGAGAAATTAATCGAAAATCTGATGGGTATGATGTCAACTCAAGCTCAAAATATGGAAAACATGATGACTTTATATAGTGCAGTCACTAAGGATATGAGCACGTTGAAAACATCTATAAGTGGACATGATACCAGAATGAGAATTGTAGAAGCTTCATTACGGAATTTGGAATATCATTTGAGTAGAGAAGAGGAACGTAAAAACAGTAAACCCTCAGAAGGATTGCCAAGTAATATCGAAAGAAATGCGAGTGGGGTAAATCTTTGTTATTACAGTAAGTGAAAGGATCTCGTGGAAGTAATGGATTAGAAAAATTCGGGAATAATGAAGTAGATGATGATTTAGATGGTAAATATAAGAAGAATATGGAATCTAAAGGGCCATTTCAAACCGAACTTTATCCGGCTCAACCTAAATTCACATCGGTTCAACCTGGAAGGGCATCACCACATCCACTGCATATTTTGAAGAAAAAGGTACTGAATGATGACACACTATGTCTTCAAAAGGCACAATCATTCAAGGAAGCTTTACCATCTTCATCTAACGATAAGGGTAAGGGAGGTATAAATTCTAACCCTACTGATCTTAAATTACTCCCCCATTCCCCGAGAAATGAAATGAAAAAGATTAAGTTGGATAATAAGTATGCATGTTTTCTTGACACTTTTCGGTGCTTAAATATTAATATCCCTTTCATCGATGTTTGTAAGTGAGAGTTTAGTTTGGGAGTTAATCATGAGAGCGTTGTCTTCAACATTTACAATTCATTGAAATATCCATACATTACACTAGAATCTAGTTCTTGTGTAGACACTTTGTGTTCCCTTGTTGTGGATTGTACTAACACGCAGGTAATTGAAGAAGATGACTTTAGCAATAATATGAAGGCTCGCAAACCGAAAGCTCGAAAATCAAAGGAAAAGTTCAAGAATCGTGTGGATTGGTGGAAATTGTCTAACCTCTGTTGGAAACCAGTATTGAAGAAGGATGCGGTGCGTGAGGATGACCCATCACCAGTACATTAGAAAACTGAAGCACGGTAAAGTCTGGCTATAGACTATAAATGTAGTCAATGACGGGTACTATCCTTCCTTTTTACTCTTTAAGCATTTATTTTTAGTGGATTATGTGCTTAAATGTTACGTGCTTTTGTGAGTAATTGTTAGAAGTAACCTGTTTTGTTTAGTATATTATATTAGTTAATCATTATCATTTTGGTCGAGCAAACGACGTTAACCAAAAGCGCTACCGGGAGGCAGCCCGTAAAAATGTTAAATATAATAATTACTCATACTTTGGATGATACTTTGCTAATACTTCGGATTGATTTTCATTTTGTTTTACCAAGTCTCAGGATGAATATTTGAATGTCATTAAAACGGGAACGATTAGGTGGTTATCCGAAAATCGATGGAGAAAAAGAGAAAAATTCAAATGTATCATTTCTTGGACTTAGGTTGTTAGAACGATTTGAAATAACCTTGAGGATCGGGTATAAAAGACTCGAGTTAATACTTTGTCACATATTTCATATCATGATCTAGTCTGTTTTAAATTTCAAATAATGTGTGACATGTATTAGTTCAAATACTATGGAAGTGAGGAGGTCATAACTTTAACCCACCCACCCACCCTTTTTATCATCCAGTATTTGTTTTGACTTGTTTTAGTGCACCATTGCTTTCCCAACAACTTATTTAGACTCACTTTACATTGAGGACAATGTAAGTTCGTTAGTAGGGGGTAGAGTCGTTGTTGGTCTAGCAATGGCATTAATGTTTATTTTGTATCAATAAATCCCTTAGTTTTCGATCTTTTTCGAACATTATTTAGTTGATTAAAATAAACTGTATAAGGTATATATATCATAGATTTGAAGATATAATGATCAATTTGGATGTGTATAACCAATGTGAACCGTAAGTGCATTGTAATTCCAAATATATTTGTGTAACATGAATTCTTTCACGTAAGCCTTTGATATTGAAACGAAAATTTTAAACTGTATCCATTCAGTATCCTAGTGGTTATTCTAGATAATATGATAACTTAGTACCTAACTTTTGAGCGTGTAATTGTGAATATAAGAAGGTTTGAATGTGATAGAAAGGATATAAGTTAAGTGGAATGAAAGGAAGAATACAAAAAAATAATAATAATAAATAAGATGAAATATTTATATGTCGGTTGTAGCTACCAATGATTTGAGTGCGGTAGGGTGTTATCACGAAGCGCCCTATATCACTATGAGGTTTAAAAGCTCCCATTGCTGATGATAGTAGTCCAGCTAGGGTGTTATCACGAAACGTCCTATTGCTGGGAATGAAGGCATATGCTACACATGTGAAATTAAGTTCATCAAAAGAAAAAAAAATAAATAAATAAATAAAATAAAAATAAAAAAAAAAAAAAACTTTAAGCGTGGTTGAAAACTTAGTTATCTTCTGACTATCCCCAGTATAAACTGAATGATATGCTTTAGGGATTATCCTAATAAGTACACGGGAGAACTTTGTGAGGAACTGTTACTACTATACCTAGGAAAGTCATTAGAAATTTCATCTGAATGGATATTTGTGTGTTTTGCTTGATTTATTCAAGAGAGGATAGTGGAAATTGAAAAGGCTTCATCACACACACTCTGTTATACACTTATATTGAGGTTAAAGCCTGGTTGTAATTCTAATGGTTGTATTATCTAGTTGTCCCTTATACCTTCTATCTTCATGAATTTATCTCTTATTCATTTTGTTTTATCGCTTGTTTTGATCGAGGACGACCAAAAGCTAAGTAGGGGGTTGTGATGAGAGATAAATTTATGATCGTTTTTATGACATTTCGCCCCATTTCTGATGCCATTTTGAGCATTATTATATCAAATCAAGTCAAAATTACTAAGTTTTATTCAAATGTATAAGTAGTAGTTATTATATAAATTATTGTATTTTTATAAGTTTTTTTATTAGTTTTTGTACCGGTTTAGTAACCGGAGTGTCGTGTCGGATTTACGTTTGGTATTTTGGTGGTTCATTGCAGGATTATACATTGACCAAGATTCCACGTAACGACATGTTTTGAGTCTAAAAGATGTGTTTAGAGGATTAGAAGAAGGTGCCACAAGTTTATAAGTTCAACGGAGCAAATTTTCTAAGTACTTAAATCGTTATATATTTTCGATGGAGATTTGACCCATCTTAGAGGCATTTTCAGGGGATGACTTCTTAATAAAAGTTGTAGATCTTCACATAAGCTTTCCAACGCACTTTGAATTACGTCAATTGGAGGTCTAAAACTCAAGTTATGGTCAATTGACTAACCGATTCGTATTAGCGGAAATCCCGAAATATCTTCGTAATACGAATGGCTCATCAAAACGACATTTTCTGAAGAAGTTTCCTTCATAAAAGTTGTATATCTTCAAGAAAGATTTCCAATGGATTTTGAATCAAGTCAATCGGACTTCTACAACTCAAATGGTGGTCAAGTGGCTAATTGATTCAATTTCGTAAAAATCCCGCAAAACGTTCGGAGTATGAATTTGCTTATCAAGACGGCGTTTTCTGGAGAAGAGTCCTTCATGAAAGTTGAAGAGTTTTCCGAGATCTTAATTTTGACGTTTGAATCATAATTTTTGGAGGTCTACAATTCAAGATATGAATTTTAGAAGTTTAATATATAATTATATATAATTATATATACATACGCACATGGGTTCACATGCGAGGAAATGATTGTAATCATCACCACCGGATCGATCCGGCACCAATCCGGATCGATCCGACCCCTCAACATTTGCCTATATATACAGAGCAAATGGGATGAAAACCTTTGCCCCTTTCTTTCCCTCTTCTCTCGTCCCTCTGCTCTTTCTTTTTATTTTTTTGGATCATATATATATGTACATATATGATATATATATATATATACACACACACTTCATGTATATATATATATTCTATATATGAATATATATGTGATAGATCTATCTATATACTTATATAGATCTAGATCTAGATCTCGTTTTTCATCTCGTTTCTCTTTTAATTTTCTTTTCGGGGCCCGTATATACATATATATGTCTACGTATGTATGTATATATGTTTTTCACATATATAAATAAAATGGTTATAGTATCGTTGTAATGGCGGAATAATTATCGAAGATTGTTGATTTCGAGGCTTTGGCATGTTAGATCCGGTGGAAACGACCCCAATTCGATAATCATAACCGGTAATATATTCTAAAATTGTTATGTTTATTATTTCTATTTCTATTTATATATGATATTAAACTAAAAATATATCTAGCCAAGATATGAATCTGAATTAGTTAATCTTTTGGTAAATGAATGATCGACTCTGGTAATAATGATTAAAATCAATTATGATGAATCTCTTTCTTTCTGCGCTTAATGAAACGTTAAAATAGAAAGACCGGAGGGTAAAATTGGCGAGTGAAAGCGTGACAACGGAACCCGATTTCATACCCGGGCGATTTGTCTTGGGAAAGATAAATTTTATTGACATTTGTACTCGAGATCGTAATAATGTTAAATCATCAGTTGAATTGAAACTTAAACCGGAAAGTTGAATCGTCCGGCTTTGACAACCGGAGCCTTTTAAATAAAATTGACCGCGTTTGTGACGGAATGAATGACTCCTTTTATCTAAAGGTAGATTTGTACTCGGGACTGCATTCGGAAAAACCGTAATGATTGTGGACCTTGGGTGATGCAATGGACATATGACAATTTCATACGCTCGTGTGAGGAGGAGTTGCCTGAAGCAGAGTACACCGATTCATACATAATTTACACCTTGAATAAAGGAAGATCATCTCATTTATTTCTACTAAAAGATATTGATTGAAGAAAGTATTCTTGGCTAGATCCAAAAATATATCTATATATTATATTAGTATTTATTTGTTTTATTTTCTGTTTTACTAACATCTAACTCTAACATTACTAACTAATCTAAGCCGATCTAACTATCTAACCCGAGGAAAAGTTAAAAACTGCGACTTAGATCGAGTTAATAATAGCTTCTTGGTGTTTAACCCCACTTAAAAGAATTACCATGTTTTCCCTGAGGAATACGACCTGACTCACCAGACTAGAGCTACAATTTGACCTGGTACACTGCCGGTTAGGATCTGTATAGCCTAGGTAATGTCCGTCAGCTTTCTGGCGCCGTTTCCAAGGTTAGGTTTAGGTCTGTCATAATGCTTGAGGGAGGAGTTCTTCTTTTGCCTTGTTATTCCACCAGCAGATTTTTGAGATGTGACCTTGTACACCACAGAAGTCACAAGTCTCATTCTTGTACTGATCTCTTTCAGCTCTGGACATTCTTTTGAAGACCTTTTGGCATTGTTGCAGTGTGTGCGCCCTGCACCTCTGGATTGTTTGTGCTGGAATCCTCTTCCTTGTGAATTAAACTTGGGTTGTGCAAAGATCCCTGTCTTTGTGGTTTTTGACCATAAAATGCTAGGTGAGAGGTGTCGAGTCTTTTGCGACAAACCATGACCTCCTTTGGTCCAAATTCTGTAGATGGCCTACCGGTTCTTCATAGGAGGGCTTGTGCATGAGCATAGTGGTTGTGAACATCTCATATTGAGGCCCTAGACTAGTTAGGAGGAAGTAGACCTTTTCAGGATCAGGAATTGGCTTTTCTATTTGCAAATGGCTGTCACACGATCCTTTGAAATCATCGAACATGCTCATTGATGGTTCCGGTTTCATCTTTCCTCATATAAGTGATTTGTTGCTTGAGGTTGAATTCTCGTTCTGGGATTCTTGTGCATATGCACGTTTAAGTGCATCCCAGATCGCTTTGCGAGTCGGACCAATTACTGACTCAAGGACTCCTCGGACAATGATCCAATCAACCAGGCCCTCAATAACACATGCGCTTTTTCCATTTAACGTATTCGGATTTGGTGGTGGAGCATCGGTGGTGGAAGTGGTGTTGAAAAAGTAGGTAAGCAGTGTGTCACCCGGTGAGGTGTCCTAAGACATCCTCGATATGCGCAAATGCTAATGCTTGTTCACGCCATAAAGGATAGTTTCGGATGAAAGTTTCAAAGAAATGATCTGCTAACATTAATGGAGGTGGTGTTAGCGACCATGATGTGAAGTTATGTGGTGATTAGACACCAATTGGCTCGATACCATGAAGAAAAACACAATATAAAGCATATGAATCCTTTTTTATTCGATGAATTTTTCTTAAAAACCAAGTCTGAGAGGATGTACTTTTTTTATATAGGAGGCATTAGCCCTAATCTAAGCCTTAAGCATAAGATAATAGCCGGATAATACAATTTCTGATTTAAATTTTGAACTAGCAACCATATCAAGCTATCCTATCACTACACAAGAGACTAAATAGCCATCAAACTCTTATATCACCGAAATATTACTCAGCATTATCATGATTAAAAACTCTTCCTTATCTCTCCAAACCAACCTTATCTCTCCTTAATCATGATTTAAATTAATTCAACTGATTTTGATGATGTCGTTTGATAATACAGCACAAAACGTGCATGAATCTTGCATGGGATTGCATGTAATCTGTTAATAGAATTCTGTACTATAATTATGTTATCCTGTCATGTAAACTTCAATAAACACTCCAAGGAAATAGCATTTTTCTTAGATTATCGCAACATATTGTTTGACATATAAACAAGATGTTGCGTTTTGTTAACCGTGTCACAGTGACGATTTACACGCAGTGGATAAGATTAACACAATGGTTCAGAAGACTATTCACTGTGATTGTCAGAAATGAGGATTACATACAATGGTTCGGAAAACGTGTTTAATAATGATCAATGGTGTAAAATAGTATTACAATATCAATATTCATCATATTTATCAAACAAATGAAACATAATCATGGCCGGGAACGTACAAGCACAACGAAGGTTAAAAAGATACCACATAAAAATGTACACATGATGAAACAAAACACTAAATAAATAAGATTTGTACTACCTGCATGGCTGCATGCATGGAAAACTATAATTATTAAATGACAAGTAGTGCAATAATCCAATTAGCTTCCTTAGAAATATGGGGTAATCCATATTGATGGAGAAACTTTACTGAACAACGGCTCCCCGTTATAAACTGGTTCAACAGTTCCCGTTTCCATATTATATGCACCAATGTCCATGCCACCATTTTTTACTCTCTCGCCATAATAATCCCAATTATCGTCCGTGAAGTAAATATGATTGGCTTTGACGACTTCCCCCGAAAATCTTGACGCATCCATAGCCATGGTTGAATTGTGGCCCACGAAGACAGCAATGTTTCGCAGACTAGATACCTCCTTCAATGTGCTCTTCACTGTATCAACTTCATACACCCTAAATTTCGCTGTGATATACGACGAACCACCATCGTTACTGGAATTCGGGCTTGTTACTCCTACATCAACGGTTCTTGTAATAATAAGCAAAGCGTCACCAATGGGTTTGAGGACATACATATTCCATAACGGTTTGGGTACAACGAGTCCACAACGTGCAATCACACGAACCACTGCAGTTTTATTATTTCCATTAATGAGGTTGAATGCCCATACAGTCCCTGAACAACCGAGGACATAAAATTGTTCACTACCATCGTACACAACATCGCACACATCGGCATGATGCCCTTTTGGTCCAAAGATTATCTTCCATGATTTGTTCCCTGGCTTCCAAAACGCCAAATGTCTATAACCTCCACCTATGATCATCAAAACAAAATTCGAAGTCTCATTGGGTCTTGCTGAAAGCATCATCTTCTCGATAAAAACATACTCATCCAACTCGACTAAGTCATGCATTGGAAAAGTGTCTTGATGTGGTACAGGAATCGCAAGGCCTGAAAAGGGATCTAAAAGGGCCATGCTACCATCTTTTTCGACAACTAGCAACCATCCCAATGATTCAAAGCACTTCTTGCTTTTAAAATCGGGTAATCCCATGTAAGCCACGATTGATTCATCACTCACCAAACTGTAAAACTCACGGATATCATTGTTGCCGTCTCTGACAGGAAGCATCAGATAAGGGACCCGTTGTCTTAACCGCACGCCCTCAAAATACTCCTTTCTTGCCGCAGCATACAACGATTTTGAAACACTTTGAAAACAAGTGAAATCTTCCAGCTTGGTCAGTCGCTTTGCGATTACTATCAGCAAATCATGGGGAAGTTCGGACAAATTTGCCATCTAAATCTAAAATTCAAAAAAAAAATAAAAAATTCAAACAATAACAACAACAGCAACAAAAATAATAATAATAATAAAAAAGAAAGTAAAAAAAAAATTGAGACAAAATGAAACCTACTTACAAGATATATACTGCTAAACGAGTCGTGTTGAAACTTGAAATGAACGATATGGTTAAAAAAAATGGGAGGTGGGTTGAAAAGGACAAAATAAGTATAAAAATAGTAACACTCAAACAAAAAATTAAAAAAAACAGCTTGCTTGGTTGATCTCCAAGATAAATGGCATTGTTTGGGGGAGAAAACCACATCCATGAGTGCATTTCCAATCCTTGGAAACAACTAAACTAACTAGGTAACGGAAAGTTATTACATCCATTACAGAGAGTATGTCTCCTCATAGTCAATTCCAGGCGTATGCTAGGAGAAACCTTGCGCCTGGGCGAGCCTTGGAAATTATTTAAAACTCTGGCAGGATGTTTACATCAATCCCGATAGACATGCAATAATCATCAAATGCTTTTGATGTGAACTCTCAGCGTTATCAAGCCTTATAGACTTGATAGGGTGATCGAGGGTGGTGAGCCTTAAGCGTATAATCTTGCTAAGAGTTTTGCAAATGCAAAGCATTCCTTGTGGACAATAATGCGACATGTGACCCGGCCAGTGTCGAGGCATCCAAAACCATAAAATACTTGAATGGCCCGCGGATGGATAGGTCCACATATATCATTTTCTTTGTAAGAATGGAATGTTTTGTTTCATGTCTTTAGCATAGGAAGGTCTCGATTTTGAAACTTAACAAGGTTCGATTGGCTCTGAGTGCATATAGAGCGTTTGTGACTTTTATCGTTGTGCCGTTAGGCATCAAAAATGTGGCATTTCCTCGCCCTTGTATTACTTGTGATGATCCAATCATCGTAGTCACAGATGAATTACATGGAATTAACTCGACAAATAATTGTCTATTCCTTAAGATAGTGTGTGTGGTTCCACTATCAGCTAAGCACTCTATTTCTCCTCGATTCATTCCTACATTTAAATTAGATGAGATTAAAAAGTCGAAGACATAACTCATATTCTTTAGAGTTTTTCGATGGAGATAGAATGATATGCTTTTCATCCCGATATATATGTTTATTGTATGGTAGATGTATTGCTTTACATCTTAATAGTGCTATTTTCGAACCATGTATATCTTTGGTAAATAAAATCGAATAAAATTCAATACTTGAATAAAATCCGAAATTTATTAATAGGCCAACGAAAATCAAAAATAAAAGTCTCGTGACATCAAAATCCAATTCAACAAACCATTATTCAAATGAACTTTAAGACCAAAATAGTCTAATTAAAAATAAGGCATTCCGCCTTCACAATGTTCTTGGAAAAATAAATAAATAAGCAAAGCAGATCAATCAAAGTCTGGAACATCCATTGAGTGAGCAGGGTTCTTGTTGCTATTGAAGTCCGCAATTGTGAGGTTGACATCAGTGTCATTGCCTCCATCTTCCGTATAGTGGGCCTCTTGTTCTCTAGATTCCCTATACCTCTTGTAATTGGTCGCTACTTTGTTACTTGCTCGGCGGGTATTATACCAATGCCCAGAACTCCACACCTATAGCAAGGTTCGGCCCAACTCTCTCCTTTTTTTTCTTGAGGTTCTTAGGTGCCTTTTGCATCTTAGCCTTAGGACCACCATGGCCACTAGGACCATCACCACCATTTCTGCGCCATACATTAGGGGACCTCCACGGCCCATACTACGGCCCCTAGGTCCCTTTCCACGTGGTGCATTGTTTCCACGTGGGTAAGGCTCAAAGACGTCCAACTCCCCTTTTCTTTGGGGTTCTTTCCACCTTTCATCTTGCCATAGTTAACCTCGGGAATTTTCTTTGTCCCGGCCAGTCCGGCATTATTATTCATGAGAACTTGATCATGCCGCTCACCACTTGCAAAGATGTTGATCAATTTGTGAAAGGTCGTAATATTTTTTCTTGTCGTACTCCAAACCTATCTTTGGTTCGCTAGTATAAGTCTTTGAAGTAGGAAAAGTGGAAAGAGTCTTCGGATCATATCATCTTACGTGAGTTCCTTTCCACGGAATTTGAGGCGTGCTTTCAAGACGCAACATGTCCTTGTTGAATTGGTCTACCCTTTGTAGTCAAGCAAGCGGATTTCATTCCACCGAGCGATAGCTTCGGGAGTAAAGTGTCATGAATGTTCCCAAAACGTCCCTCAGGGCATCCCACGCTTCTTTGGGTGTTTTCAATGAAGGTACTCAGGCGTAAGCTAGAGTCAATATGTCGCCTCAAGAACATTAGGGCATTTGCTTTTACTTTAGCAGATGGGTCGTCCTTAGGGTCGGTGGGTGTTTTGATAGTGAGTGTAGTCCTTTGCAACAAAGGCCATTTCCACATCCGAAACCCAGCGGTGGTACTCAATTCCTTCCGAGTCCAAGATTTCAAATTGGTCGAGTTGTATCGACCATCTACATAAACAAGAGTGAAGAGCATATTAATTATGTAGTCATAAGACATCCACAATAATTAATTTCAAGAGTGTGAATTGGATCACGATGCCATGGTACATAGCGGTCACTCATTTTTTCGATGCTTTGTGAAGATACTTTATCACATTGATTGTTTTGTACTTAGTATATAACGCCTATGAAATTTCTTTATCATAGGATGACATATAATCTTATTTATAAGGCAATCAACATATAATTATTATGCTCAATTTGAAATTTCGGGCAAACATAGCACATAACATTTTCATGGCAACAAGCATATACATATCAAATTGGCCATTGATTGTTTATTAGGAGTGAATCGTTTTTCTTATTTGTTCAATTGTTTATTACTATTTGTTAGGATAAATTGTTGCACTTTATCACATGTTAAAAGGATTCTATTTAATTTATTTTTTGGCATGGGATTCTATTTAATTTAATTTAGAAAAGTGTTGTTGTAAATTAAATTAGAAGAAATCACACTGGATAACTAAGGATCCAACGCCGCCAAAGACTACCAAGGACAAGAATAGTTTGGCGGGCGGAGAAGGCGGCGCGTTCAAATCCTTCGTGAGCGTTTCAATGGCAAGAGGAAGACTAGCGGCTTCAACAAAAGAGAAATAGCTAGGCTTCAATGCCAATAGTTTCTCCTCGACGGCGGTGTACTCGCTAATGACCGAACCGTTTGGATTCACCAAAGCATGCTCATTTATATCACCATAAACTTCATCTCCGACTTTGAATTTCTCCACTTTGCTTCCCACTGAACCACTACTCGTCGTATCCGGAACCGTCGGAAGAGGAGAATCGGTGGCGGCGAATAAGCCGCCGCGACGCGCTTAGAATCCACGGGATTAAGAGCAAAGAACAACAACTTTGATCAGAACTTGATCATCATAGATTTGAGGAAGTTGTACATCAGATTCAAGCTTGAGCTCTTCTTCAATTTTACCGTATTGTTTATAAACCCAAGCTTTGATTTTGGACGGTACGGTGTAATCGCCGTTGATGGATAAAGTCATTTTCATGGCGGTCAAGGCGGCGGCGGGCAAAGAGGTGGCGGCGGCGGCGGCTCAATTAGTAGTTTTTTACGAGCTACGTGCTGATAACGTGTAAAAGTAAAAGTGGGAAAAACTGTATCTCATTCCATTAGATAATCCCTTTATATAGGGTCACGGTTACAATGTGAACACAAATTACATTGATGGCAATAAATACTGATTGACCGTTACATAATAACCGAAAGATAATCGTCATTGGCTTTGACGAAGGCACATAATAGTATTTTCCTTCAACACTCTGGCATTTATCTACCAAAACTAACGCATTTTTTTTTTGGGGAATGATTTAGTTAAAACTGCCGCATATTTTCTGGGAATCGTATACATTTTTTTTTCCCTTCCTTTTCCAGATGTTAGCACAAGCCAATTTTTTTATGGATATTTGTTTATAAGGACTAGTTTGAACACTTAATAGGCATTTAGGACACCCTTAAATCTTATTTGTTTATAAGGACACAATTCATTTACTTTTCCACTTTTACCCTTTACCGCATTTAATTCATTTTGGATCTGTACATAGGACGAGTGCGTACTGCTTCAATTTTCAGCTATGGCGTCTTTCTTCTAATCTTTTCTTTCTCTTGTTTCTTCTAATCTTTTTCTCCGCCATACATCATCAGGAATGGCATCTCTCCCACCCCTACCTCCACCATTGCTCCCACTCGATCTCCTCGGTTCCTTCTTCTCCGATTCAGTCTCTAATTCCGATCCCAATCCTCCTCTCAAACCCGAAATCATTAACTCTTGGGAGCTCATGGTTGGTCGGTTACATCTTCTTCTTTTTTCTGCATCTATGATGTGGTATTATGATGAATTAATTTCAATTTTTTTTAAAAATTGATCTTTTTCTTCGGATTTCACTGTTTGCTTTCTTGTCGCTGGAAGGGCATTGAATGGTTAGAGAAATAATTCAGGTTCTTTCTTAGAAAAAGTTGAATTGGAGCTTGGATTTTTCCGCATATGCTTCCGTTTTGATTTTTTTTTTTTTGACCATTTATTGCTTGACATACTGAATTGTTTAGTTGAAGGTCTAAAATTTGTATTCATGATGGGTGTTAAAATTTTCCAAACTGTATAATTCGATTAAACAGATATTTTTGATAATTTGGAAAATCTTTAAATTTCAATTAGGAGCCGGAATGGGTGTTTGTGGTGATTATTTGAGTGTGAGGATTGAACTTTGACTGTGGTTATCTTTTGTTTCAATGGTTGATTTGGTTTTGCTGGATGCATTTTCAAGTGACTTCTTTTTGTTCAAAGGTTTTCTAATGTTTAATTCATTAGAAAAATTGATTTTCTGAAATTAAGTCGGAAAAATATCAAATATCATCGTGGTGTTGCTTAATCTCGGTGTCGCATCATCAAATGTGACTGCATCGGGGGTGGTCACTGCATCGCGGTAGTCACTGCATATCTGATTGCCGATGTCACTGCATAAAATGCTGATGTCACTGCATATCTGATTGCCGATGTCACTGCATAAATTGTTGATGTCACGGATATATGATTGCAAATGTCACTGCATATATGATTGTCGATGTCATTGCATATATGATTGCTGATGTCAATGCATTGCGGTGGTCAATGCATTGGGGTGGTCACTGTATAAAATGTTGGGGTTATTGTGTGTCACTTTATAAAATGTTGGTGTTATCGTGGTGTCGCTTCATCTCGGTGTCGCATCATCCAATGTCATTGCATCGGGGTGGTCAATGAATCGCGATGGTCAATGCATTGGGGTGGTCAATGAATCGCGGTGGTCAATGCATTGGGGTGGTCACTGCATAAAATGTTGGTGTTATTGTGTTTCACTTCATAAAATATTGGTGTTATTGTGGTGTCGCTTCATCTCGGTGTCGCATCATCAAATGTCACTGCATCAGGGGTGGTCACTGCATCGCGGTGGTCACTGCATATCTGATTGCCGATGTCACTACATAAAATATTGATGTCACTACATATGTGATTAACGATGTCACTGCATAAATTGTTGATGTCACGCATATATGATTGCCGATGTCACTTCATTTGATGTCACTTCATATATGGTTAATTAATCGGGGGTGGTGACTGTATCGCGGTGGTAACTGCATCGCAATGGTTAATTAATCGGGGTGGTGACTGCATCGGGTTGGGCAATGCATCGCGGTGGTCAATGCATCGTTGTGGACAACGCATCGCGGTGGTCAATGCATCACAGTGGTCAATGCATCGGGGTGGTCAATACATCACAGTGTCTCTACATCGCGGTGGTTATTGCATCACGGCGTCTCTGCATCGCGGTGGTCAATGCATCGCGGTTGTCCGTTCATCGCGGTGTCACTTCATCGCGTTGGTCAATACATCCAGGTGGTCAATGCATTGCGGTGTCTCTGCATCGGAAGTGGTCACTGCATCGCGGTGTCTCTGCATCGGAGGTGGTCACTGCATCACGGTGGTCAATGCATCACGGTGTCATTTCTTCACAATGTCTCTGCATCGTTGTGTCTCTGAATCACAGTGGTCAATGAATCGCAGTGGTCACTGCACCGGGTGGTCACTGTATCGCGGTGGTCACTTCATTGCGGTTGTCAATGCATTGGGTTAGTCACTTCATCGAGGTGTCTCTGCATCGCGGTGTCACTTCATCATCGTGTCTCTTCATCTCGGTGTCACTTCATCGCGGTGTCTCTGCAATACGGTGTCATTTCATCGCGGTGTCTCTGCATTTGGGGTGGTCACTGCATCGCGGTGTCTTTGCATCGGGGATGGCCACTGTATCGTGGTGGTGAATGCCAATGTCACTGTATAAATTGTTGATGTCACGCGTATATGATTACCGATGTCACTGCATAAAATGTTGATGTCACTGCATATTTGATTCCCGATGTCACTGCATAAATTGTTGATGTCACTTCATAAAATGTTGATGTCACTGCATATTTGATTGCCGATGTCACTGCATAAATTGTTGATGTCACGCATATATGATTGCCAATGTCATTGCATAAATTGTTGATATAGTTTGGGCTCGATGAAGCCATAAAAAGGCAAGATCGAACTTGACACGCTAAGTAATCGATATATCTCGACTAGGCTCGTAAGGTCGATTATTTTCTTAGAATTTATTTAATTTTTAATAAAATATAACAAGATCGAGCTCGACTCGTTAATAGTGGTTAATGCATCGCGGTGTCACTTAATCGCGGTGTCTCTGCATCGGGGGTGGTCACCGCTTCCGGTGTCTGCAGATCGCGCGTGGTCACTGCATGTGGTGTCTCTCTGATCGGGGTGGTCATTTGCATCGCGGTGTCTCTGCATCGGGGTGGTCATCTGATCGCGGTGTCTCTGCATCGGAGGTGGCAACTTTGCGACGGGGTGGTCAATGGATCCGAGTGGTCAATATATCGCGGTGTCACTTCATCGAGGCTTCTCTGCATCACGGCGTCTCTGCATCGGGGGTGTCACTGCATCACGGTGGTCACTGCATCACGGAGTTCTCTACATCGCGGTGCCACTTCATCGAGGTCTCTCTGCATCGCAGTGTCGCTTCATCACTGTGTCTCTGCATCTCGGTGTCGCTTCATCGCCGTGTCTCTGCATCTCGGTGTCGCATTATCGCGATGTCTCTGTATCTCGGTGGTCATTGCATCACGGTGTTCAATGAAACGCGGTGGTCACTGCATCGCGAATTCGCGATGGCCGCCGCGATGCGGTGGTCAATTCATCGCGGTGGTCACTGCATCGCAGTGTCTCTGCATCGTGGTGTCTCTGCATCGCGATGTCTATGCATCACGGTTGTCAGTGCATCGGGCGTCGCGGTGGTCAATGCATCGGGGTGGTCAATTCACCGAGGTGGCCAATGCATCGGGGTGGTCAATGCATCGCGGTGGTCATTGGATCTGGGGTGGTCAATGCATCGCGGTGGTCATTGGATCTGGGGTAGTCAATGCATCGCGGTGTCACTTTATCGAGGCGTCTCTGCATCAGGGGTGTCACTGCATCGCGGTAGTCAATGCCGGCGGTGTCACTTCATCGAGTGTCTGTCTCTGCGTCGTGTTGTCTCGTGATCGGAGTGGTCACCATCCATCACGGGTGTCTCTTCATCGCGGTATCTCTGCATCGCGGTGGTCAATGAAAAAAAAAAACTATCAACATCTAAAAAAAAAAAAAAAAAAAAAACCTAGAAACGTCCTGAAGAAAAGAAAAAATAATAATAAAATAAAATAAATAAACAAAACAAACAATCAACATCCAGAAAAAAATAAAAGGAAAATAAAAGAAGCACACAAACAACATCAACATCTTTATTTTAATCAAATAATAATAATAACAACATTCAGCGCCCAGCGCTTCATCCCTTCTTATTTTAATTTTTTTTTTTTTCTTCATTAAGGGTGTTTGAGTCTATCTATCTAATTTGTGTCCTTATAACCAAATAAGATTCCTTAGTGTCCTATTTGCCTAATTAAGTCTATTTTGTGTCCTTTTGGACCATCGCCCCATTTTTTTATTTGACGTTCGCACAAGCAAGCCAAAAAAAAATCAAAGAAAATCGAATCATATCACAGTCTCCTAAAATTAAGCGATCAAATCTCCCAAAACCGCTAGAAATGGTGAAATATATGTGGGTGTTGTAACACCAGCCAATTCAAGTGAAATTTCAATTAAGATTACTACAGAGACACTATATCATTCTAATGTCACTCTAAGTACAAAAAAAAGGAAAAGATTGAGAAGGACGGGATTCAATCTTATTTGAGTGGAAAGGTCGGTAAAATAAGATAGTGGTTTATAAGGACAATATACAAATGAATATCTCATAATATCCCTTTTCTTAGAAACATTTTTCCTATGGTTTTTTTTGACGTTTTCATTCTATATTTAATATGAATTAATGCTGCCACTTTAATTGCTCGAAATTAATGGTAAATCTTCTCCAAAAATAATATACATACCCGAAAATAGCTCATTTTATAAATAAAAAATAAAAAATCTTTTTAATTTACTACTTATTACTATATCAATCTTTACTACTTGTTACTATATTTTTTTTTTGGTAACTATATACATGTATTAGACTGATTAGTACTAATCTACTTCAATACCTGTTGCTACATGTTTTTTGTTGTAACTACATTCTTTGCATGTGTGTTACTACACTTTTTTTCTTGATTAGATTAGTACTAGTCACGTATTAACATCAATATCCTGTAGTAACACCTATTGTAACACCTGGCATTTTCGTCATGTGGTAACACCACTATGCACATTCCATACAAAGAATGTAGTTAGTTATGCATAATGTAGTATCACAATGAAAGTCCACATATGAAGTAACACGTATTTCATGTTGGTTCCGTGAACACCCTCAGACATAGTAACACCACGATGCAAACACCCTCAAACATAGTAACACATAATGCACACCCTAAACCCTAAACCCAAAACTCTAAACCCTGAACATTAAACCTTAAACCCTAAACCTGAATCCTAAACCTAAATCCTAACCCTAAAACTAAACCTTAAACCCTATGTTTAGGGTTTAGGGTCCAGGTTTTGGGTTTAGGGGTCATTTTTTTATTTATACTAGATAGCCATAATGTAAACGCAATAAATGAGATCGATTACAAAGATTATTCTAAGTGATCTTGTGTATCAAGAATATTATTCTAAATGATTTTGTGTATCCAGAATATTCTTACTAGGAAACATTCGACTTCCTGCAACATCGATTCATAATCGACACTGGGAAGGTCAAATGTTGTCTATAACATATTTGACTTTCAGAGAGTCGATACTACTGTGATGCACGGGTAGTGTGGTACAAGTTAAAGTCGTTGTGGTGCAAATAAAGAACCACATTTAGAGTTGATTGATCTTGAAACTAGGAACCCAGCTTCAGAGGGTGGATATATTGAGGTGAGTTCGGGAGTTTTTGTCAAGTGGGAGTCATGGAGTATGTATGAGGATAATAATGTTGTTGAGCTATAAGACGATGTGGATTAATTAGAGTCTTGGTGTTGATGTTCTACGAAACTTTTTTAGGAAAGATTGATCAATTTCGTTATGAAAGATGTTTGTTCGTGACGTTCACCGACACTCTGTGGCACTCTCCAAGCTCAACCAGTTGCGTTTTGCCAAATCTTAGCTCGACTTTTACGTTGTCTCTAGCCTTGTTGGCTCATGCCACATATGAAACATGTGTCCCTAGCCTTGTTAAGGTGATGTTAATAGAGAATTAGGAAATTGATTTCATTGATTTGAGTAAAGTATAATGCTAAAAATATATATGTAGAATGCATAATGTGAAAGACATAAATATAGAATATTTTCAGAATATTTGCGTGATTAATGTTAGTTATGCATAATGTAGTATCACAATGAAAGTCCACATATAAGTAACACGTATTTCATGTTGGTTCCGTGAACACCCTCAGACATAGTAACACCACGATGCAAACACCCTCAAACATACTAACACATAATGCACACCCTAAACCCTAAACCCTGAACATTAAACCTTAAACCCTAAACCTGAATCCTAAACCTAAATCCTAACCCTAAAACTAAACCTTAAACCCTATGTTTAGGGTTTAGGGTTTAGGGTCCAGGTTTTGGGTTTAGGGTTCATGTTTACTGTTTAGGGTTCATGTTTTGGGTTTAGGGCTCATGTTTACTGATTTAGTTAAAACTGCCGCATATTTTCTGGGAATCATATACATTTTTTTTCCTTCCTTTTCCAGATGTTAGCACAAGCCAATTTTTTTATTTTTTTTATTTGACGTTCGCACAAGCCAAAAAAAAATATATCAAAGAAAATCGAATCATATCACAGTCTCCTAAAATTAAGCGATCAAATCTCCCAAAACCGCTAGAAATGGTGAAATATATGTGGGTGTTGTAACACCAGCCAATTCAAGTGAAATTTCAATTAAGATTACTACAGAGACACTATATCATTCTAATGTCACTCTAAGTAAAAAAAAAAAATAGGAAAATGTTGAGAAGGACGGGATTCAATCTTATTTGAGTGGAAATGTCGGTAAAATAAGATAGTGGTTTATAAGGACAATATACAAATGAATATCTCATAATATCCCTATTTTTAGAAACATTTTTCCTTTTTTTGACGTTTTCATTCTATATTTAATATGAATTAATGCTGCCACATTAATTGCTCGAAATTAATGGTAAATCTTCTCCAAAAATAATATACATACCCGAAAATAGCTCATTTTATAAATAATAAATAAAAAAATCTTTTTAATTTACTACTTATTACTATATCAATCTTTACTACTTGTTACTATATTAATTTTTTTTGGTAACTATATACATGTATTAGACTGATTAGTACTAATCTACTTCAATGCCTGTTGCTACATGTTTTTTGTTGTAACTACATTCTTTGCATGTGTGTTACTACACTTTTTTTTCCTGATTAGATTAGTACTAGTCACGTATTAACATCAACATCCTGTAGTAACACCTATTGTAACACATGGCCTTTTCATCATGTAGTAACACCACTATGCACATTCCATACAAAGAATGTAGTTACGCATAATGTAGTATCACAGTGAAAGTCCACATATGAAGTAACACGTATTTCACGTTGGTTCCGTGAACACCCTCAGACATAGTAACACCACGATGCAAACACCCTCAAACATAGTAACACAAAATGCACACCCTAAACCCTAAACCCAAAACTCTAAACCCTGAACATTAAACCTTATACCCTAAACCTGAATCCTAAACCCTAAATCCTAACCATAAACCTAAACTTAAACCCTATGTTTAGGGTTTTAGGGTCCAGGTTTTGGGTTTAAGGTTCATGTTTAGTGTTTAAGGTTCATGTTTAAGGTTTAGGTTTAGGGTTTAAGGTTCATGTTTAGGGTTTAGGGCTTAGGGTTTGGGTTTAGGGTCAGGTTTAGGGTTCAAGTTTAGGGTTAAGGTCAGATTTATGGCTCAGGTTTAGGGTTTAAGGTTTAGGGTTTTTATGAGGTTCAGGGTTTAGGGTTCAAGGTTCAGGGTGTACATTATGTGTTACGCTTGAGAGTATTTGCATCGTAGTGTTACTGCGTCTACGGGTGTTCACGTGTAACTGCATTGTATGATGTTGATGTTACTACGTCACTACTACAAAATTGGACATAGGTCACACTTAAGATATGAAAACAATCACAGTTTCAATAAAACCGAGACAACGAAAATATATATATATCACACTTACAGCTTTCTATCACGCTTATTGAAAAACTGAGATAAGTTATATTAATCAATCTCATTTTTAAAGTGTGACTTAATTGATATGATTTTTCTGTCACAGTTATTGAAAAACCGAGACAAATTATATCAATTAATCTCATTATTAAACTGTGACTGAATTGATATGATATTTCAGTCACGGTTTCTAAAAAAGCGAGATAAATTATATATATCAATCTCACATCTAAAACAGTGACATAATTGATATGATATTTTTATCACAGTTATTGAAAAACGAGATAAATTATACCAAACTATCACACTTTTAATCTGTGACTAAATTGGTATGATATTTTTGTCACGGTTATTGAGAAAGCGAGATAAATTATATCAATTACTCTCATTTTTAAACTGTGACTGAATTCATGATATTTTTGTCACAATTATAGAAAAAGTGAGACAAATTATTTCCACTAATAAGAAAAGAGATATAGATCACACTTATCTAATGATAAGGATCACACTTTTAAAAGAACCGAGACAAGTAAAATGTATATATATCACACTTAAATTTTTTATCACATTTATTAGGTGTGAAAAAAAGAAAGATCACACTTTTTAGGTGTGATTGAAATAATAATAGATCTCGGCTTTTAAGTGTGATAACAACTACTAAAATAGATCACAGTTTTTAAATGTGTTGAAATTATAATCGATCTCGGTTTTTAAGTGTGATAACAACTATAATAGATCACGATTTGTAAGTGTGATAACAACTAAAATAAATCACAGTTTTTAAATGTGTTGAATTATAATAGATCTCGGTTTTTAAGAGTGATAACAACTAAAATAGATCATAGTTTTTATTATCACGGTTTTTAAGAAAACTGAGACAAGAACATCAATTAATCACGGTTTTTAACTGTGATTAAAAAATATGATATTTTATAATCATATCTTAGATTAGTGTGGTTGAAAATGATAATATAGTGGGCATCAACCTAGTGGTAATTAGTGTGGTTCCTTAATCCAGAGTATCTGGGTTCGAGTCCCAGTGGCAACAAAAGATATGTGTGCGTTTATTTCGTTTTCGAAAAAAAAGAATGATCACACTTTTTTAGGTGTGATTGAAATTATAATATATCTCGGTTTTTAAGAGTGATAACAACTACTAATTAAAATAGATCACAGTTTTTAAATGTGTTGAAATTATAATAGATCTCGGTTTTTAAGTGTGATAACAACTATAATAGATCATAGTGTTTAAGTGTGATAACAACTAAAATAGATCACAGTTTTTAAATGTGTTGAAATTATAGTAGATCTCGGTTTTTAAGTGTGATAACAACTAAAATATATCACGATTTTTTTATTTTTTTTTTTTTTTTTTTTTTTTTTTTGGAAACGAGCCTTTATTTATTCAACGAAACCAAGATTACAGAACTGTGCACCACAGTCAAAGACTAAAACAATTCGACATATAAACATCTAAAACAGCCCAACAATCAATTATAATCTTGCCAGGCTAATCGTAAGTTCTTCGCTCTTTCCACTGCTTGGGATAAAAATATATCACGATTTTTATTATCATGGTTTTTAGGAAAAATGAGACAATAAATCAATCAATCACAGTTTTTTACTGTGATTAAAATAATATGGTATTTTATAATGAGATTTTAGTTTAGTGTGGTCAAAAATTAGAAGAAAGAAAACATCGGTCTAGTGGTAATAAGTATGGCTCGTTAATCCGGAGTATCCGGGTTCGAGTCTCAACAAAGACAAAAAATATGTGTGCTTATATATTGTTTCTGAAAAAAAAACACTTTTATTGGTGTGATTTAAATTATAATAGATCACGGTTTTTAAGTGTGATAACAACTAAAATAGATCACAGTTTTTAAATGTGTTTTAATTGTAATAGATCTCGGTTTTTAAGTGTGATAACAACTATAATAGATCACGGTTTTTAACTATGATAACAACTATAATAGATCACAGTTTTTAAATGTGATGAAATTATAATAGATTACGGTTTTTAAGTGTGATACCAACTATAATAGATCACGGGTTTTAAGTGTGATAATTATTATAATAGATCACAGTTTGTAACTGTGATTGAGTTAAAGTACTTTATGTCACACCTCAATATGCCACACTTTGGAAGCCGTGACTAATGTAAATATATCACACTTAAAAACCGTGATCTTTATGCTTTTTTGTAGTAGTGCATGTTACTCAGTGTAACTGCATTGTGTGGATTGAGTGTATAGTGAAATTCATTGTGTGTGTTGTTGCTTACACCGAAAAAGATTAGTACTAGGCAGTCTAATACAAGTAGTTACACCCCAAAAAATAATTAATATCGTAACAAGTAGTAAGGATTGATATGGAAACAAATAGTAAGTTAATATACACGTGTGTGAGTGCATGAGTTACTACATGTTGTTGAGCACAAACTTATATTGGGTTGAAATTTAACGTAGAAAAATATGTAGTACAGATCAACCAAATATATGTAGTTACACCCATGAATAATGTAGTTGTACCTGTAAAACATGTAGTAACACGGAAAATATATGTAGTAACAACTAATAAATTAAGTGTAGTTTCAGCCAAAAAAATGTGTAGTAACACACATACAAAGAATGTAGTTACAACAAAAAAACATGTAGTAACAGACATTAGATTAGATTAGTATTAGACTTCTAATACACGTAGTTACACCCGAAAAAAACTGATATAGTAACAAGTAGTAAACTAATATACATGTGTGTTAGTGCATGAGTTACTACATGTTGATTACAAACTTATATTAGGTTGAAATTTAACGTAGGAAAATATGTAGTTAACGTAGAAAAATAAGTAGTACAACTCAATCAAATACATGTACTAACACAGAAAATTATGTAGTAACAACTAATAAATTAAGTGTAGTACCAACAAAAAATATGTAGTAACACACATAAAGAGCATGTAGTTACGACAATTTAAATGTATTAACATCGAATTTCCGTTTCAAGATCAAAGATTCGACTTTTAGAGCAATTATTTCTTCAATACTTTGTGGATCAGATTTTCGTCAGATTATATGGTAATGAATACTTTTCCTTCATTGTTCTAGTTATGATTTCAATCTTTATTTCTATTATTAGTATAATCATGAGTAGCTAATTCCATGTGTAGTCGAATTATGTGAAAGCGAGCGAAAACCCTAAGGGGGATGAGATTGGGAGTTGTGTAGTGCGTAATTAAATGTTTTAATGATTAATCCATGTCCTAAAGCTTATTATAACAGCTTTGAATTAGATTGATCACCTGGTTCACTGTCACACACATCGAACTTATAGATGTATTTTGCGGTGAGATGTGGGAAAAGGGGTTTTGAGATCGTTGCGTAGATTCGGCCTAGTTGTTAGGACCGTTTCCAATACAGAGGTTTGTCATCGTTGTTCGAGCAACTCTAGAACTTAATCATGTTAGGATAATCGGTTTTCTAAAGGGAGGGTCGGTTAGCTTCACATAGGGTGGTTAGATCGAGTTGTTCAGTCTAATCACTAGAATTAGGAGTTGGCACCCATGGACGTCGTTAAACTACATAGGATAGGTAAGTCAGTTAAGACACGCTCCCTGTCGAGTCCTTCCTAAGGGGTAAAAGTAGCTCGTGGGATCATAGTTCGGCTATACCCGTTAATCTCTAGTTAAACACCACTAGTATAATTGTTTATTTTTGCACTAGTATAAGACCTTTCCACCTTTGATTGACCTGAACTAAGTTCTATGTCAGCTTTGGTACTTAGACATTACTCCTTGTGGATTGTGACCACTATACTCCCGTTGACCCGATACTCTGTCGGTGAAAGTTAGCGGTTAAGTATTTTGCTATCAGACAGCTGTCAACACTGATCAGCACGTTCCTAGGGTCCATCAAGACTATGTCCAAACTAACACTTCACTATTCATATTTCATGTTAATTTTATGATAACAATAAGCAGATTGACCAGATCTAACCTACTGTTAATTAAACATGTCGATCAACGTAGCTGTAGTGAATCCCAGATTTAGGTTTTCTAAATATTGCCTCGGTAAACCGGTATAGACCGTCGGTTTACCGGGGTCAGCTTTCCTATTTATAGATCTACATTGCTCAAATATGATTAATCTAAGTAAATCATAGGGTCGTTAAACATGCAGATTAACTAAAACGCATAAATTTGAACAGATCTACCATATTGAAGACAAAAAGGAACGTTCAAAGCTTCATACCTTCAACAATGGAGATCTAGCTCGATCTACTCAAGCTAGAGATAGTAGCAAAGGGGAGAAAACCACAGATAACTCCTCAAAAGCTTGGAATAACTTTATTTCATCAAATTGTATAATGTATATAATATATTATGCAAAACATATGAAGAACTATGTAATAATCAGTATATGCGGCCTTATATAGATACAACAGCCGACTTATGACTCATAGAAACCCTAACTGACCTAATAGGTGTGGCAGAATCGATTTCGTGTTCCACAAGGCCCTCGGTTCACCGGACGTAGCCCTCGGTAAGCCCCGGGGTGACTTTTTTTTTTTTCTTGAGACTTCTTCTTGGACTTTAATTACTTGGCCCAACATGCTCCTTTTGGTCCAGATCCGTTCTCCAATACTCCAGATTCGGTACATCCTATAAAACACATAAAACGAGACAAAACAGTACCAAATTTTCGGGAAAATAACATAGAAGCAGAATTACAATCCTGGGAACACGCACATTGCAATTAACACATATTCCATATAATAACGAGCCTATCTATCCTCTCTTGAGTAGAATTCGGGGTGAATAAAGGTATAATTAATGGTACCATTTAGAAGCGTTATCACATGTAGAATGGTCTCCATTCCATTTTCACAAACACTACAACTGGGTCTTTGATGGCGTTTTTTACGGCATAGCCAACTCTAACCGACAGGATATCAGTCGGTTGTACTATAAATGACGAGTTAGGTCGTATACCACGAGGAATCACGGTTAAGTATCAAAGTCGGTATCGTTCTAGTTTAGCCAACACAAATCTTTGAGCGTGGTGATTTGTCGGATCACCGGTTCTACAAACTACTATACAAAACAAAGAGTTAAAAGTATATAAAATGGATAGCCGGGCTATGATCCAAGCTAATACTCACAAACCCTAGCTTGATCCGGAAGTGTTTTTGACTTTACTAAGCGTTCTCTGTATCATTCGAAGGGTGTCGTTTCCTAATTCGAGAATAGGCATTATTTCAATAATCTACCCCATATATCGAGTTCAGCGATCCGTTGACGGATTTAACTAACCTAACACGGTCTACACTTGATGAAACGCTCAACAAGTTTATATAAACCTCACACAAGAAATCGAATCTAAACAACTCAGACGGCTTTGAGGGTGATCCTTGAAAACCCGGTTATCCTCTCACAAAATAAATATATAAAGATGATACGTGTAATACGATTATCGAGTTGCGAATTCAATAAACATGATTAAGTATAAGTTCTAGAACAATAACAACACCAAGAATCAACAATCAAAACACCAAGAACACCTCAAGAACAAACTAGGATTCGGTTTCGAAGATTATCACATAACTCAGCTATATAACGATTAGCTACTCATTCAATCAACACAATAAAAGAAATCAACAATAAAATTTAACATGAATCAAGATCGAAAGCAAAAATCGAGATTACAGCGGCGGCGAGTCGAAGAACACCGGAAGAAAAACGAAATCAAAGCTGAAATTGCAATAGCTAGTAGCTTACGAGTCTTGGATCACAACAATATAAAACTAATCTAAGTTAAAACTATTTACAAACTAACTTAATCTAAGAAAGTGAAGAAAAAACGCAGAAAATGGCTGTAAAAACGAGTTGGAGAGGATGAGGATTTAACCTAATGTCCAAAAAGGGGTATTTATAGTGGTGGGTCAAGTGGGTAAAAAGGTCGGTAGGTGCACACCTACCATGTTCATAAGTCTTTTAAGAGTAAGCCAAATTCGAACTCAAGATCTTGGTAGGTGTCCACCTACCAAATTGTTAGGTGTGAACCTACCTAGTGCTCTGTTTAGGGGTGTCTCTGATCCTGTAGGTGTTCACCTGCCATATCGTTAGGTGTGCACTGATGAGCTAAAATTTACCCCTTCAAAAATACAATTTATAAAAGCTCGCAACTGTGGGTAAACCAACTCTCTAACTGGCAGAGTACCAGGTCGATTGTTAGAATAGCTACAGGAGTACGAGGTCGTCCCAAGAGAAATGTGGTTGTGAGTACCAAAGTGAACTTGTTTCTTAGTCTAGGCGATCAAAGTTGTTGGTTTGTTTATACTAAAGATAGAAAAGAAAGAAAATTAAACTACTTGGTTTTAAAAGACATAGCCGAGCCATGATCAAAATAGTTAATTTCAACCCCACGGATAGACAAAGCGGAAGTGTGCATTATAACAAATGAACTCTCACATTCAATCTCACGGGTGCGTGCTCTGGATTACGATGCTAAAAATCGAACAACTCTCCTTCAACATCCTATGTGAGGTTAACTAATTCTCCCTTTAGAAAACCGATTAATCTAACATGATTAAGTCTTTGTGAGGCGCTCCGTTTTCACGCAGAAAAACCTCGTTAAGGAAACAAGTCCGAAATTACTCGGTTGACGTTACTACCCCCGATACTCACCAATGTACTACACCGAACATCTTAACGAGAATGTGTCAAAGTAGTAAACGAAGCTTTACCTAATCCATGGCCTGCCCGAAAGACTCCGTGAAACAACTTGTCATCGTTGGCTCAAGAACCACCCGGCACTTCATAGTTCAACCCGAGGGTCTAACACTAAATTACACTAATCTAAACTACCACATTCAAGTTATTACGTTGATAATAATACATCGATGGCGCTGGCCTGAATTCACGACCTAAAACCGGTATGTTTTACCTCCCGATCTTAGAACCCTTTTCCCACACCACTCTCTTTGAACAACTCTCAAGAGTGATGTGTGTGATTTTTGACATAGGTTGTCAATCTAGCCCAAATCCGTTATAACAAGTTCTAAGGCGTGCAATATGTGAGATATAACAATAAAAAGCACTACACACTCCACTATTTCATTTTCCAAGGGTTGATTTCACCAAATTTTACATAATTCGGCTATGTGACTACTTTAGCTATTCATAACAACGGAGAAAACAACGAAATATAAATATATATCTAAATACATACATATATATATAAATACTAGTATATAGATATATATATATATATATATATATATATATATATATATATATATATATATATATATATAACAAGAAAGAAAAGAAACAAAACGGAAATAAAATAACTACTAAATTTATATAGATATATATAGATATATATAAAGATATATATAGATATAGATATATATAATATATATATATATATATATATATATATATATATATATATATATATATATGTATTTATACTAATTGCATAAAAATGAAAGAAAGCAATAGAAGAAAAGCGGAAAGCGAAATTATATTAAAAGCGATAACTAGTGGGTTATTACAATCGACATTATAACTACATATATATCTAATTTGGGCCCAAAACATAAATTAAAAGAAAGGAAAAGATGAAGGAGGATGGGGAAGAAGAGGCAAAGATCACTCTGCTAATGCCCTCATATATATAGGCAAATTGATCAAGGCCGGACCCGGTCGCGAAAGGAACCGGACCGGTCGGTGTCATCATTGCAAATCATTACTCGCATGTGCAAGCATGTGCGCGGTTATAATATATATATAATTATATATTAAAAACACAAAATTCATATCTTGAGTTGTAGACCTCCAAAATCATGATTTAAACGTCATTAGAAAGCTCTCGGAAAACTCTACAACTTTCATGAAGGACACTTCTTCAGAAAACTCCTTTTTGATGGGCCATTCCCATTACGTGTCGTTTTCGGGATTTTCACTGATACGAATCGATTAGCCACTTGACCACCATTTGAGTTGTACAAGTCCGATTGACGTGATTCAAAATGCGTTGGAAATATTATTTGAAGATCTACAACTTTCATTAAGGCCACTTCTTCAGAAAATACCGTTTTGAAGGGCCATTTGTTCGTCGAAAATATAAATCGTTAGTGGTACCACTAACCAGTCGATCCACTCGACCAGCTTAAGTTAGTGGCACACTCTTTTATCCCTAAAAACACCTCTTTTAGGCCTCAAAGCGTGTCGTTACTCGGGATTTTGGTCAACCTATAATTACGCAATAAACCACCAAAATACCAAGCGTAAATCCGACCACGACACTCCGGTCACTAAACCGGTACAAAAACTAATAAAAACACATAAAAACACGATATATTTACATAATAGTTACTACTTATATATTTTTATGAAACTTAGGAGTTAAAGACTCGAAATGATACAAAAGTGCTCAAAATGATATCGAAGCGGGGTGAAAAGTTATAAAAATAGCGTGAATTTTCCGTTATCACAACCCCCATTTAGCTTTTGGTCGTCCTCGAACAAAATAAGCGATAAAATAAAATGAATGAGGAAAAATTCATGAAGATATAAGATATAAATGACAATCGGATGATGCAACCATTGAATCATAACTACACGTTAACCTTAATATAAATGTATAGCAGTGAGTGTGTGTGTGAAGCCTTTTCAATTTCCACTATCCTCTCTTGAATAATTCAAGCAAGCGCACAAATATCCATTGAGACAGTCTAATGATTTTCCTAGGTATAAGCGATATGATTCCACACAACGTCCTCCCGTGTACTTATTTGGATAATCCACAATGCATATCATTTAGTTTATCACTGAGGATAGTGAGAAGATAACTTCTCTCTCTTTTTTTTTTTTTTTTTTTTAATGTGTAGCATATGCCCTCATTCAAAGCAATAGGATGTTTCGTGATAACACCCTTGTACGGACTACTATCATCAGCGATCGGGAGCTTTTAAGCCTCATAGTGGTATAGGGCGTTTCGTGATAGCATACTACCGCACTCAAATCATTAGTAACTACAATCGACATATATATAGTTTATCTTATTTTGACATTCTTTCTATCACATTCAAACCTTCAGATATTCACAGTACATGTTCAGAAGTTAGGTACTAAGTTCTTTGCTATTTCTAGGATAAATCACTAGAATCTTTGAATGAGTGCTGATTTAAAATTTTCGCTTCAATATCAAAGGCTTACGTGAAGGAATTCATGTTACACAAATAAATTTTGGCTAAAATGCACTTACGGTTCAAATTAGTTATACATATCCAAATTGATCATTACATCTTTAAATCCATGAAATAAATGCCTTATTCAGATTATTTTAATCAACTCATTAATGTTCGAAAAATCAAAAACTAAGGGTTTAAACACTTACTGCCATTTCTAACCAACCATACTCTACCCCCCACTTACGATTTTACATTATTCTCAGAGTGTAAATGAGATAGAGAGGAAGACTTAGCTTATAAACCAGGCATAAAGGTGCTATCAAATCCGTGAATGACCATGAGAAAGCACGATCCGAATCCCTATATCAAAATCAAAACAAAGCAAACACGGGACATGGTCCTCGTGCCAAAGTATGTAATAGGGATATGGGAATAATAAGAAAATGGCCCTGTTACGTCAGAAAATTCGATAGGCAATATAATAGCTTTAGATGGAAAAATAACCATACTGGTAAAGCACAAAACATCTAAGCATATACGTATCATAGAGAGCATCAATTCATAGTCCACTATTCCTATACTCATTTTTTTTTATTACACACAGTTTTATTAAAGCGGGAATACTCACCACTATACTACAACGACCAGAAATTTGAAACAGACTAGATCGTAAAATGAAATGTGTGAAAAGAGTATTGAGTCTTTTATACCCAAGATCCTAAGGGTTCTATAACCTAAGTCCAAGAAATGATACATTTGAATTTTTTCTTTAATCTCCTCGGGGATTTTAGGATAACCACTGTCGTTCCTTCTTAATGACATTCAAACCTTCATCTCGAGACTTGGTTGTGCTTTGTGTTCATCTTTCATCTGATTCTACATTTCATTTGAGACTAGGCTTATCCAAATTATTATTATTTAACGGCTGCCTCCGGTGGCGCTTTTGTTTAACGTCGTTTGCTTTGACAGGTGACTCTAAGCGGACTCAATCAACCAAAATCCGAACTCAAGAAGATCAATAGCTTAAGAAAAATTAACAATCGAGAACCATCGAAATTAAATTGTCTAGAAAGCATTACCTCGTTTGGCCCTCGATGTTATCTCCTCCCGACCAGAGAATCTTCTTTTATCGACTGTCGAACCATCTTCTTTTGAAAATCACCATAAAGCTCATCCATTGGGAGTATATGAACCGAATCATGAAAATTCATCCTCTCGCGAGTGGGCGAATGTAATAATCCGGAATTTGTCATATCAAATATTACCAACTCTCCCGGTGGTTTTACCAAAGATGGCGGTCACTCTCTGCTCTTCTAACTCACGAAATCTCATTATAGCAAAGCTGAATCCTCAACCTTATTCTCAACACTGAACTTCTTCAATGAGCACTTCATCTTTCCCGTCCACCTCACATGTCTCTGCCTCTTTCACATACCTCACTAATTCAATCAATTCCCCACCTTGTCTTGAAGATTTCTTATAAGCGAGTCGGTACTTACCTTGAACTCCTGCATGTCCAGCGATCGCTCTTGCAAGATGCGGTCCAATCGCTCTAGTTGCTCTGTTGGTATCGGTGAAGTCTTCTTTGTGGCATGGGGAAAGCGATCGTATTGACTTTGATTCATTGGAGGTGAGTAGTAGTCCTCTTGCCATTCCGGACAACGATCGGGTGGTGAATATGGTTGAAGCTATCAACGTCTTTGAGTATGAGAACCATAATCTGATAAGCACACAGGGGCTCGACAACCCTCGTAATATTGTGGCTCATGCTTTCGAATAACCATAATTTCGATCTGGTATGCACTCGAGCGCGATAATCCCATGAACCTTGGTTATTCTGCTTTGTTGATATTGAGGTGAGGCACGAAGCTGTTGTTGATAACATTGTTCAGGTGCACGAGGTTGGTAGGAGTATTGTTGTTCAAGTGAGTAGTATTGATTGAAAAATCCATCCATTTAAGCTCAATGCAAGATCTCGAGAAAACAACACGAAAACAATAAAATTTTTTTCTTTTTTTTCGTTTTTATTTTTTATTTTTTATTTTTTTTTTTTATGGTAGCCGAAGGCCCTAAGCCTCGATTATTTGGACTTACAAGATATCAACCTAATATAACAACCCGTAAAGAGATTGGGTTGAGTACCAAAGTCGTATTCAAACCGAGTTGAGGACAATATCACTTGACATCCCAAGACTCTTATCGAAAGTAAAATAAAAATAAAAACCTAGGCCCAAGCCTTCGGTTCACTTACAAGATATCACAACAATATCACACATTTCCCGGCAACTTGGCGCCAATTTTGATGGTGAAAAATTCACCCACTAAAATATTGGTCCCGACAGCGGCACCAATTTTGATGAGCTAAAATTTACCCTTCAAAAATACAATTTATAAAAGCTACATATTGTGGGTAAACCAACTCTCTACTGGCGAGTACCAGGTCGATTGTTAGAATAGCTACGAGAGTGCGAGGTCGTCCCAAGAGAAATGTGGTTGTGAGTACCAAAGTGAACTTGTTTCTTAGTCTAAGCGATCAAAGTTGTTGGTTTGTTTATACTAAAGATAGAAAAGAAAGAAAATTAAACTACTTGGTTTTAAAAGACATAGCCGAGCCATGATCAAAATAGTTAATTTCAACCCCACGGATAGACAAAGCGGAAGTGTGCATTATAACAAATGAACTCTCACATTCAATCTCACGGTGTGTGCTCTCTGGATTACGATGCTAAAAAATCGAACAACTCTCCTTCAACATCCTATGTGAGGTTAACTAATTCTCCTTTAGAAAACCGATTAATCTAACATGATTAAGTCTTTGTGAGGCGCTCCGTTTTCCGCAGAAAAACCTCGTTAAGAAACAAGTCCGAAATTACTCGGTTGGCGTTACTACCCCGATACTCACCAATGTACTACACGAACATCTTAACGAGAATGTGTCAAAGCGATAAACGAAGCTTTACCTAATCCATGAGTACGCCCGAAAGACTCCGTGAAACAACTTGTCATCGTTGGCTCAAGAACCACCCGGCACTTCATAGTTCAACCCGGGGTCTAACACTAAATTACACTAATCTAAACTACCACATTCAAGTTATTACGTTGATAATAATACATCGATGGCGCGGGCTGAATTCACGACCTAAAACCCGGTATGTTTTACCTCCGGTCTTAGAACCCTTTTTCCCACACCACTCTCTTTGAACAACTCTCAAGAGTGATGTGTGTGATTTTTTGACATAGGTTGTCAATCTAGCCCAAATCCGTTATAACAAGTTCTAAGGCGTGCAATATGTGAGATATAACAATAAAAGCACTACACACTCACTATTTCATTTTCCAAGGTTGATTTCACCAAATTTTACATAATTAATTTATGTGACTACTTTAGCTATTCATAACAACGGAGAAAACAACGAAATATAAATATATATCTAAATACATACATATATATATAAATACTAGTATATAGATATATATATATATATATATATATATATATATATATATATATATATATATATATATATATATATATATATATATATATATAACAAGAAAGAAAAGAAACAAAACGGAAATAAAATAACTACATTTATATAGATAGATATACGTATAGATATATATAAAGATATATATAGATATAGATATATATAATATATATATATATATATATATATATATATATATATATATATATATATATATATATATATATGTATTTATACTAATTGCATAAAAATGAAAGAAAGCAATAGAAGAAAAAAAGGAAGCGAAATTACATTAAAATGATAACTAGTTGGGTTATTCTAATGACATTATAAGCTACATATATATCTAATTTAGTTTCCAAAACATAAATTAAAAGAAAGGAAAAGATGAAGGAGGATGGGGAAGAAGAGGGCAAAATCATCACTCTGCTAATGCCCTCATATATATAAGGCAAATTGATCAAGGCCGGACCGGTGCGAAAGGAACCGGACCGGTCGGTGTCATCATTGCAAATCATTACTCGCATGTGCAAGCATGTGTACGGTTATAATATATATATAATTATATATTAAAAACACAAAATTAAATATCTTGAGTTGTAGACCTCCAAAAATCATGATTTAAACGTCATTAGAAATCTCTCGGAAAACTCTACAACTTTCATGAAGGACACTTCTTCAGAAAACGCCTTTTTGATGGTCCATTCCCATTACGTGTCGTTTTCGGGATTTTCACTGATACGAATCGATTAGCCACTTGACCACCATTTGAGTTGTACAAGTCCGATTGACGTGATTCAAAATGCGTTGGAAAGATTATTTGAAGATCTACAACTTTCATTAAGGCCACTTCTTCAGAAAATACCGTTTTGAAGGGCCATTTGTTCGTCGAAGATATAAATCGTTAGTGATCTAGCTAAGTGGCCGATCCAATTGACCACTTAAGTTAGTGGCACACTATTTTATCCCTAAAAACACCTCTTTTAGGCCTCAAAGCGTGTCGTTACTCGGGATTTTGGTCAACCTATAATTGCGCAATAAACCACCAAAATACCAAAGCGTAAATGAATTTGCGACACTCCGGTCACTAAACCGGTACAAAAACTAATAAAAACACATAAAAACACGATATTTTACATAATAGTTACTACTTATATATTTTTATGAAACTTAGGAATTAAAGACTCGAAATGATACAAAAGTGCTCAAAATGATATCAGAAACGGGGTGAAAAGTTATAAAAATAACTGTGAATTTTTCCGTTATCATGCACCTGCTGACACATATTCAGTAAATCAGCCATAACTTTATGTGTAGACCTCCAAATCCAGTTCTTCAAAATGAATTGGAAAGCTGGTTCAAATGTCTACAACTTTCTAGAAGATGTCCATCCAAGAAAATGCCTCTAATTTGGATCAAAATGCAGATCAAATGAAGATGGGGTGGTAATACCAATGAATTTCGATCCGTTTGAACGTTTAAGCTTCGGTCACATGATCCTACCCTCGTAACTCGCCTTCCGGCCATCCCGAACACCTAATTCCTATAAAACATCACAACAAATACCACGTATAACCCCTACAGGTCATAGGGTGACCGAAAATGTATCGAAAACACCTAAAACATCGAGATTTTCGGACATTACGTCCTAGGTCTT
The DNA here is from genome assembly GCA_026214975.1 of Gentiana macrophylla. Taxonomy (NCBI): domain Eukaryota; kingdom Viridiplantae; phylum Streptophyta; class Magnoliopsida; order Gentianales; family Gentianaceae; genus Gentiana; species Gentiana macrophylla. The sequence goes on along the minus strand of CM047806.1, from coordinate 1,635,312 downwards.
GTAATAAGAAAAAAGGTGCAAAATGTATCAAAATACAACCAAATGTCTCCGAAAACATATAAAACGAGGTATAATCACATAGTAAATGATAGCCAAGTTGACTCTCATCAGTCTTTTCGTATGTGCCTGGAATAAAGATTATCATTGACTGCCAATGCTTTATGTGCTTTCATCCATAAGAGGAAGTTTCCTCTTGTTGGTCCTTTAAGCTCCCAAATGTCCTTCCAGATATCTGAAGGCTCGAAAATGCTCATATGTTCTGTTAACATGGTATAACATGCAGCCACCGTGTATTGCCCATTTGTACCACCTTTCCATATTCGAGGTTATCAAATCCAGCTTGCAAATAGGTAAAATATTTGCAGATGCCCCTCCAAGTTGGAGAGCTCCCTGGCTTTACCCTTAGTGTCAACTCCTTATATTTATGGGCTAGCACCTGCACGCACAAGGCATCCTTTTCGTGTATTAAATCCCAGACAAGTTGCCCTAGAAGGGCTATGTTCATAGACATCATTTTCATGAATCCCAGACCCCACTTCTGTTTTGAAGTACAAAGCACCCCCCCAGGCTACTGAGTTCATTTTCCTGCCATTTTCATTGTCTCCCCAGAAAAATCCTCTACAAATCTTCTCCATATTATTTAAAACTGTGACTGGTAGCATAGTAGTGTGCATAATATAGTATGGCTGAGTAGCTAGGGAGCTTTGTATAAGAACATGTTAGGAAATCAACTAGTCTATGCAGCGGAATTCAAAATATTGATTTCCGATCCCAAGATCGACTTTGTTTAATACAATAAACACGTTAAGTAGTTGACGGTGATTACCTTGCTTGATCTAATAGATCGACGCTTTGACCGTCACAGAAGAGTAGTAGTGTGTGCAAGCCGTCCACGTGCCCGGCCTCTATCGATATCCACACGAACTCCTCGCCGGAATCCTCCTTGGATTGCTTCTATAAAAATCCGGTTGCTAGACCGGCCTTTTCTCTCTCTAAAACTCTTTAGAAAAAGCTCTCTATTTTTCAAAAGAACTATTAGTTTCTTGGAATTGTGATGTAACAAAGAGCTAGCCAATCCCTTTCTTTTATAGGTGAAAGTGGAGCCCCTTAGCCCTGTCGATTAGGAAGCTTCTAGAAGATTGATGAGAAAGAAAATATTTTCCTAATAAAATAAGGAAAATCACTTTGATTGATTTATCTCTTTTAATTTAATATCTTATATTAAATAAATTTAAGGTATTGCCAATATCTAATATTTAATATCTTTATCTTATTATCATAAATCCATTTTTTCAAAATCAATTAATATCCGATATTAATATATGATAATATTATTAATTAAATTGCACAATCCAAGTGTATCATAATACACTATCATCTGAGCCCATAGCCAATAAATTGGCATCCGGAATATTTTTTAATTAATCAACATAATTAATATCTTGTATTTTATTTATTCATAATAAATAAATACCATCATATTAATTTAATCACTATATAACACTTTATAGTCGAGATAAACTTTCCTTATTTGGTTATCAGTATAACAGCATTTTAATCCGGCTAGATGTTTTTATGTGTCTGACCCAATAGGCTTCCGAATATGTTGGCCGTAGGCACAAAGTGCATATTACGAAAATGTCATTCATACCTAACGATCACGGGATAGCGTCTAGCAACATACCGTGACCCTCAATCATCAGAAGAGTCAAAATAAATGACTACTACCTTTTATGTGAAACAGTTACCGTGTAAATAGAATCTTATCTCTGTAATAATATCCATACGATCGTATCTTGAGTGTCAGTACATCAACGATTGTATCTTATAATCTGGATATCATGTTCTCTCGGAATAACTCATTTACTCCCACTTTGCAAAGATTCACGAGAGCTAGAAATTCCTTATATGAAGGTCATTTCGGATATTCACTCCTAAACATAGGATACGTGATTCCCGGACAAACAACATGAATCCTACGCATGCTTCAGTATCACACCCAATCACTACCGCATGATCGCCCCATTGCTAGGGGAAACCTCAATAGTGTCAAAGCATGACAATCCACACCGTGATTCCATGAAGACTCTGGTCTCAGAATAATTACACAACTCCCACAAACTGCGACACTTAATGTAAGTGGGTCAGTCTGACATACACATTCTCTAATACACGTCCACATACAGTCCAAGCGTCTATACACTTAGATTGACGAGATCTATCCCTATCTTCAATAAAATATAAGACATCCAATACATGCTAGTCTAATCATACCATCAATGTCCCGTTTGACAGTACATACGACTAGAGATATTTAAGTATCAAACTTATTAAAGTGAATAGAGATCTCATCAACCATAATCAGTATCATGGTTTTTCTATCACAGTTTAATACTAAGGGCGCGTTATATATATATATATATATATATATATATATATATATATATATATATTCAATAATATGAAGATAAACAAAATATATAATAACAAAAGTGCTTTTATTAATCATAATAAAGTTATTACATGAACTAAATAGACCGTAAATGACCCGACCCGGTCGGATCCGGTCCAACCCGATTAGGTTGAGACCTTTATTTCAACGAGAACACATTTGCGACTTTAGATAGAGTGTTTGATTTCCAGGCTGCTAACTTTGCTCTCATCTTGTCCTCTAGAAATATAAAATGTGAGAGTTTCAGTCTCTCATGTATCAGTTGGACTCCCAGGTACCTGCCAAGATCAGTTTTGTGGTTCATATTCAAGGTTTGAGCAATAACTGTAATAACAGTGTGCCCCACATTCTTTGAGGTGTAGAATCCGGATTTTGATGTCTTTGATTTTTGTCCACTGCGATTCTGAGCCGGTTGAGGACTTCTATTACCTTCGCTTGATGTTCATTGGCTTCTCCAAATAATAAAAGGTCATATGCAAAGAAGATGTGTGAGATGGGAGGCATTGCTGGATAATTTGGTTGGTTTCAATCGCTCTGCTTTCATTTATTTGTTAATTCAGATGCTAAGTATTTCCATACATAGGACAAATAGGTAAGGGGCAATGGGGTCTCTCTGCCTCAGTCCCCTTCTAGGACTGAAGAATTCTAATTTCTCACCATTCCATAGAACTGAGAGCCTTGAGGAGGTGATACAATGCATGAGGAGGTGATGTAGGTGTTATGATAGCCCAATTGAATTTAGAATGTTCTTCAAGAAGGTCCAACTGACACGGTCATAGGATTTTTCTAGGTCTACTTTGATTGCCATATAGCCTTTTTTTTCTTCCCTTCTTCTTGTTCTCAGGGGTATGGATAATTTCTTGTGCCAAGATGATGTTCTCTGCACTTCCTCACATGCGGGATGAAAGCACTCTAAGTAGTGCTAACTAGTTTTCCAACGTAACTTTTGATTGCATCTTTGATAAGACTTAAAATATATTGTTGCGTCTTTGTTGTTGAACCCCAGCCCAAAGGAACTCCACCACTCTGTCTTTATGATTAGTGGATGAGGTATATTCACAAATGTGTCTACGAATGATTTAATATTTTTGGTTGAAAGGGGTCGTTGAATACGAGATTGAACTTTCTACACTTTTTAGGTTAAGTTACATTGTCATTTCTGACGTTTTTTTAACCACTGAACTACGCTTTGAAAACACCATAGCCTATAGAATAACATTATTCATTCTTTGGGTTGACATATTTTTTTTTTTTTTTTTTTTTTTTTTTTTTGTCGAGGGGTGACATATAGTATTAAACTATTAATAAGAGTTGGGGAGTTGGTTTAATGCACATTGGCATGTGCTCTCTCTCCTCTCCATCTCTCCTTAGTCCTTAGCTTGTTTTGGCCTATAAAGTCATCTTCTCCTTTGTATGATTCCCTTCATTTTTTCCTCTCTTCAAAAGTCAAGACGTCAAAGTGACAAATTCAAACAAATAATATAAATAAAAAAACTCAACCCCACAAAAACCTTCCTCCAAAATTCAATGTTCACTTCTCTCTTAATAACACCCAAAAAAAACCCACCCAACTTGTCTAAATCTTCAACAAATTGCTTTTATGCCTAAAAAAACCAAACTTTTTTGTTTTTCAAACTTCCCAAGACCTTCAATATAAGCCACACGATCACCATCCAAGTCTTTTAGGTATAAATATTCGAGCAATTAAGAAAGTTCGAAAACAGAGGAATTAATTAAGGGATGGAGATGGTTTTGCAGAGGGCAGTGAAAAGACTTCATTTTGGAGAAGGTGAAGAAAAAGAAATGGGGATGAATGAAATCAAAAGAATAGCTAAAAGTGATTTAAACAGAAGGAAATCAATGGCGGAGCTTGGTGTTATACAACCTCTTGTCGATATGATTGCAATATCAGAGGTTTCTTTGAAGATGCAAAGGTTGGCTGTTCAGACTCTCATTGAACTTGCTAATGGATCTTTCACGTAAGTTCACCTTTTTTTTTTTTTTTTTTTTTTTCTTCTTTTGCAAGTTAATTATCTTCTTGGAGTGTATTTCAATCCCTAGTAATTAAGTTTTGTTTATTCTACAGTAATTCAGATTTTAACAAGGGTAAAACAGAGTTGGTTGCTCCTTTCTTGGACCTATTTAATTTGTTTGGCCCGAAATCATTTAGCCACAACATAGTTTTACCACATAAGTCTATAAAATGATAAATATGTATCACATAATAATCATGAGTACAAAAGTTTATTGTGTCTCTCATTTTGTCTTTAAGTGGTTATAACACTGGTTATACCATTTTATATTGAATAATGATACCACCCTAACAGTTATAGTAAAATTAGGGATAAAACATATTTTTAGAACTTTGATTATGATATATTTATGTCATAATCAATGAATATTACATATTCAAACATTTATAAGTGTTGGTTAGAAAAAAACATTTATAAGTGCGTTGAATTAGTTGTTTTAACACAATTGTTATAATAAACGTATCGTTTCCATTTAGTTTTCATATATTTCTAAATAAAATATACTTTAACGAGAGGATTATGTTTGAATGTATGAGGTACAGCGAGGAAATCCATGAAATTACACATACGTTTTCCTTAAAAAGAGGTTTTATCCCTATAAAAAAAAAAAAAAAAAAAAAAAAAGAAAGAAGGAAAACTTGAAAAATATGTCGAAAGAATAACGTCGCGAAAATATCTTTCTAAAAGTTAACGTTGGTAAAGCTATCATGCGTGGCGCATGAGCCACCGAAAGACTCGAAGGGAGCATAGTTTTCCAATGTTAACTTTTAGATCATATTTTCAGGAATATTATTCTTTTCGAGCATATTTTTTCAAGTTTCTCAAAAAAAAAAAATGTTTTTCCGAATATTCGTTTTTACTATTCATGCAAGATACTTGACGTCATAAACTCACTTGTTATTAGATCATTATCATTCTAATACACCAAATGTTTGGATAATAATAATAAAATGTAATGGTTTTCATTTTAAATGATTGGATTTTTCATACATATCTTCAATAAATAAATAAAAATTAATGAAAAGGGTTAGGGGTCTTTCCTTTCCCTTTTTTTTACACGCACGCAGCATCTTTTTGTCATCAAAGCTTGAATCCAAAGCTTGGGTTAATAACAATGTGAGTGTTCTGCATTTGGTAGATCTTAGTGTTAGCGGGGTCTTTCCATTTTTTAATATTATATTGGAAAGCATATATGTCAACTCGCAAATTTTAATATGGTCATGGATCAAGTATGATATGGTGGTTCAGGACCAATAGAAAATCAGAAAAACATGCGGTGCCCGACCATGTAAGATATAAGTACCATGTTTTTACAATTTACCCTTCTTTTAAGAATTTTAATTGTTGAGCAACTACGACGTGTTGATGCAATGCATCAGCATAAAGCTACTGATGTCAACAACATCAGTTCCCTAGCTTTGATTTTGATTTGCATATTCATCTTCATATTCATACCACATTAAAAGAATATTAAGATCCTAAATTTGTAAGTGAGAACATTGTGTAATTATACCAAACGTTACAATCACCTAGAAATTGTGTGTTTTGATAAGTTGGATTTTTTTATTTTTTTATTTTTTATTTGAAGTCTGATCTCCTCAATAGATAGTCAGATTAGACCCTAATAAAAACCACTAAGCCAATTAACAAGTACGATGAGTTGAATTAATTTCATTATTTAAATTTGAGGATATATAGAAAACATCACAATTGGGCAAAGAGTGATGACATACTCATGCCATTATGCATAGGTCATTGTCACCCCTTCACGCTTTTAGTATATTTCATAGCGGAGAATGTTATTTGTCATCATACGAATATTAGATATATTTTTCTATCATTAATAATCATGACATATAACTTATTACTTGATATGGATACACCAAATATAATATATAAAATTGTATTGTGATATTTATTATGTTAAGGGGTGAACAGAAAAATCGGAAACCAAATCAACTGGTCAAACCAAATCGGTCCAAACCGAAAATAAATAAACAATGGTTTTTTAGTTGGTTTTTTCATTGTAAAAATCAAATCGTGAAAAATAATTTGATTTTGATTTTCTAAGATAAATACCGGACCAAACCAGGAAGAGGATATATATATATATATATATATATATATATATATATATATGTGTGTGTGTGTGTGTGTGTGTGTGTGTGTGTGTGTGTGTGTGTGTCGGCATTATTAATTAAGGGCGCTTTATTTCACACATTAAAAATCTCTACGTGTCTGCATTTCTACCTATGAACCATGTAAAACCGAATTTTAAATCGACATTGTAAAATTGATCACCACAATGAACCAACTTTTCGTCATTCACTCCTTAATTATCACTAAATGTAAATAACTAATATTTGATCCATGATCTATTAATACTTTGTCAATTCACCTCACACTCGTAGTTTGATGCCCATCCTAATAGAACATAATGAAGATGAAATAAAACTATATATATATATATATATATATATATATATATATATATATATATATATATATAGAGAGAGAGAGAGAGAGAGAGGGCCAGAGTGGCATTCGAGTTATGGTATATGGTAGATGGAGAATGAAGCAGCTTGTATGATTATCATTATGAATAATGAAATGAATTATTTGAATAATGGTAATCTTTCTTTCGAGTGAACTATTTGTAATAAAAAAAAGAAGAAAAAACAGGAAAAAATCGTAATCAAGTCGATCCAAACTTGAATGCGATAAAATGGTTTTCTGCGTATGGTTCGGTTTTAGTGCGTAAATTTTGAAGCCAGTAAAAATGGTTTGGTTTTAAAGCGATTAAAAGCAAAGCAGGGCCATATATGCTTTCTAATTATGTCACAACCGTTATAGTTAGAGTGGAACATCACTTTTATAGCACATCTGAAAATAAAAGGTTGAACTACTAAAAAGACTTGCTGCAAACACTTTAAATCATATAGAAAATGTATTTTAGAGTATTCAATATTCATATTTATGAAGAAAAAAACGATGCAAACAGATACTCTGTTTTTTTAGTGTAAAATTTTCAATACAGTTATCGTATTTATTCAGATTCTGTAAATTTTTACTTTATATTATCGATTTTTTTTAAAAATAGATATATTTTATTTTATATAGATATTTCGTTAAAAAAATGTATTTAAAAGTGTAAAGTAAAGAATTGATCAAGAGAATCTGATTCATTAATGTAATATAATGGGTGGTTTTTAGTAGCAAAATGAAACTTCTTACCAATGCATTGATAGACACATGCGCACATATAGTATGACTATATATGTAATTGAATTTGGGCGTAAATTCAAAACTGTAGTCACATATATAATAGTTTATTCTTAAATTATCATATAATAGTTTATTATTACATGGGTGAACAACTTTTATGAGGTGATATATCATACCATATAAAAGATTTAAAATATTATTTTTTTTAATAACTAATTTAGTGCTGTAAGATTCCAGGTCCAAGTGAGATATGTGTCAGTAGCATTTCGATAAGATGATAGTGCATAATGATCTGTAATGTGCAAAAAAAAATGTTTGAGAGTGGTTGTTCCATGTCTTTCCACATATTTCTACATTATTATTATTATTATTATTATTATTATTATTATTATTATTATTATTATACTTTTTATATGTGTCTTCAACTTCTTGAAAGAAAAAGCCATCTTATCGTAATAGATGATACACGTTTGAAATTCCTAAATATCATAATTAACTAGAAACACAAGTGTTTATATGCTAAATTACGTGTGATAAAGTGTCATTTCCTCTTAGAATTATAGTATAAAATGAATAGCCAGGTAGCAAGTATGACTTATGTTATCGTAATTTTGTCCTACATTGATCATAGTCAATTTAAGATAGATTTTTAATACAATATATGGTTGTTATTGTTAAAACAGAGATTTTTTCTATTTTACGACGTATTATATAAAATGACATGCATAATAAGCTGTTAATGAGTCAAACTGAGATGAGTATATATTGTTTAAACTCAAACTTGTACAATCTTTCGTTTAATAAGCGAACACAAAATTATGTTCGAGTTTGGCTAGTTTAGAAGATGAATTGTTCGAACTTGGGTTCGAGTTTGGCTCATTAAACGTATTTTTCCTTTCGACTCGAGTTCGGCTTGATTTCGGCACGCTAAGGTATAAAATAAGTACAATGCAAAGATAATAAATCATAGATCAATACTACATATATCATACCCAAAAAAAATATTAAAAGAATTCTCTATGTATTAGATAAAATCACTTTATAGTGTTTACTATATTAGATGAATAGATGATTTGTTCATCTGATTAGTTAGGGTTATATTGTATATTGTTTCATCTATATAAGCATATTCACGAACATAATCAAACGTTCGCTAGATAAGTTCGTGTTCGTTTATTTAGAAAACGAGTCTACAATCCAGTTCAAGCTCGATTTATAAACTAAATGAACACATGATGATCATGAATGTTAATGAGACCAACACGAATTTATTTATAAATGATTATGTTCGTTTAACAACTCTACATGCATTATATATCTACATATTTATATTCTCTTTTACATTATATGAGTATGTATGATTATAGAATAAAAGTATATATCAACATTTCATTACACTTAGGGCCTGTTTGTTTACACCACTTAACACTTATTCTTAAAAGAATAAGTGATTATTAAAATAAGTGTTGTTTGATATACTTTTTAACACCTCTTAATTAATTAAGATCTTCTGAATTTCCTGTGAAAAATTATGGAAAATTTTAAGTGGTTGATGAACTACTTAATGCTGAATTTTTTCAATAAATCTACGTTAGGTAGGGGTACACCCTACATCCATACCTACCTCATACCTACACCCCACCCTCACCCTACCCCCAAACCCACCCCCATCCACCCCACCCACCCCACACCCACACAACCCATACCCCCACACACCACACACCCGCCCACACCTCACCCACCCATACCCACCCCCACACCCCACACCCTCATTCCCACCTACACCTCACACCCCCACTCCCACCCTCCCTACACCCACACCCACCACACACAATACACCTACACCCACACCCACCCATAGCCACCCCTACACGCCCACCACAACCCCCACACCCTACACCCACACCCACGCCCACCCGACACCCACCCCACACACACCACACACGACACCCACCCACACCCCACCCTACACCCACCATTACCCCCACACCAACACCCCCACCCCCTACACCCACCTCCACACATCCACACCGCACATACACACTCACTAAACAAATTCTAATTTTGGATATAATAAATGTTACCAAAACGATCTAATCAATTTCGGTGACTTAAAATATTCGATTCTTAATTTATTCAGAATTAAAACTTGATTTTAGAACGATTCGATTTCGGTTTTAACAAACTACGGTAGCCAGTATGATGGTCGTACCATAAAATCATTATAAATCAGTAGATATCTTTAGTCGGTATAGCGTTGTCTAGGATTGTTATAAGTGGTCGTATATACGGATTAAAAAAGGGGGTGGGGGGGGGGGGGGGTTGGGGTTTCAAGTGGACATAATGTGATGGGTAACAATATTGTGGACAAAATGCTAAATAACAAAAATACCTAATATGCATGGAGCCCATTGGCCAACTTTGATCAAGATTAATCATCGACGTCACGTGTACTCATGTCTCTATTCTTCATTAAATTTTAATAATTTAAAAAAGGTTAGGAATACCCCATTATTATTATTATTATTATTATTATTATTATTATTATTATAGACTGCTTGAGACTTGTGAATTGAGTCCATAAAGTCAATATATATTCGTTGACCAGCCCTATAATTTAATCTTTAAAGCCAGAGTGTCTAGCAAGTGAAACTTTATAGTGCAAGAATCGGTTGTAAGAAGGTTATGCAAAGAGATACATTATTAAATTCTCTCATTTTTCTCTCTTTCACATAATACACTTTTATCGCGTGTGTGAGATGTTAGAAATGAATGGTCAGAATGTGATGCCACTGATACAACCTTATTATAACAAATAGTATTATAAAATTTGTCTTTAGAAGTTAGTTTAGATCTACTTTCATTACAAAGGCAGTCATACGTACTAAACTTGCATTAGTTAATTAATGACTTAATCTGATAATAAAGTTGAATTAAAATGTGACTTAGAAAGGTGGTTTCCCCTCTTAGCATTAACTTTGAGCTAGATGTTGATTTGTTATATTCATAATTATTCATTTGATATATTCAATTTTTATAAACCCTAAAGTCTTTGCCCCTTTTATTTTTTGGGTAGCAATAATGCCAAAGCATATCTGCCCCGTCCAGAGCAATTACCCTAATATACCCCTGGCGTGTGGACTACCTTTTGTACCGCAAGTTGGCCTATTCAAAGTAACTTGTCGGCTGCATTATCTTCTATTCTTCTTCTTCTTTTTTTTTTTTTTTTTTTTTTGGAGTATTACATTTTGTATTGTATATTACATTACATGTCTTTTCCATAGTTTGCTTTTGTCATTCAACCGTCCAAATATGAAAAATAAATAAAAGCGTGATTAATTATCAAAATTTCTAAAAATAAAATAAAAGTAAAATCTCTAAAGTTCCAAGCCATTCACATTAACTACACAGTGTGGTTTTATTATTAATATTAATCATTCTAGGAAAATTGATATAAAAATTACATAAAATACGTAAAATAATCTTAACAGGCATTCTATATAAAAAATAATAACACAACACGACTAAAACATATTTTCCGTTGATTGACACTTTATAAATACGTTATATAAATTATTTTTGAAGACCAACATATAGTTATTTTATGTTGTTATTATTTCATGAATTCAATTTTTTTTTTGAATTTACAATATAATCATCAATATTATAACTTTTGCAAATGATAAATCAATGTTTATTCGGTTAGTAACAATGAGGTGTTCAAGGCTCGGTTTTGTTTGATTTTAAGGATTTTTACAAATAATCAAACATATTGATTTGAAAAATATGAAACAAATTAAAACTAATTATATTAAATTTGGTTTGTTTTGGTTCGGTATTATATGTCATTTATGTTACACAATTACTTTTATAAGATTACTTTGTAATATTAATGACTCTGTATAATATTAGCGACTTTCAGAGCCGTCCCTGGGGGCTGGCCAACAAGGCCGTGGCCTAGGACCTGCCGAAACGTGCAATTGTAGAGCCCTGTTTTTCATGTAATTTTATTTTTTACTCAAGCTAAAATTCCAGTAAAACCAAATTTTATAATCGAATTCAATGAAAGAAAATCTAATAAGATTCCGTTACATTTTTTACAGCAGTCATCAACATAGTATACCACAAAAAGAGTTGTGATTTACCATTTTTATCACAGGGTCGAGGGCCCTTAAATTGTTTTTGGCCTAGGGCCTCCGATTACACAGGGACGTCACTGACGACTTTGTAATGACATGTTACACGATTACTTTAAAATGTTTTTTCGAATTTTTTTATAAGATCCTCAAAAAAATAAAAATTATAAGACTCTTCTCTTTTTTTTTAGAAGATATAAGGGCATTCGTAGCAGAAGCCCTATATGGTGTCATATCCCTAAAATGAAGATAAAAAATAGAGTTTACCCCAAATAGCTCCCATAGCAGAGTCTCTATCCCTATTTATTTTTAGGGATAACAGTGCATCCCTACTTGTGAGGATGCACTATTCACGTATCTAAACATATTTAAATATTAAATTTTATATGGATAAGGATAGAGATGTTGTTGGAGCGAAATAATAAATATTTTATGTATATGAATAGAGTTGTGAGGTAGAATATATATTATTTAATTGTATTTGAAATGTTATAGATATAATGATAGGGATGCTGCTATGGAGTGTTTTGAATTGAGATGTTGTAAAATATGGATATGTATTATTTTATATTATTTTAGGGATAAATTTTAGGGCTCCTGGTAAGATGCCCTAAGACTCATCTCAAAGATAAAATATTTTACAGGACAGGCAAATATAATTTCAATTTTAATTTACTCCATTATTCTATATAGATTTTTGTCCAGAAGGACAAAATTATCAAAAATCGAGATAAAAAGGACACATGATTTAATCGGAATGAAAAAGAATAATTATGAAGAACAAATATAAAGTAACAAATGTGGAATAAAAATATGAAATAATGATTGTAAACACAAAGAACATTAACACGCGTGAAATACAATTTTAAAGTAACAATTGTGATTTTTGTCCTTTATAATCATGAAAATGTTATTTTTGTCCTTCCAGACCCATTTATTAATTTTTTTGTTTTTGTGCCCCTTCCCCATATTCTATATATGCTCATATTATTTTAAACATAATAAATTAAATTTATTTTCTATTAAGCGAAATATTATTGTGAGTCATGGAGGTGGGTGTGCAATTAATTAGATAATAATGACAAAAACTATGAAGACTCCCTTAAAAATAAAAAACAAAAGGTTTGACGTACGAAAAAAGGAAAAAGGATAAAGGAAAAAACAAAAACAAAACAATAGCGCTGCATTACTGCATTGCCGTACGAAAAGTTGATCAGGGGTAATTTCAATCTACTGCTGCATTACTGCATTGCCGTACGAAAAGTTGATCAGGGGTAATTTCAATCTACTGCCTGCATGGAGCAGAAATGCTCTGGCAGTAACAGTACCTTTTTTTTTTTTTTGCGATATTGATATATTCACTATTTTTTTAACCACAACATCTTACACAACACAATCAACACCACATATTATGTTGGGACCCATCACAAAAATCCTTGATCACTTTAATCGAAATTGCTACCAAATAGTGTAGTGGTTTGTGCAGACTACACAAAAGTGTCAGAATCTTGCATATCATTATTCTTTTTTTTTTGGACCTTCAACACTACGGTCGATTCTCTCATGCAGAGGAATTTCTAAGAGGAATCGCTACGCGTGGCGAGGATCTGGACCACACGATTTCTTGAGGTGGAATACACGGTCGCCGTGTGTGGAAATTGTGGCAGAAATCGCCGCTGGCGTGAGCGATTCACTAATAAGAAAGTCCTATAATAGAATTTTCCCAACACTACTTGCCCATCATTTTCGGTGAATACTATAAGTTGACTTGTCGTTGTATGGGTATATGATGTCATATTCTTTGCAATCATTTTAATTATATATATATAGACCCTACTTAATCCATATTATTAATGTCACCACAAACATTAATACTACGGCAACAAATATCGACCTGGTGGTTAACATAAGGTCGTAACCCGTCTGTGATCGGTCTTTGAGTGTAACATAGAACAAAAAAGGATACATGTGTATATCTTTCGTTTCTGTAAAATATTATACTAAAAGGAGTAAGGTTTCTTGTGTAAGAAATTCCAACTTACAAAGTACTAGTATGACATTTACTAGATATATATTTAATAAATTTGTTATTCACAACAACTTAATTTAGAATCTATATATATATATATATATATATATATATATATAGGTAATTAATAATTCTATTTTCCACAAAGGGTAAGCCATACCTGCTTCGGGCAGGCCGGCTCCGTCCGAGACTTATCATAATCAATAGGTCTCATATTGTGTTTGATAACTATTAGATATATAATGTTAATTATTTATCTCCTTATCAACTTAAGCTTTTAATAGAGATAAATAATTAACATTATATATCTAATAATAACTTTATTGTAACCATTTGTGATGAATCCTGTATTAATGTTATATGTTTTTTTTTTTTTTTGCCTATGTTTGTGTTTCAAATGTTCAGATGTGAGTTGCAAAAATAAACTTTAATAAAAATGTTTGAGTGCATAGCATATTTATGAGAAGTTTTAGAGTTTTCTATTGTAGTAAATCCATTTTTTTATTTCAGGAACAAGATCCTAATGGTGGAATCTGGAATCTTATCCAAAATACCCCTCAAACTAGATTCATTAAATGAATCAACTAAACAAGATTTTGCACATCTTCTTCTTTCAATCTCATCCTTAACCACCACCAAATTCCCTGTGAATTTATCAACCATTCTGTCACCTACAATCATCATACTCGAATCGAGTTCGAGCATCGAAACAAAACTACTATGTCTGACCACATTGCACAATCTTTCCTCAGTGTTAGAAAATGTTGGAACCATGTCTTCTTTAAGTGGGATTATTGACACGCTCCTAAAGCTCTCAACTTTACAAGATGCATCTGAAAAAGCCCTTTTGATTTTAAGCAATATATCGGTGACATTAACGGGCCGGAAAGCTCTCGAAAGCAACCGAATGGTGCCGGAAAACTTAATCGAAATACTAACATGGGAAGAGAATGAAAAATGCCAAGAGTTAAGTGTTTATATACTAATGGTATTAGCTCATCAAAGCTTTGTACAAAGAGAGAAAATGGCTAAAGCCGGTATTGTGCCTATACTTCTTGAAGTTGCTTTATTGAGTAGTCCTTTGGCTCAAAAAAGGGCATTGAAGTTATTGCAATGGTTTAAAGATGAAAGGCAAAAGAGGATTGGGCCTCATTCAGGGCCACAAACAGGCCGGGTGGCATCGATCGGGTTGGGGATCGGTTCGCCAGTGAACAAAAGGGAAGCTGAAGAAGGGAAGAAATTGATGAAGAAGATTGTTGAACAAAGCTTGCAAAAGAACATGGACACGATCACTCGTCGAGCTAGCGGTGCTGGTGCTGGTGCTGGTGGTGGTGCTGGTGCTGGTGCTGCTTCTAGGCTTAAATGTTTAGTACTTGGCTCAAGTTCGAAAAGCTTGCCTTACTAAGTTAAGTTGGGATCATCTGCAGTGAATCCGTTAAGTGACGACTCTGATTCTACTGATTTTTACTGGGATCCAACGATTAGTTTGGTTAATTAAAGAGATCGGAAGAAATAAATCTAGGGTAATATGAAAAAAATAGTCAGAATCAGAGTCAGTGGAGAGATCAGTGTATACTGATCGGTGGTGCAGAGGATTTGGACTCGTACGGGAAATTGGATGTTTGCTACTCAACCAATTTCAAGAAGATGTAGCAGCAATTTTTATTACAACTAGCTTTGAAATGAAAATAAGGAACTTTCCCTTATACACATTCCACTTTAAATAAATGGCCTTGACCCTTGTTTCAAACATTTTGTTTAGGGATGCATTTGTGAGTCTGATGGCCCCTAATCATAATGGAATGTATATATTGTTGGAGTATATTATATCATTACTCGCAAGCTAAGTGTTGTTCCTTGAAAGCTTGTGGTTATAGATCTGATGTAAAGAAACAGAGATAATTGACTCTTTTTTTTTTTTTTTTTTTTTTTTGTTCTTGAGAAAATATTGGAACATGTGACCTGTTACAAATTATTTCATAATTTTTTGGTAAATTGTTTAGGTGTACGTACGTCTAGAATACAAGGCATGGTAAATTGATTAGGCATGAAATATGCATGTGTGTGTAATGTAATCTTCTTGTGTTCATAGTCTGTATATATATAGAAAGTATAAAATATAAAAATCGCAAAAGTTAATTTATACAATGTGTGACGATGCATTCCTATATATATATCCGAGATGCAAAAGCTCATTTTCTTCATTATATATGATATTCTTACACTTGTTGAGCCATTCAGATCGAATCACCTTAATTGGCCAACTTCAACTACTGCTATATATATGAATATATGATTAGCTATCAGAGCGAGGCTCATTAATTAATTATATAATCGTCTCGTCATCTGGGGTTGCGCGCGTTGCATATATATATATATATATAGGTGACTCATTCTCAGCTGCATGCAGCAGCTACCACTTGCTTCTAGTTTATCTTGGAAGATTGATTCAGCTGGTCCACTCTGTTCAGTGTTTGAAACAACCTGGGACTTTTCCTCAACTTCATCATATTTAAACTTGATATTTATTGCAACACCTAATGCGCGCTGCTCCAAGCCTCCAAGCTTTGTATATATGAGACTGTCAAGCCGCACACCTACTATTTGTAGAAATTGAGAGATCTATAATAGATAAACAAACCAAAAAAAAATGAATCTTTTTATTAATCTTTTCATGTGAAATTGAATTGTATTTTTCTTGTCAATTACATCCAGTACTTGTGCTATTCTTATAGTACAGAGAGCACTAATCTTTAATCCTAGACTTTAATATTTGAATTTAGGGATAAAGATAAAGATTTATTTTGAAGCAAATACATAGAAGTCGGACTGCCACTATGTTGAAGAGTTTGATGACCATCAGCCTTTTGATTCAAGTAAGTCCAGCCTTGCGTCTTGTTTGAATTTTGAGTGATTGCTTCCTTATCTCTCCAATCACCTTATCTCTCCCAAATCACTTGAATCCCTTGATAAATTCAAAAAAATTTATCTTTATGAATTATCTGTTGCAAACCTTCGAATTGTCTTTCAATTTTGTATCTGATGTTTTTTGATTCTTTGGGTAACGGTCAAAATATTTGAATTAACTGAGCTAACTGAGCCTGGGCTGTTATCACTATTCAGCTAGACTTAAGGCATGGATCTAGGATAAGCATCAAAGCCACACATGCAAATGATTTTGAGTCTAATCACATTTTCAAGTGCTTCATAAAAGATGATAATGGAAAAGCATGTTCGTTTTCCCCGTCCTCGGTCGGTTGCAGTTTCTCAGCTTTATTTGCCGGACCTCCATGAGCTTGTTGATGTTTCGAATTTGTACACTCGACTTCTACCATATACCCGCTTCGATCCATTAATTGAGACTACATCATACCTATGTATGTACAAATAAATTGGCATTCCCAGCCCCAGGTGTGTACGTCGGACTTTACCAGCTTCATTTTTCAGCTATATTCCATTGTTTTCTTTCAAATATATATATAGTGCTTGTTTCTAGGCTTTCTTATGTTTTGTTGATTTTCCCCTTCTTATTGTGATCGTTTGCCTGCTATTTAATTATCTTCTTGTCTTTTTTTCTTTTTTCTTTTTTTTTTTTAATTTTATTTTATCACGATTTCACTGGTAATTTTTTTTTGCGTTTCATAAGTTTCTACCGGTCACGCTTCCGGTTAAAGGTTGTCATACATTAAACAAAAAGAGGTGTAAAGATATTAAATGCGTACCCTTCTCAACTGTATGGATGGATACAAATGAAAAGCTCCTAAGTTCGTATGCTTTAATGGATCAACTAAAAAAACAAGCGGGGGACGTACACAAGATCAAATATAGAACAAGTTGAACATTGCCTTCAGGGAATGATCCTTAGGAGTTTGGACAGTCTTCTTGTAAAGGATCTTCAAATAACATGGCTGAAAATCTAACTGGAAAAAAAAAAAAATTGTGAAAAAACATTGCTCGATCCAGAGCTCATATAGATTCCACAATGTATCTTAAAAATTGAATTGATTGCAGTAGCGGGAAAAACATTGACGATATCTTGTGTGCTAGGTGTCACTGCTAGTCATTTGAGCACACGGAGTTGGAGCTTACAACCACAATAATGGTTAAATAAATTCAACCAAAATCAGAAGCTTACAATTTACCAAAATTTACCAAAATCAGAAGCTTACAAAAACCATATAAATACTTGCTAATTAATCGAAAACAATTATTCAGTGCTTTTGTTCTCCAACACATGTTGTGTACGTTTCAGTGGTTTATCGCACAAATGACAACCACTATAATAGTTAAATAAACCATATTTCTATCATGAGTTACAATCAACAAAATGGGCACAAAATCCTTCGGTAAATGTGTAGAAGAATTGATAATCTTAAGTGCCTCAAAGAGAAAATTCTCAACAACAAATCTAGCATTATTTTGCTCATCATAACAAGAATGAGTTCCCAAGTGATTTATTAAATCATCAATATGGAACTCTATAATGAATAACAAAAGACTAGTACAAACATGAATTTTCTCAGGATGTAACAATGCAAATAATGCTCATAATATAATAATGTTCAAAAGAACTAATTCATCGAACCAATTGTCAGATAGATTAATGCACACAACTCAAAATAGAATCAAGTTTTAATAATCGAGAAATTTACTCCAACTATTTTACGTAATTAGTGGTTTAGAAATGAGTAAATACCATATGTGATTGTCCTCAACATGTGATCAATCTATAATTGACTCTCTTAATATTAAATATAACATATTCCATTTTGAATCAAGTAAGTTTCTTCAATGAAATGCATAATGATGAGTTATAATAAATAATTATTTAATTTACAAAATTATTATTAAATAATATTTTATATAAATCAATTGAGTCGAGTATTAAACGGTTCAAACTCGATCTTGTCATATCTTATAAGAAAATTAATGAGCTCTAAAAAAATAATCAAACTTACGACCGAGTCAAGTTATATCGATTACTTGACGAGTCGAGTTCGATCATACATTTCAAACGCTCGATCAAAGTCGAACCGATTTTCGAGCCAAAGTATTTTTAACCAAATCAATCTCAAACCCAAGAGACTATTGACTCGACTCAATTCGACTCAACTAACCTCACATCACACCAAAATTACCCGGGTAATTCTTCATCCAATCAAACTAGATTACTGTTTGCAGTAGTCGCGTGGATTTTTTTTTCATATATAAGCATCTGTTTTCGCGCCCAGGTATGTTGCAGGCAAAAGGAAAAAAAAAATCCGTTTCATCAATTCTATAACAAACTACTAGTCTACTACTCCTCTGTTTCATCTCTGTTTTGCGATGGGAAAAAAGAAGAAGATGAAAGATCAGGTGATTGAGCGTCGTGACACATCAAGTATGTTGTCGGTCATTGCGTTGCATGCAACAAAGATAATCACACAGTTGGAGGTCTCATAAGCCACAACGAAGAAATTCACAGGTCTGAGGATCACAAGTGCGGCATATGCCATAACACATTCAAAAACGAGGCGGATTACACAATTCACCGAGCAATGAGAGACGGTATGATCATTTGAAAAAAAAAAAAAAACAAATCTACTTATGTTTCGATTCATCTTCTTACTTTTAATTTTTTGTTTTGTCATTTTGTAAAGGTGATCAGAAGCTCAACTAGGAGTCAGATGAAGTGTGATAGACCTGATCTGCAGGTAAGGTGTATAGTTCGAAGTTTGAAAAACAAAAATTCTAGTTGAAGTTAGTTTTCTTTCCAGAAACGAAAGAAAATTCTAGTTGAAGTTAGTTATTGTTAGAATATAAGGCATTATCTACCTTTATTATGTGTGTATATGTAGGGCCTAGATATTGCCAAGTGTCACTCCTATATCACTAAGACTATATCACTAAGATCAAAAGTTGTTAGGCCTGCAGTGTATTTGTACTCTCAAGAAGATATTCTGCATAATGAGAAAATATCAAATCTATTGCTAGATTCTTTCTTGGTATCGGAGCCACCATGGCCGACGCCACTGCAACTCCGGCCACCGGAGCACCAACTACTGGGGTCACTATCTCCACCCCATCACCACCCATTCACAGTGCTGTTTCTGTGGGGGTGCTGTTTCTGTTCCTCCGATGACTACTTTCGGAACTACTGTTACCTCTCTGCCCAACTTTGGTCAACGGTTTGAGCTACCAACCATGCCTTCCCTGCTGCGTCCTCCATCTGCAATTTCAACAACACCCTTCACTGGTCATCTTTCTCAATCATGCAGTGTGAAATTAACACGGGAAAACTATCTACTCTGGAAATATACAATTCTTCCAGTTGTTCGAGGTCATCGGCTTGAAAATTACTTGTTGGGTTCAGCTCCTTCACCTCCCAGGCAAACTCTCACCGGAGCTCCAAATCCGGCCTTTGATGCATGGCAACAGACTGATTCACTACTCATGGGGTGGCTTCTAAGCTCCATGACCGAGCAAGCTCTCCTTGAAGTTGTTGGCTGTGCAAGTTCACATGAAATCTGGAGTACTCTAGAATCCCTGTACAACTCTCAATCTGAGGCTAGAATGCTGGAGTTTAAAGCTGCCCTCACCAAATCTGAAAAAGGTACTCAGTCCATGGCAGATTATCTTGCATTAATGAAGTCTCACTCGGATAATCTAGCAGCTGCAGGGTACCCAATAAGTCGATCTGAGCTCATTCTTGCCACTCTTGGAGGTCTGGGGCGTGAATATGAAGCTGTGATTGTAAATCTTACAGCTCGAATTGGTTCCCTCACATGGCAGGAAGTCCAGTCTCAACTTGTCACCCATGATAGACTCTTGGCAAGATTCAATGGCACAGCAGGAGCTGGAAACCTAAATCTAACCACAGGTCCCTCTGCTCATATGGCTCAATCCAGTGGTAAGTCATCCAACTACAACACCAATACTCAGTCACATGGTACCAACCGTGGTAGAGGTGGTAGGTCAAGAGGTGGAGGCCGCTTTAACAGAGGAAGAGGTGGAAGAAATTCTGGAAATAACAACAACAACAGTGGTAATTCTGGAAACAGGCCCGTTTGCCAGTTGTGTGGTAAGGCGGGTCACATTGTGACTGAGTGCTGGCATCGTTTTGAAAGAGACTTTGTACCTCCTACCACTTCACCAAGACAGATATCTGCATTTACAGCCAGTCCTCAAACTGTTGGTGATGATTCCTGGTACCTGGACAGTGGAGCGTCTGATCATGTTACTGCGGATATGAATAACTTGCACATCAACTCAGACTATCATGGTAATGATGCACTCACTGTAGGTAATGGTGAGATATTGTGTATTCAACATATTGGCTCAAGTGTTATTCCCACTTTCCCTACACCTCTTCACTTAAATAATCTTCTTCATGTTCCCCAGATTAAGAAAAATCTCATTAGTGTGTCCAAGCTTCTTCATGATAATCCTATTAATCTTGTCTTTGAATCTTCTTATTGTCTTATCAAGGATCAGAAGTCAGGGATGGTTCTTCTCAGAGGTGAGCTTCATGATGGTCTATATCAAATTCCTAGTTTCCAGAGCCTCCTTCACTCCAAATCCTCCTCAATTCTCAACTCTGAAGCTGCTGTCTCATCCAGTCAGTTCTCCATCAATAATGTCAAATCTGTGTGTCTCAACAAGAATCCCAATGTCTGGCATAGCAGACTTGGGCATCCCTCTAGGGTTGTTCTCAATCATGTTTTGAATCAGTGTAATGTGTCTGTTAATGATGAATTAAAGTTCTGTGAATCTTGTCAATTTGGAAAAAATCATGTTCTACCTTATTCTTCCTCTGATTCTCATGCTGCTTGCATTCTTGATTTGGTGCACACTGACTTATGGGGTCCGGCTCCCCTGAAATCTAACTCTGGCTATGTCTATTACATTCATTTTGTTGATGATCACTCCAGGTTTACCTGGATTTATCCCTTAAAGTCTAAAGCTGATGCTATGTCCACTTTCATTCAGTTTAAAACCTTGGTGGAAAACCAATTCAACACTAAAATCAAGTGTATTCAATCTGATTGGGGGGGAGAGTACAGAACTTTTGAAAAATACCTAAATGAGTGTGGAATTCAGTTCAGACACCCATGCCCTCATGCTCATTCCCAAAATGGAAGGGCTGAGAGGAAACACAGACACATTGTTGAACTAGGTTTAACCCTTCTGGCTCAAGCCTCTATGCCCCTAAAGTTTTGGTGGGAAGCTTTTCAATACAGTGTGTATCTCATCAATCTTTTACCTACTAAAGTCCTGAATATGCAATCCCCTTTCACTGTGCTGTACAACAAACAGCCAGACTATCTTGGTCTTAAAATCTTTGGCTGTGCCTGTTACCCACACACCAGACCTTTCTCACAAACCAAATTTAAGTTCCATACTACAAAATGTGTTAATTTAGGGATGAGTCCTAAACACAAAGGTTTTCAGTGTCTTGATGAAAGTGGTAGGATATATGTGTCAAGGGATGTAGTTTTTGATGAAATGTCTTTTCCATTCAAAGAAGGTTTTAATCTAGGACCATCCAGAGAAGTTGTTGTTGATCCTGAGTTGTTCACTGCTGTTTTACCTGTCATTGTCCATCCTAACACTCAATCTGAAGCTGAAACAACCAATGATATTTCTTCTAGCCACTCTGCTTACCCTAACTCACCTAGTCTGTCCACATCTTCCAATCCTGAAACACAAATTCCTAGTTCCCCTCATCATTCTCCTAATGCTAGTCCCAGTTCACAAGTCTCTCCCTCACTAAATGCACCAGGGTCTGCACATACCTCCACTGATTCCTCTAGCTCCAGCTCTAGGTCCATTTCCTCCAACCATTCTCCACCAGTATCTGTTGAGCCAAATCCTCCAGCTTGTCCTGCACCCAATTTGACTAAACATCCCATGCAAACTAGATCCAAAAGTGGAATCTTCAAGCCTAAGACCTATGTCCTGTCTTCCTCCACAATTCCTCATCATTACTCCTCTGAACCAGTAAGTGCATCAGATGCCCTAAATAGTTCTGAGTGGAAAGCTGCAATGGAAGAGGAATTCAAGGCCTTATGTGCTAACAATACCTGGACCCTAGTCCCACCAACAGATCATCAAAATCTTGTGGGTAATAAGTGGGTATTCAAGTTGAAGATGAAAACTGATGGCTCAATCCTGAAGCATAAGGCTAGACTGGTTGCCAAGGGCTTCCATCAAAAGTTTGGTGTTGACTACACAGAGACCTTTAGTCCTGTAGCAAGATCTTCCACCATCAGAGTTGTTTTGTCCTTGGCAGTCACTTTTAATTGGGGCATCAACCAAGTTGACATTAACAATGCCTTTCTTAATGGGCCACTTCATGAAACTGTCTATATGCCCCAACCAGAAGGGTTCATTGATCCTAAACATCCCAATTATGTGTGTAAGCTCAATAAAGCCCTATATGGACTAAAGCAAGCTCCTAGGGCTTGGTATGAGGTTTTGAGAGATCAAATGATACAGTGGGGATTTAAACAATCCATGGCAGATAACTCCCTGTTCATCTTTAAAAGATCTGGCTCACTAATGTTAGTTCTTGTCTATGTTGATGACATCATTGTCACAGGTACATCAGCAGCACTGATAAAGAGGTTCATCAAGCTTCTCAACTCAAGATTTGCTCTCAAAGATTTGGGGGAATTGTCCCACTTTCTAGGCATGGAAGTCTATAGAGATCAGACAGGTCTGTTTTTATCCCAAAGTTATTATGCTCAGCAGCTTCTTCACAAACTGAATTTTGACAACATGAAAGAGTGCCCTACTCCTATGGTTACTGGTAAACAACTTGATCCAACACAGGGGACACCTCTGGAGGATCCTTACTCATACAGAACAGCCATAGGAGGCCTTCAATACTTGACAATCACCAGACCTGATATCACCTATGCAGTGAACCACCTAAGCCAATTCATGCAAAAACCTGCTGATGTTCACTGGCAGGCTTTAAAGAGACTGCTGAGATATGTAAGAGGCACTTCACATCTGGCTCTACATTTTAAAACTGGAGCACCTTTGCATCTAACAGGGTATTCAGATGCTGATTGGGGAGTTGATACCTATGACAGAAAATCTGTTGCTGGATATTGTGTTTTTCTGGGTGACTGTCTGGTTTCTTGGAGTTCTAAGAAACAACATGTTGTTTCAAGGTCCAGCTGTGAATCTGAATACAGGGCCTTAGCAAATGTAGCAGCAGAACTGCAGTGGATACAACATCTGTTGAAGGAAATTGGGATCAAGTTATCTAAAACTCCAGTAACTTGGTGTGATAACACCAGTGCAGCAGATTTGGCTCTCAATCCTGTCTATCATGCACGCACAAAACACATAGAACTGGATGTCCACTATGTTAGGAACCAAGTTCTGGAGGAGAAGCTAAAGGTCCAATACATACCAAGCTCAGATCAGATTGCTGATGTATTGACCAAGCCTTTGACTACCACAGCATTCCAACTGTTCAGGAGCAAACTCAATGTTGTTGCCACACCATCTAGTTTGAGGGGGGCTGTTAGAATATAAGGCATTATCTACCTTTATTATGTGTGTATATGTAGGGCCTAGATATTGCCAAGTGTCACTCCTATATCACTAACACTATATCACTAAGATCAAAAGTTGTTAGGCCTGCAGTGTATTTGTACTCTCAAGAAGATATTCTGCATAATGAGAAAATATCAAATCTATTGCTAGATTCTTTCTGTTATTATCTTTTGTTTTGTAAAAGGTGATGCTGAATGCAGAGACGATGAAGCGTAACAGTTGACATTGCAGCGGTTGGAGAATTCGAATAAAGGAGTTATCCGATTTAGTTGAATCTGATTGTTTTTTTGTTTTTCTATTTCATCTGAAGACAGTTGCTATGTTCGTTGAATAAATTTTGAGGAATTACTGAATAAAATTTGTATTCGTATTTTTTTCTATTTTGCGCGTTGGTATTGTCTTTTGGTATTATCTAATACGGAGTATTATATAATATATATATTATATGTCTTCGTGTATATATATACTATAATATATATTAGATTTTTGTTGATAAGGACAACTTATCAACTTAATAAGCGTTAAGGCGACATGTATCAATAAATTATTTAGTAATAAAGCGATTATTTAGTTGATGAAATTTTATTATTGGTTCTAATAAAACACATTAACGACTCCAGTGCAAAATATAAACGCCATTAATTTATATTTTTACCCTTATTATAAGGATTTTCATTGGTAATTTGGGGTAATTTGGTAGGTTTTAATAGTTTTGTCTTTTATCAATTAAAATTTAATAATGCCCTAAACGCCAATTATTTTACTTTTTATGTCCTTTTGGACAACTCTCCCAAATATATATAGAGAGAGAGATTGGTTTCTAGCGTTTAAATTCGATGCGGCGGTGCCGGCGGTGCACGGATGGCATTTTGATCGCTGTCATCAACTCTGTTCTGTGTTGAGATCCGCAGGTCTACCGTTCGCCTCTCCTTTCAATCACATTTAATTAGAGTTTTCGAATACTCTGTAATGATTGATACGTTGAAATTGCTGGTGAGTTTTATTTTATTTATTTATTTATTTTTTTGATGAGACTGAGTTGTGGAGATACAGTGCTGTGCTAGGCGACTGTTGGTCACTTAACCTTGATGGTCGAAACTTAATGTATGAAAATTGAAAGATGATAAAGACCTGATTCGATTACTTTACTGCTTCAAATCTGTATTGATTGATACTTTGAAATTGCTAAAATCTGTGGTATGGCAACTGTTGGTCACTTAATGATGAAGGTAGAAACACAGTCAATTATGCCCGGCAAACTTGTGACAACTTCTCCAAGAAGAGGACTCACTTGATCTGATAGTGCGAATCTATATGCTGCTTAAAACAGGTATTCACTGGCATTTTCTTAAACTTGCTTTTTCCCTCACTGGCAGCTTGATATTTCACCATAGTCAACTACTTTTCTTGGATTAAGCTTTATCCTCGGGTTTACTTGTCAAAGGTAGACAAACAGGGACGCCCTCTCCTGATGTGTTTTCTGAACTCGTTTTTGGTGAAAAGGCATATGGTTTTTGTTTTGGTACTTGATTTCATTCTATCCTCCTTATCTCAGGCATGGTTACCATTCAGTGGACTGGTTGTTTGCGAGCAAGCTAATAAGAAATCTGGTGAACTAATTGATCCTTTCGTAAGTCGTGCAACTTCTACTAGCTGAGTTTATTGTTAGGCCATTAGTTGTGATTTGCTTTACAAAACATATGATTGTAGAACTGCTGTAGAAATCTGGTGAACTGATTAAAACGGCAATAGTTGATTAGAGCTGGTGTTAACCCGTCCTCTCATCCATCAATTCTGCCCTAGAGTTGCTCTATTTTTGTACTTTTCCATCATGTCATGTTAATCCAAAACGTCTCCTCTGCATCTCCCAATGAAGGATTCATAATAGGTTGTGGCTTCTATATCACAATTCTTCTCCTCAAAATTATTATCGGCTGTTGTTCTACTCCTGCATATACCATACTCTTATCCCATTGAACCCTAAAAACAATCTGGATTTAGTGGCACGCTAACTTTGTCCCTTAATTTGTTTCTGGGTTGGGAACGCTTATTTTATTTCTTTGTGCTAGCCCTAACATTTCTTTATCTTATTGTATTGAAGGGCTGCAGCGGATTAGATGTAGTTGATTTTGGATTTGGTTGAGTTGATATGGTTGAAGGCATACGTTTCCAGGTTTGTCAAGAATCAAAGATTCAAAGCCTATTTCCTTTTTGTATATCTTTACCTATGGCTTAGTTGTGTGTGTGTGTGTTTTGTGATGATTTTTTCATATGCTCTTGTGTGGTTTTCTTGAATCCACAACTAAATCATTAAGGTTCTTTAGCTGTTGCTCTTGTATAACTCGGACCTTTTGGGATCGTTGTGTTTGTCTGTTGTTTATGTCACTGCTTTTTCTTTATTTGATCTCTCATGTAATGATGCAGAAAACGAGTAGATCAAGGTGAAGCGGTGGGAAGGATGACAAAAATGTCATAGCAAGCTAACAGTAATCTGTTGTGGGTAGAAGCCTAGAGAAAGATGCTCGATTACTCATCTGAGAACCCTAGAGAAAGAGGCACGATTACTCATCTGAGGCTGGGAGGTCATTTGCTTTATTCTTCCACTGTGCTATTGGCTGTGCTTGTCTACTACATTCCTACTTTGTGTAGCACAGGTGTTTCTTGGCATCCTTGCACCATCCGTAAAAAAAAACAGGGGCTTTCTTATTTGTTTGTATGTTATGTTCATGTTCTGTCTGGTTTATTTGTAGGAGTTCTTTTTTTGTTGGCTTTTAAGATAACATTGCTAGAAGACGACGTTCGACGCACATCCACCTATGCATTACATGGTTTAAGTGGGCTCTCAAAGGTAACATATTTACTTAATTTCTTAGTGGTACAATATTGTTGCTTTTGTAATTCGTACTCACCTTTGTGTCTGTTGTAATGTCTAACTACTAACGTTGTTAGTTGTGTAAAAAAAAACCATTCATAATATCACTCCATCATAGATGCAAGTACCAGCAATTATGGAGATGATACTCCCATATAATATATGTGAACAATCATTCAATCGCGTTTTATTCGCCTATTCTTACCATTTGACTAACCCCCTATTTATCGATGCTTTGTGTCACGTGTGAAACTGATTTGGAATTCCTTCTTTGCACATTATGTTTGGAAGAATCTTTAGTATTTTGAAAGAGGTTTGTTCAACCATCTTTTCCAGCAATTTCATAGTCAATTCATTAAATGAACAATGGTATTATGTTCCAAGGCTGGTCATCTTCTATTGATAAAATTGTCATTGATGTTCATTATGGTTCTTGATGCGGATTTGATACTTTTGTTAAGTTTGGTCTAAATTGACACTAATTTTTGTTTCTTGGATATAGTTTGGAAGGATATCTTGCTCTATTTAGCATGTTAAGCTTTGATGTTTTGTTTATTGATCATGATTTTGGTATTTGTTTATCATAAGTGCAGTTGCTGAACTTATGATGTAAACGTTGGGTTAGTTGCACCAGCATCTTAGCTGGTTCTTTTTCTGTAAAGGCAGGTCTTTGTAGTTGTAGAAAACTATATAGTATTTTGTATCACAGAAGGGAAAAGTTGTCATTGATCGCGGGGCACATGGAATAGACGTTACCGTTGTGAGGTTACTTGGGAATATTTGAAAGTGGTCTTTTGAGCAGAGAAGTGTCCAACAATTCTTTATATTCTTTTTGATACTAAACAAAAACATTGTAGCGGCCATCGTTGTGCCCATCAGAATAACATAAAATGTTGTTCAGTACTAAACCTTTTCCTGAATCTTACGGTGTTTATTTTCGTCATGCACACGCATTACAATATATATATATATATATATATATATATATATATATATATATATATATATATATATTGTGAGGTATAGTTATATTTCATAAAATGTTAGATACTTTAATGATTGAAATAGTGTAGCAAATTCTATTTATTGTTGTCTTTGGTATGTGGTGGTGGAATACCAGATTTTGCTTGATAGTGGTTTGTTAACATCCCTGCCTGCTCCTAAAGCTAAGCAGGTTCAACTTGTCATGTGGATTTTACCAATGGAAGGACAGATTAAAGTTAACTGTGATGGTTCTGTCTTGGGGAATCCAGGGCCAGCTGGAGGAGGATTTGTGCTCCGGAATAGTGATGGCAAGGTTCTTCATGCTTAAATGAAAGCCTATGGAAACTGTACTAACATGGATGCAGAGTTAAGGACTATGAAGGCTGGTATTCTTTGTTGTTTGCAGCAAGGGAATGATCATATTCTTGTGGAATCTGACTCTCAGGTGCTAGTTAATATGCTTCAGGGCACCACTACTGTTCCATGGAAATATTTGGAAGGTATCTACCAGCTTAAAGAGTTAATTGTCAACCATAGTATTCATCTTTACCATATCTTTTGAGAAGGGAATGCAGTGGCTGATCACTTGGCTAAACAGGCCAGTATTCATCAGCAGTCAGCTATTCTTGATTGCTCTCAGCTGCGAGGTATGCTTGGCCTATTACTTTTGAGGGACTATTTGATGTTACCAGCCTTGAGATTGCATTAAACTGCTCTGCACCCCCTGGAAGCACTCTTCATTTTATATGAAGAGTGCAAACAGGTTGTAAGATCTTAAGCTTTTCTTGGCTCTTTTAGTTAATTTAGCTTGTTTGCTGGGGCTTCTCTTCTATTGCAGGAGCTTGTAGCTGGATGGATGTTTGGAAAGCGGTCTGCAGTATGGGGTTTTTGCTTATATCCTTGGAATGCTTACCTTTCCTGGAAGCACTCTTCATGTTTATGGAGAGTGCAATCAGGTTGTTGCTGTTTCTTTTAGCTTTTGCTGTTCTCAAAAAGGGTGCACAAAGATCTGGGATGGTCCTCGGTTTTGCGCGGATAAAGGAAAAATGTTTTGTTGGAGATCCTACGGTTTTTTGAATGAAGACTTTATGTTTGCTGCTCTTTTTTTGTCATTGGGTTTGAGCTAGTTTGTGGCTGGAAGTTTAGCTGTTTTTGGTTGGTTTTAGTTGAGGCATTCATAGTTTATTTTGCCTAGAGCTGTATAGGTTTTAGCAGGTTAGTCTTTTTGTGGTGATTGTTTCACCTTGTTTCTTTTGCTTGGATGGGGTTATTTCAATGTGTATATGCCCATACTCTTTCCCTAGCATCCTGTTTTTCTCATAATGGGGTTTTCTGGACTAGGGTTTTAAGGAGATGGGGTAACGCATTGATGACGTCTTGGAGTTGTGGAGGCCATGGTTGGCACAAACCTTGTGAGTTTTTTCATTAAACCTAATGCTTAAAAAAGAACACTGATGTTTTGTTTTATACCTGCAACTCTACCTGGTGATGATTTAAACAAAGCCGACTGGATTATTGACCACTAATCATCCCCTCCCAGTTGAAAGCCCAATAAAAAAGATGAAGAATTTGACAACTCCAAGGAAAAGCTTGTGGTATATTTGTGGAAGGAAAAGTTTGCTCCAAAACACCTAAAACACTAAAACGAGTGGATTTCGACAAGAGAGTGGTAGTCGCATAAGTGGCCTTCCAAAATAGTGGTAGATCGGCAAAGCTCATGTTCATGTTTTGGACGGAGTCATAGTTGTTCGGTATCATGTTTTACAGCCATTGTTTTCTCACCATGGGTAAAGTTTAATGATATAGTAATATACATTAAACATAACCATGTTCATGCAATTAACTTTACGCCAACTGATTCTAGCCCAACAACAAAACCATATTTTGTAATGTTACTGATAGCAGCCCAACAGTAAGACCATCTTAGATGGTGTATTAATCCGCATGTATAGTTTTTTTTTCTTCTTTTTCTATAACTGTAGGGGAAAAAACAGGGAGACTTAGCCGTCTTCCAAAAAGAGTTGCAGCCGTGTTGGCTATGTGCTAAAGGCTAAAAGCTCTGTTCCAAAAGAGATATTGCCCGTGTGGAACATGGATTAGTATTGTCATTCCCTACAAGTGATACCCCTCCAGAATTGGAAGAAATGCTATATAAGTTTATTCACGAACATAATCAAACGTTGTTAAGATCAAGCGCTTATCGTTCTACTAAAACCAATTAGTGCCAGTAAAAGCGCTATTATATTTCTTTAGACATTTAAGAGTGTGGGCAATATGTCCCAACAAACGTTCACTGGTAAGCTCATGTTTGTTATTGTAGGAAAACGAGCATACAATTCTTTTCAAGCTTGGTTCGTTAAAATATCGTTAAACTAAACAAATGAACGATCACAAATACTAACGAATCGGACACGAGCCTTGTTCATGAATGACTCTATTCATTAAACCAACAAATACTAGTACAAAAAAATTGAGACACTAAAGAAAAAATCATGTTGCTTGAACCGCACTTAAGTTTTTCATGACAAAATCTTCACCGCATTCATGCTACCGTTCGCCGGGGCGGGGAGACACTGATAAAATTGGAACGATACGTAAGAGGCTACCATTCATGATGGTCCTCGAGGATTTAATAGGTTCTGAAATTGATACCGACTAGGAAGTGTTACATTTTTATGATTAAGCTATGTCTTATGAAATTATGCTATCTTACCACTTTCATAAAATCAGAAATGTTACTACATGCTTGGAAATCTGTAAATACCTTCATTAACCGAAAGTTATTTTACTTATATTGTTTGACCAATTTTCTGGAAAGTTTACACTTAGTTAAGGTTCTGGAAAAATGAATAATCAGTTTATACTGTAAGAGAAGGGAATAATACAAACGAATAATACAATGAAGTCCATATTAATTAATAGTTTAGTATTGATAGCTGTACAGTGTATATGCAAGCACGTACATGGATGTCTGATTCATGGTAGGAGTACGCACACTCCCACTCCCACTCCCACACGCAATATATTTTTACGAAACCCTTTCTATATGAAATTAATACAGAAAAAATCATATATCTTGTTGTAAAACGAAATTGTCAAAATTCTAACAATTTGATGCAACCACAAATGCCAAAGACACCGCTGCGGCAGTGACAAAAAAGCGAGGGGCAGGTCACAAAATTTTCAGGAAATGAGAGACATGTAGCCACAGTATTCGACGGTCAGTACTTTTAACTTCGTAATCAAATCTCCCGTGTCGAGTATTTAGGCACATGTCGAGCGGTCTGTTTTTCAGAAAGGAATTCAGGACCGGAATCCTTTAGAATCTTCAATTGAAAATAATACAATAGCAAGAGTAATATTCAACTAGCACGCACGACAATAACAAATTCACCGTACTTTCAAGCATAATGCACACACATAATAATCGGGGAAACAAACACATATGATGATAAAATGTAAAAATGAAAATGAAAATAACTTAGTATACCCTTCATAATCATCATAATAAACAAAAATCATCAATTATATGTAGCTCAAACTCATTAACATCCAGAAAATAAGTATATAACTAAACAACAGATGAGATGGTCATGGGGGTGCGGTGCCTTTTAATTCTTAGAAACAAGGGGTAATCCAGGTGGAAGGAGAAACTTTGCTCAACAACGGCTCCCCTGGATAGATTGGCACAATATCTTCTGTTTCCAAACTATATACACCAATGTCCGCACCACCGCCTATTGATTTTTTTCTGTGATAGAACTCCCAATTATCGTCGGTGAAATAAATATGATTGGCTTTGATCACTCCTTCTCCTCCTGACAATCTTAAGGCATCCACAAGGATGGTGGAATTCTCACCAATGAAGAGAGCCATGCTTCCTAAACTATTAATCTCTTTCCATGCGCCTGTCGCTATATCAATTTCATACACATCGAAATCATACGTGCTATAAGACAAGCCATCCTCACTTAAACGTTCTATTTCTCTTGAAATAGCGAGCAAAGAGTCGTCAACGGTTTTGAGGATATAAAAATTGCTTGAGTAGCCAATATCAGGGAAGATGGATTTTAGATTTATGATTATACGACTTTCAACATGGTTATCATTTTCAGCAAGGTTGAAGACCCATACGATTCCAGGATAACCAATGGCATAAAATTGTCCACCGCCGCCATACAAAACATCTGCAAACCGCCCTTTCCGGTCCTCGATCCTGTTCCATGCTTTGTCCCCTAACCTCCAAAACGCCAAATGTCCAAGATCTGCAGCTATGATCATCAAAACGAACTTACAAGTCTCACTTGGCCTTGATGAAAGCACCATCTTCTGGATAAACATATACTCAGTCATCCAGTGCGGCTTGTATCCTGGAAACGTGTTTTCATGTGGTAAGGGAATCCCTATACCAGAAAAAGGTTCTACAAGGCTCATGCTACCATCTACTTCATAGACTAGCAACCATCCCAACGATTCAAGGCACTTCTTGCTTTTAAAGTTGGCAACTTTCAAAGAAGCCACGATTGATTCACCCTCAACCAAACTGTAAAACTCGCGAGTATTATCATTACCATCTTCTCTCACAGGAAGCATCAGATAAGGGATCCATGGCCGAAACCGTAGACCATTAAAATCCTCGTCCTTTACAACCGCGCGAAAGGATTTGGAAACGCTTCTAAAAAAGATGAAATCTTCAAGCTTTTTCACTCGCTTTGCTATTTCTATCCACATATCGTAGGGAAGATCGGACAGATTTTCCATATGCTTGGTTGACATAAATCTACCACAGTATAACAAAATTAAATATAAATAAACAGTTCTATTGAAACAAAGGAGGAGGGATCACGCCAATCATATAAAAAGTTGCAAAAATTTTAAATTCAAAAACAAAAAACCTGGCTACCGGATGCTGCAAGATGCTGCTAAGGTCGTCAAGCGGGGATAATTAATGGTTTTAGTTTTGGTAAAACGCCAATGACGACGTATATAAACACACAACCTTCGGGTTTATTTCCCTTAATTTTGTAGGCGTTTGTTTGGTTACCCAAAGTTTTCACGAGTTCTATTAACAGATTGGAAACCGGATCGATACGCATACATGAATACCGGTTGAACAAAGTAACCGGAAACCAAGTCATCCGATCGAACCAAACAGGAAAAATGTAGATCAAATTTTTTTTTTTTTTTTTTTTTTTTTTTTTTTTTTTTTATATTTTAAAAATCAGACCGTAAAAACAATTTTATTTTGATTTTTTAAAACAAAAATCGGTTCAAACCGAATACATACTAATATGCCAAACCCGTAAAGGAGCATCGAATTCAAGTTGGGCCTCCACGCATGCCCAATAATGAATATGGTCACTAGCCCAATCAATTCGAATCCATGTAAGCTGAGTTGGGACATGAATAATGTAGCTCGTCACTCGACATTACGATATTTATCATTGACTAGGCATTGGGCATCGAGATCAAGCCTTCATACGCCGTCTACCAGGCAAGACGAAGCATTGGTGGCCAAGTCGACCGGCCCTCAACTAGGCAGCAAAGTCACAAGTTACAGGCGAAGAGTCAGCAATGGCCGAGATGTATACCAGCTCGCACATCAGGAGCTCGATCTGCTTTCTTATATTTATATTTACGAACTGCATGTATTCTTTGTACCCGCCATGTAACCATCGATTATTTAAACCATATAAATAGCGGCATTTTTTACCCTTCAAAGGGACGCATAATAGAAAAAACAAGTTAAGCTCAGCCAATTTGTCGACTGTCTTTGTGTTCTTGAATATTCTTTGTATCTTCATATATTTCTTAAGCTAAACACAACAAAGCACCACCTTCAACCCAGATATCCTCACAAATCATCCGTTAAATCTAGTTTGTGATATTTCCGACAATATTATATATGTAAATATGTGTGTGTGTTTGTGTGAATAAATAAACAAATAAATATACTAGTTAACGTGAGCCGTGCAAGGTACGACGGGCCCAACATAAATCATTACCAACGATAATATCAAAGAATAGATCCCCAACGTGAAATAAATTGCGTAAGCTTAAACCATAACAAATTCAAAGCACAAGACAAAGAGAGCAAGAGAAATATATCACATTTTCTCCAAGAGCCGCTCTTTCTTAGATACGTGAAGATTGTGAATCACCTATCTTCCAGCCCTATCAGTAGTTTCCATCTACAAAATAAACTACAATATGATGTATCGGAGAACAATGTCATAAAGTCGATCACTTTAGCTTCGACTTTACGCAATGAAACATTATAGAAAACAATAAGCGGACCATAACTACACGGTCAAATCTCTCAGGACGCCTTAGCTTCCAGATCATTAATATGCTTGAAAATGTGTTTCAATCATTTTCTATACGACATTTCTCTTTCTTATCATTAATAAATACGTTATTGATCTCGTGTTCATTTATTTGGTAGAAAAAAAACACGTGTCAAATGGTCTGAAGAATATAAAAAGTGATTTGGTATTCCAACGTCAATTTTAGTGACGTTCGTACTGCAAATGGCCGTCGGTTCCACCAACGTTATTTTGTTCAAAATAATAAAAATATTTAATGTGGTGTCCACACGGTTTTATTCAATTGTTGTGTCGAAATCAAAAAATTTTGGTTGATTGAAATTTAAAGCCTCCTTCGGTTTATATATAACGATAACCGAAATTCCGGTTTTTATCGAAAGGGGAAAAAAAATCACGTGTCAAACGGTCTGAAGAATATAAAAAGAGATTTGGTATTCCAATGTCAATTTTAGTGACGTTCGTAGTGCAAATGACCGTCAGTTCCACTGACGTTATGTTGTTCAAAATAATAAAAATATTTAATGTGGTGTCCACACGGTTTTATTCAATTGTTGTGTCGAAATCGAAAATTTACGGTTGATTGAAATTCGAAACTGAATCCACACTGTCAGTTGGAGGTACTAAAAATGAACCGTATCAAAATATACATTTTGTTGTGTATAATATTCAATTGTTGTGTCGAAATTGAATTGAGAAATCGAAATTTTTTGGTTGATTGAAATTTAAAGCCTCCTTCGGTTTATATATAACGATAACCGAAACTCCGGTTTTTATCAAAAGAAGATAAATAAATAAAAACCTGCTATATAAAATAAAATAAAAAAATAATAATAATAAATATAAAGTAGGTGCCACATGTCAGGCCAAGAGGCTGCCATGTGGCTAATGTGGTGTCCACACGGTTTTATTCAATTGTTGTGTCGAAATCAAAAATTTACGGTTGATTGAAATTCGAAACTGAATCCACACTGTCAGTTGGAGGTACTAAAAATGAACCGTATCAAAATATACATTTTGTTGTGTATAATATTCAATTGTTGTGTCGAAATCGAATCGACAAATGTAAATTTTTTGGTTGATTGAAATTTAAAGCCTTCTTCGGTTTATATATAACGATAACATAAACTCCGGTTTTTATCAAAGAAGATTAAAAAAAAATTAAAAAAATTAAATAAATTTGGTGCCACGTGTCAGCCCAAGAGGCTGCCACGTGGCCTCTTGTGTGCAAAGCCTCTTCACTCTTTATAGATATAAGATAAGATAAGATAAGATGTAATGTATGTATATTGACATTATTAATTATAGTAGTCAATGTCAGTTCTCATAATGAACCTATGAAAAAATGGTTCTATTGTGGTGCAAATGTGTCCAAAAATAGACCGCGTGCGGTGCAAATTAATAATAACCCCGGTAATTATCACATGTAAAAGAGTAATATTTAGTCCATTGTATATTAATAGTTCACCAAATACCTACTCTTGCAATAATTCAAAAAAATTTGCAATAAAAAAATAAATAGACCGTAAACGATAAAATTGGTTACGGAGAAAAATGAAAATGGATTTGTATTCACATACATAAGAATTATATAAGAAGAAAAACAATCTTTGGTTTATTTTTGTTAATGACTTGGCAATTCTTCATGAGGAGATGAATCCAGAGATTTTTGAATAAGACCTCGGGATTTTTGTCCGAAGCGCTGGAGAGGGAGATGCATCTTGGGTCGACGCTTTCAAGCCTTTCTTTACTATAAAGCGCAGTGAACTGAATGGTCGGTGAGGTCAGGGTATGTAAGCCAACACTGACGCAGAGACATATGCTGTTGTTGAAGCAAAATTCACATCATATGTATTCAGAGTTTGCCTCGATTTGGTACATTGCCGCGCCCGCGACCAAACAAATGATTTTTACCCTAGATGTCCAGTCAACTGCTGCGCCTCAACGCATTTCGGGGAGAACGCCAACACCGGATATGGACCGAACTGTCTCACGACGTTCTGAACCCAGCTCATGTCCAATTTTGCGATTCAAACCGGTCATGAATTCGTAGTCAGCAATCAATAGTTCAGGGTTCAAATTTATCCTAATCTTTTAATTTTGCGACTGTAAATCTATATTTTATTTTTCAATATAAAGTGAAAAAAGTTAGTCTTTTTGAGATAGTAGAAGATACTAGATAGGGGTGGAACTTCACTGCAAAATTAAACACGTTTTTAATAATTATATTATGGAATAAAATTAGAAAAGATTTTCCAAGAAAAGCACTTTAGTAGTCCGTGAAAAATCAATCTGTTTTGGTATCATTCTGGCGGTATGGCCGAGTGGTAAGGCGGGGGACTGCAAATCCTTTTCCCCAGTTCAATCCGTTTCTGTCTTTTGTTGAATCTTTTTCACGGCTCGATAGATAATTTGATAAGCCAATGATTTTTTTTCCGTGTTTCAGAATACGTAGTTTTTCTGTCCTCTCAGATCCAAAAATAAGTATTACTCAGTATATCTGAAAAATACGACTATAGATTTTACGTTATATAATATAAAAGAAACACTACTATATCACATGATCTAAACACATTTACCCTTCTTATCAATAAGGATTTATAACACTACAAACAATGTTTCAATTGACGGAAACAAACATTTTAAAAGCTATTAATATTTGTTTATATGTATAACATTGGTAATAACTATGTATTTTTATTTACATAATAAAACATTTTATTTCAAATTATCCGATTATTGTAGGTGATAGAGACGAATATAAAATTTACAGAGACGAAAACAATACATAACAT
Organism: Gentiana macrophylla; assembly: GCA_026214975.1. NCBI lineage: Eukaryota > Viridiplantae > Streptophyta > Magnoliopsida > Gentianales > Gentianaceae > Gentiana > Gentiana macrophylla. The sequence continues at coordinate 1,597,912 of CM047806.1, read as the reverse complement.
AAATAAATATAGTAGTATTTTCTTCCATTGCTTTCATATGATCATCTGTTTCTGTTTGTTATTGTTCATGCTTATCAAGTTTGCTCATTTTTGTTTTAGTAAAGTTTAGTTCGAGGCTTATAATTAGTTGAACCACATGTTTACCTCATTAACATATTAGAAAGTTTTGTGGTGTTGTGTTCTTTTGGATAAACGTGGCTTAATTAATACCTTCTTTAATATATAGGGACTTCGACTTTTTATTTTTATTTTTCCTTTCTTGTGGAGAACATGGTTAGAAAGAATTCTTGTACCCAATTTTTGTAACGAATGTTAACTACTATCTCTTCAAAAACTTAAATTATTTTTTTGTTTGTTTCTTTGGATGACTGTGTTTGAAGCTGAGTTTTTTCAAAAGCTTAAGATTGTGGGTAAGTAGATAATTAATATTTTTATATATTCAACAATCAATACTTCTCCCCTCAAAAAAAAAAAAACAATCAATACTTCTACTACTTGTTTCAATTCTGGTATCCCTGGCTCCCTGTCTTTTAGATACACAGTTTATTCTGATTTCCCTGCCTCCGTGCCCAAAATTGCTATTGAAAGGACCCTGCCCAAAATTACTGTTGGAGAACAAGCCTTTTTTGAAGGGTTGAATAGTCAACTTTAGCGCAATTTACGGATAGACTCCGATGTATGTTATCGAGAGTTAATGATATCATTAAATACTCCATACTGAGTAGTTGATGATGGGCTTTTGAATCACTCGATTCGGATGTCGGGTGAATGAGAAATTAATGGCTAAAGTTGGTAGAAAATATGTAGGAGATGGGAGTTGAAGGGAGGACCTCACCCCAATCTCCCACATAGGTAACTTGAGGCTTGTGAGCTCAAGTAATAAGAGCTAGTGCAGGAGGGAGGACTTAGATTATTCCGCACGCGCGCGCGCCGCCGCCCGCCCGTCCGGCCTGCCCGGTTCGAGTGTTACTATTAATTTTTTGGATAAAATTTACCATAAATTAATTTTGGAATATTATTGTGTCATTCGACCAAATCAGAATTCATTGAGTCGTTCGACCAATCAGAATTCAGACGACACATCATCCGACCAATCAGAATTCGTTCGACCAATCAGAATTCAGAACCCCATGGATGAGAGTTTAAGCATCGAATTTTCTCTTGTGTCTTTCCACCACAAAGAGTCAGTCATATAGATCTAGATATTGAGTCGAAGAGAAGTTGGAGCACTATGTAAGTTCGCATGTAATGTGTGGTACGTGATATTTATGGTAGCTTGGTGAGCAGGCATGTAATGTGTGGTTCTCTTTCATTGGTTGTATAATTATGACAAACGTTTCATAATTTTAAAGCTATGGAAGGTCTTAGCTCTATTTAATGTTATGCCTTAATAAATGGCGTGGATCTATTTAACCATCAAATATATTGGATAATACTTAATTCTGAAAATCAAATTACCGGTCCAATCATTTTTTATGGTTTCGTCTGCGAACAAACCGGAGGTTATGACTTTGTGTCGATCTTCTGTTATTAAACAGAAATGGAAGGATACACCGAGGTGAATCCAAATATGACTGTGTCTTTTGTGAAACAAGTGTACATGCCTGTTGTAGCACTAGACGTTCCACCAGTGACCGATTAATCTCATCCCTTGGATGGAGAAGTTCGGTGGTGCAACGAACGATGATTTGAATGATCATACCGGATTGACCAGTATGCTGACAGTGAAACTGTCACTTGAGCACAAAAGTGATGCTCTGTAAAGAGCCATTGAGATTGGTTCTAAGATCTGCTTACATGCTTGAGTAATATTTGCTTGTGACACTATGATTAGGACTTGAAATTTGATCTTAATCACAAGTGTCTAGTATGTGTTGAAACCATGTTAGCTAACTCACCGGTTGACTGGTAGAAAAGAACACAAAACCTCTAGATTCATGCAAGCTAGATGTGATAAGTATTATGTTACTTTTATTGAGTATAGCACCAAATATTGTGATATTTAAATGCTGAAAAGCGAAGATAAGGCTCGTGATGCCTTGAGGAATGTCAGAATGAAAGTGAAATAAAACATAGCAAACGGATGAGATATATCCGTAGTGATCATGGTGGTGGATATGAGGTATTGTTCATGAGTCTTGCTAAGGGCCCGGCATTATTCATCAAACAACTACCTCATACACATCTCAGTCAAGTGGTATTGCTACATGCAAGAACCAAACTCTTAAAGAGTGGATGGGTGCTATGTTGATAAGTTCGGGTTTACCTTAGAACTTGTGGGGGGGAGTGGTCCTCTCAGCAGAATTCATTCTGAACAAGATCCCTTCAAAGGAGAAGGATGACACCCCGTATGCGTTGAGGAAAGACCAAGGTTTAGCTACAAATTCTTGGAAATGTGGGGGTGTTTGGTTAAGGTCAAAGTGCCTGAACCGAAGTGAGTGATAAGACCTAAAATCATTAGTGCCTATTGTTTTGGTGCATGAATCAGACATCAATGATGTACATGAGCATGTCATCGTTGAGTCTAAGAATATGGTGTTCCTTGCGGATATCTTTCCTTGTAAGGAAAGTGTTCAAGAAAAAGCAAGCATGAGTAAGCGGGCATATGAGTCTGTAAAAGAGAGTGATTCTCAAGATTTTGAGGAATCTCGTCGTAGTAAGAGGGCTAGGACTTACAAGTCTTTTGGTCCTGATTTTCTGACCTATATGGTAGAAAACGAAATAAGGACATATGCTGAGGCAATGTCTACTACAGAGCTCCTTTTTGGAAAGAGTCTGTAAATAGTGAAATACAATCCATCATGCAAAACCACACTTGGAAGTGGTTGGTCTTCCAACGGGAAATAAACCACTCGAGTGCAAGTGGATCTTCAAGAAAAAGTTAAAGGTTGATGGATTTATTGTAAGGCGTTGTTGATAGCCTAAGGGTATCGACAGAAAGAAGGCCTTGAATTCTTACTCACCAGTTACGAGAATTACTTATATAAGGGTTCTCATCGGTATAGCTAGAGACTATAACCTGGAAATCCATCAAACGGATAGTTATGGTGAGTTGAAGGAAGATATGTAATTGGAACAACCCGATGGGTTCATAGTTCCAGGCTAAGAGAGTAAGGTGTGTAGACTTGTTAAGTCTCTCTGTGGCTCGAATAATAGCAAGAGCAACGGCATATCAAGTTTGACAATGTCATGTTGTCAAGTGGGTAGGACATATATATGTCTACATTGAGAACACACCTTTGTGATAGTATGTCTATGGCGTGCTAATAATGGGAAGTACTCATGAGAGTATCATGAATACGGAAAGGATGCTGGCAAGGAACTTCGATGTGAAGGGCCTGGGAGTTGCCGATGTGATACTAGCGATTAAGATCTCTAGTGTATCTGGTGGACTTGTGTTGTCACAAACTCATTATATTGAGTCTGTTTTGAAAAGATTTAATGTCTTTGATAGAAGTCCAGTGAGCACTCCACTTGACCTAAGTATGCACTTAGTCAAGAACAGAGGTGAACCTGTGGATCAATTGAGATATTCTCAAGTGATTGAAAGTCTGATGTACATAACAACCTGTACATGACCAGACTTAGCATGTGTAGTAAACAAACTAAGTTGGTTCACGAGTAATCCAGGCCATAACCATTGGAAAGCCTTAAATAGGTTGTTTGAGGTACATGAAGTACACTATGAGTCTGTGATTATGATATCCAGCAGTATTAGAAGGATACTGTGATACAAAAATCCACGATTGGTGGTGCTGTTGTGTCCTGAGTATACAAGACAAACGTGCATAGCTCGCTCCACAATGGAAGCTGAGTTCATAGCACTGGATGAGGCTGGAGAAGAAGCTGAATGGCTTAGGAATTTCCTAGAGGATATTCCGTGTTGGCCTGAGCCTGTGGCTACTATCAGCTTACACTGCGATAGTCAGTCGGCGATAGGAAGGGCACAGAGTAGTGTGTACAGTGGTAAGTCTCGACACATATGCCGGAGACACAATACCATTGAATAAATGATCTCTAATGGTGTGATTTCCATCGATTGTGTAAGATCGAAGGAGAATCTTGCGGATCCGCTTATAAAAGGTTTAGCTAGAGATCAGATGTCAATTTTGACAACCGGAATGGGACTGAAGCCTATTACGCATGTTTCCTTGTAGTGGCAACCCAACCATGTTGACTGGAGATCCCAAAATCATGGTTCAAAAGGGACAACTAAGCTTTATAAGAGCACCAAAGACTTACCCATTCTCGAGAGAATAAAAGTGCTATCTGCAAAAGGTGTGAGGTTAAGCTTAGCTTTTAATGATTCCTATATCTTGATATTCAAGTGGGGTAGGGCAGAATATTCTTGATAGGAGGTCACCTATGTAAGTGCGAAGTGGGGCCGCTTCTATGAGAATTTTGAGGCTTGAATTCACTAAAGCACTTTCTGAAACTAAGTGTTGTCTAGGGCCGAGACGGACACAACCATGAGAACCGAAAGGTGCTAGGGAAATATTGTGTGAGTGCTATTGTCTTGGTTTTACACTAAAGGTGAGCATTCAAGACCTAGTTCATCGATTAGCCGAGTAAATCCGATAAGATTTCACTAAGGCGAGTTCAAGGCCATAAGCTACCTCTCCTGATGCAATATTTTTCCGTCTGACTTCTCTTCAGAGTCTGCATTTGCATTTGCATTAATTTTCATTCATGTGGGGGATTGTTGGAGAAAAAGCCCTTTTTGAAGGGTTGAATAGTCAACTTTAGCGCAATTTACGGATAGACTCCGATGTATGTCATCGAGAGTTAATGATATCATTAAATACTCCATACAGAGTAGTTGATGATGGGCTTTTGAATCACTCAATTCGGATGTCGGGTGAATGAGAAATTAATGGCTAAAGTTGGTAGAAAATATGTAGGAGATGAGAGTTGAAGGGAGGACCTCACCCCAATCTCCCACATAGGTAACTTGAGGCTTGTGAGCTCAAGTAATAAGAGATAGTGTATACTCTTATAGATATGCCCCAAGGGGCAAGGCACTTTTGTGCAGGAGGGAGGACTTAGATTATTCCACACGCACGCGTGCACGCGCCGCCGTCCGTCCGGCTCGGCTCGATTCGGGTCGGGTGTTACTATTAATTTTTTGGACAAAATTTCTTTATGAAATTTACCATAAATTAATTTTGGAATATTATTGTGTCATTCGATCAATCAGAATTCATTGAGTCGTTCGACCAATCAGAATTCAGACGACACATCATCAGACCAATCAGATGAGTGGAATAATTCGAAATTAGCCTAATAATTTCGGCCAACCTTCTTTCCTTGAGGGAGAAGTCGGCCATTACTTTTCCAAGGGGAAAAGTTTGGTGATGTGTCTCGGCCAATCATATTTGAGCATTGGTTCCTCATCTCCACTATATAAAGAACCCCATGGATGAGAGTTTAAGTATCAAATTTTCTCTTGTGTCTTTCCACCACAAAGAGTCAATCATATAGATCTAGATATTGAGTCGAAGAGAAGTTGGAGCACTATGTAAGTTCGCCGGAGCTCGGATTTTTGAAGTGTCTCTAAATCCGAAACGAAAGCCGTTGTATCTTGGGAGACAGTTGCTACAACCTTGGGCACCATACCGGAGCAATTTGTCTTAAGGATAGAGTAACTACTCGCCTCGGTTTGTCTTAGTCTTTTATTTTGTGCATACTACATTTATTGTCTATTGTTTGAACTAGATATGCATGGTAATAGTTGTTTTGTTAGATCTAATTGATGCGTATAATCTCATGTTCGAATATTTATTTTCTACTTTAATATTCCGTAATTTCTTCCGTAAATTACGGATCTGTTCCGTAAATCACTCCACACACGATACACCTATCCTAACAATTACCTACCATAATATAGATTTTCTACGTATTACGATATGATATTGTATCATGCGTAACCAAAAATTACGTGTTTACTCTTTTGAAATTCAGGACACACAAAGCACATAAGCTAAATCTAACCTTCTATATTCATCCAAATACGGATATGCATGAATACCATGAACATTCGACCTAATCTCCCATACATGGATATGCATATACATACAATTTTTAAAAAAAAATGAATACAAACATATCATTATGCACCACACTGAATCAATCCGATCACATTTAGCTTTGGGTCAAACCCTACCTAAATTTTTTGGTCTCGATTTATTTAGCTTTATTTCAGGTTGATCAAGATAGGATTTTATTTCATCAAATTAAAGTTACAAGCAGCTCGAAAATTCACCGGGGTGAACTCCACAACTGCGAGATCAAGACCCGCCTGAGCTAACAAATTTTTATTTTTAAGAAATTAAGTAGATTATTATATTCCAAAAGGAAAAAAAAAAAAAAAAAAAAACTTGTTTCAACAAATAATAATTGCTGTAGGTATAGTTCGATCTTTTGGTAAGATATGGTTATTTTGTGGCTTAATAAAATAAAAATAAGATAAACTAAATAAATAAATAAATTACTTTAAGGATTTGGATACGTACAAACTACTACTATAAATAAAAATCTTAAACCGCATCCGTTCTCTTCCAAATATTGGCCTTTCTCCCTCCTTTATAATTACGACATGTTCTAGCGTTTCTTGTAGGCTGCAGGTTGAGACTGCGATATGTTTTTCTTTTTAGATTTTTTTATTATTATCGTGTACTGTATCCATCCATTGTGCTCAACCTCAACGACTTCACAATTGTCGATTTTTCCTTTTTTTCAAGTTAACTTTGTTTTGTTGTTTTATTGTTACAATTAAGCTGGCTATGTTTCCTAATTATTAATATAGGTTTGTTCTTGTGCTACCTACCTATACCTATAGCTTTACGTATTATTAACTTTCGGGAAACCGTATGTTGCAGCAGCAGCAGCAGCAGCAGCAGCTCATATATATATATTAAACTCGATCAGCTGTATTATAGCTAGGAAAGATTATTCAGCAGATATTACACACACGATGGATCGTGATCGTGATCGTGATGGTGATAGTGATCGTGATGGAGTACCCTTATTTGGGGACATATACAGAAAGTGTGCAACTTTCTTTTCAGAGATTGACAAAGAGTTTGACCATATGATCTCTCTGGTACCTTTAATTTCCTCCATCTCTCTGATTGGTGCAAGTTGCATTATGATTATTTATTTATTTATTTTGAAAGGGGGAAGAATCATTTGAATATATTGGGAAGCAGCTGGTAACAACAAGGGCTACTGCAAAAGAAAGTTGTTCAAAGTTTATGCAAGAAACGCTTCCTCGCCTTTTTTCTTCGGATTCTTCTTCACAAACAGCAACTCCCAGTCCCAGTCCCAGGACTGGCAGTCCCAGTCCCAGTCCCAGTCCGTCTCTTGTCTTACTCATTTATGATCCATAAATATAATGGTCGAAGAATAACGAAAGCTTATCGTTTTTATTTTGTGCATTGAATTAGGGGATACTCGAGACAAACAAGCGTGTCCGGATGATCTTGCTAGTGCCAAGGCCATCAATACTGAGTCACCAAATTATCTACCACAGGATAATGATAGATCCGTTATTATCGATGAAAACACAACGATTCGACTATTAACTTCACAACTACATATTCTCTCAACTGATGTAGAGGTTTACTTCTTCTATATCTTGGATATGTAATTTATCGGCTTTTTCTCTTCATTTTTTTTTCTTTTCAAATCCTACTATTGATTTCTTGAACAACTGACATCCCTTCATTTCTTCTTCTTGTTCTTCTTGTTTAGTCGTCAATAAATGCAAAGCCGGATGAGGAAAAATGCGATGAGATTAGTGAGAAGGAAGATGATGATGCAGAAAGTTCACAGGAATCAGAATGGGAGTTTGAAGATGTTTACGAATCTGATTGGGAGATTATCTATAAAAGATAATTTGGCATTAAGCAAATTAAACCAATTTCAAGCCTTAGTTTTAACTTGCAATATGTTCAAAGGAATGCCCTCAAAACTTCACTGCTATATATGTTTTAACTTTTCTTTTTACCCCTCCAATTTTGTTTAATACTGTATGATATTAGTGTAATATGATAATGCCTCATTTTTTGTGCCTAGAGTGTATACGATCGAATCGACTTTCACAAGGTCAATTCTTGATACAAGAATCGATTTTCCAAAGAACGATTCGGTGTGGCGAATCGGTAATAACGCGATGGTGCCACTGTAAACCAAAAAAAGCAGTACTCAACACAAGATAAGATATCAAAACAAAACGGATTCATCAATGTACGTACCTAAAGGGTACTCAACGCTTCTTAACATCCTTGAGTTAAGTCACATGAAGGAATACATATTCATGAAAAAAGTGGGTAAAACCAACATTTCTCAAGCACGTTTTCCGCTATTAGGGTTGGTTTTCGGGCAGAGATCCCATCGACCCTTGGCACGACGTCGCTTTATAAGAGCACGTCCGCTTGTGGTACTCATACGTTTACGGAAGCCATGAGTTCTAGCCAATGATTTTCTTGACCTGTTTCTCTTGGTTTGACATAGGGAATACTTTTTCGCCTGCACCACTAAACCCCGCCTTTTCTGGGTATTTCCAGCACAACCAGAATTCCAATCCCAACCCAATGACAAACCTATATAACACAATTGGAAACAACATACATCAATCAAGAATCCTATATACTTTTTTCCAACTCAGAACACCATAAATAAAGCAAAAAGCCAGAAACCTTGACTAAAACATCATAATGATCCACAATAGACATATGGTGTATGTATGTATGTATACACACAAGTATCCACAAGTATACAGCACAACGACTCGGTCGATGCACCACACTAAATTGACTCTTTGAAAGTCCGATTCTTGAGCCAAAAATCAACTTTCAAAAGGTCGATTTTCAAGATCGACCGTCAGAAAGTTGAATCTTGGCTCAAGAATCGTTTTTCAAAACGTTGATTCAGTGTGGTGTATAATAAGCGTGGTGCATCGGTAAATTCGGACGGGTGTAAATAAAGGCTCCTGAAATATATTACTCCAAAATACAGTTCTCATATTAACGATGCCAGCTGAGTAAACAACCAAAATCCCACCACACAAAAACAAGAAAGTAGAAAAGAGGATTGATTTCAAGCTGCATTACAATTTCATCAATTCAATAAACAACAAAACATTCAAACCTCAATGAAAAAAGTTCCATTAGAACAGAACCACCCAAAAATTAGCTCCATGTAACTTAGAATCAACAAACAATTAACAACATAGCCCACAAACAAATTTCACAAATAAAGATACAGCCTTTAAGCTTTCTGGTAGCACCACAAAATTAGCACACCCAATAAACAAATCCCAAAAGAAGAAGAAGAGAGATTCAATGGTTGATTTTCATTACCTGAAAATGTAGAATTGGAAGAGAAGGAAAGAGAAGAAGATGGACCAACAAAGGAGCAGTGCAGCAACCCGGAAGAGGAACTTTTTCCCCCTGTTTTAATTGATACACCAGAGGGTCTGTTTCTTGAACCAGTGAAGAGGGTAAGTGAAGCTGAAGGTACACTAGTGTCAATTCGATAAGAAGAAACCATGGTAGCCATTGAAAGCGAGGCCATTTCTTATCAACAACAAGTATAACTTTTTTTTTTTAGTTTAGTGCTTTGTTTTGGGATGTTATTAGCTACCTTATCGACTCATGTTCAAGAAGACCCGGTCTGCTGCCGATCGGGTTTTATAACTGGGCCTGGGTGTGAAATTAAAATACGCAATCCAATCCAAGCAAAATATTACTTGTATTGGGCCTGTTCGCAATTTTAGTTTAGAAAACTTGTTGTCATGACAACAAATCTATTTTACACGTGACACTGGATCTCTAGAAATGAAAAATATCGAAATGAATGTTCATTTTTCGATTTTTATAAAATCGAAACTTTACTGAATTTATTGTGATGTCAATAACAACGTCGATATTTAAGATTGAAAAGAACTAAAGGTGAAGATGTCATGTGTAATGATGTTATTGGTCTAGACAAGATTGGAGTGCCACCTAGTAATTCTATTAGATAATGTTTAGATTCTATCTATCTTGGTATGTCTGTATTGGTGTAACAAACTTGTGTATGTAAAGGGTGTGTGTGTGCACAAATGATGCATTGAATGAAAGAATATCTTCTCCTTCAAATTTTTCTTGGTATCAGAGTGCAGGAAGAACATGGCGGAGCCACCACCGCCACCGCCTCGATCCACAGCTCTTTCTGTCACCGGAAATGAAGCTGTAGCGTCCTTAGCTGATGGAAGCCAGATTGTTACTGGCATTACTATTTCCAGTTTATCCCTTCCACCCATTTCCACTCTTTATTCCGGTGGGTCGAGTTCGTCACCGTTCATAGCTGCAAATGCGCATGCAAGGCCATCTTTCTCTGGTTTGAGCTTCTGTCCAACTCTTCCTCCGTTTACTACTCCCCTGTTTCAACGATCTGAGACTCCTACTCCAGTTTTCCGATCAGTTAGTCCCACTTCACATTTTCACTCCATCACACCAACACCAGCACCATTTCATGGTCACTTGAATCAGGCCACCACTGTGAAGCTCACTCGGGACCATTACTTACTCTGGCGTTATACCATACTCCCGGTTGTTAAAGGATACAAGCTTGATGGTCATCTTCTTGGGAGCAAACCTCAGCCACCGGAGATACCCGGCCTTCCGATGAATCCAGCAATAGAAGAATGGGATTCCATAGGTATATGAAGCGTTTTCTTACGGCTTGGTTAGGATGATTTATCCTGGCAAAGTCCAGGTCTTTGAAACCAATTCATCCACTCAGCAGTTTGCCTTTCTAAAAAAGAAAAGAAAAAGATGATCATCTGCTCATGGGATGGCTGCTCGGATCCATGACAGAACAAGCTCTTACTGAAGTAATTGGATGTTCCACTTCTCATGAGGTTTGATCTGCTTTAGAAATTCTCTATAATAATCAGTCTGAATCTAGAATGCTTGAATATAAGTCAGCTCTTACTAAGGCAGAGAAAGGGTCCAAAACTATGGCTGACTACCTTGCTATGATGAAATCCTATAGTGATAATCTAACTGCAGCAGGGTACCCAATCTCTAAGTTTGAATTGATTCTTGCTACTTTAGGAGGGTTGGACAAGGAATATGAAGCAGTCATTGTTAATCTTACTGCCCGGATTGGTTCTCTTTCATGGCAAGAAGTTCAGTCCCAACTCATTACTCATGAAAGATTTATGGCTAGGTTCAATCCTGATGTGATCCAGCCCAAGCATTATTTGAAGACAATGAAGATGGGCTTGGTTAAATTACAATCATAGTGATTTATTTTGTTTATTTTAGTTTCGGTGTTTTATTGAATAAAACGGCCCAGCCCGTGTCAAAAGTTGCCCGTATGTTAGTATATTGGGTTAAGTGTTTATTTTTAGCAAATAAATGTCATTTGGGCTTATTAGTTGCAAGTTAGGCCCACTAGGAAATAAAGTGGCGAAAATTACTAAGTAATTTGTCCCACATTCTTAGGAAGTTATTTGTCTCTTATTTTGTAGCTTTATATAAAGACATTCTACTTGTTCTTTTGTAAGACATCAATATACCTACATTGAGTGAAATATTATTGATTAAGCATTGTCTTAATTGTGCACCTTGTGTGTGTGAGGTTCTCTTGGATTGGAGGATCGCCCCCTTTGAGAACTTATCAACGTAAGTGAGCATTACGTTGTGGCGTTCCAACCGTAGTCTTGGTCTAAGGCGCGGATCATAGCTCGTATTGACTACCTTCAATTTCTTCCTGGGCAAAACAAAGGATTTGATTCGTAAGAATCACATCAGTTGGTATCGGAGCTCAGTAATTGACGGTAATCAAATATCCATTTTTCGTTTTTCGTTTTATTTTCGTTCTTCGTTGTTCATCAAATTGTGTTCTCCACATCCCCAGAAATTTTTTTGTTTTTCCAGTTTTCGTGTTCTTCTTTTCGTCGTCAGTTTCCACTCCAAAAAAATTCCAAAAATTATATGTTTTAGTTCTTTGTGTTATCTACAAGTTTCATTCTTTGTGTTTCTCTAAATTCTCAGTGGAAATCGTTCAAAAAGTGTCAACAAATAAATTTGTCAAAATCGTCAAATCCTGTGATCAGCTTCGTATTCTTGTGTTTTGACCCCTAATACATTCTCAAATCGAAAAGTGGTTAAGATAAAAGTTGTAGATCATTAAATTTCATACAACTTTTATCTTTTGTGATTTTCGAAATTCTCCCCGGAGTCCATTCAAAAAAATTGTTGAAAATTCTGCAGTTTAGATCTACAAACTGCCCGGAAAACCAATGCTTACCTTAAAATCCGTAAAATCTTCCATTTACGTCCAAAAATTCTGATATTTTGCGATTGAATAGTACACTTCCATATCTAAATTTTATCTCTTTTGTGCAACTTCAAATTCGTAATTTATCATGCCTGAAATCAGCTTTGTTTCCGTGTACAGCCAACAGCAAACATAAACTTGACCTAAATTCCCAGCCGCCACCACCGTTAACCTAATTTTCGTAACCATCAAATTTTATCCAGACGCCCGTCCATATCATTAAACGACGTCCACAGCAGACGCCAATCCGACATAACCAAACACCCGTCCTACCTGAGTCTTAGCCCACCTTTAGCCTAGATTCGTTTTGCTTGTTATTTTGCTTTGTTCATAAAAGGGTGCTTTACTTTCCACAAGAGAGAGGGTGAGTGCAAACACGAGAGTTTGGTGAGGATTTATTGTCTATCCTATGGAGGACTCTAAACATTCTAAAAATTTGAGTAATGAGTATCTTGAAGTGAGATTGGCTTCCCTTGTCAAAGAATTTAGCAAGGCATTTAATGCCGAAAATAATGCAAAGTTTGAAAGGATTTTTGCGGATATGATCGCTTATAAGTGGCTTTATTGAGACTTTAACAAAGACAAATGGCTAATCTTAATCGTGGTGCACAACTCTTTGTTGCACAACCAATTGCTATTCTTTGCGGTACAGAGACCGACAACCGCTCCGTGTACTTCATGCTCCGAATAACCGTGATCATGCAGTTGGAAATGTTGACGAAGATGTGCTCATCCCGGATAATAATATGACACAGGTAAAGATGAAGCTTCCTAGTTTTGCGGGTTCCGGTAGTGCTTCGGTATATCTTGATTGGGAGAGTAAGCTAGACCAGATCTTTGCGTGTAACAATTATACTGAGGAGTTGACAGAGAAAGAATGTGAGGGTGTGGTGGATTTGAAAAGACTGAAATTTTAGAAGAGTTGGTAGTGCAGTGTTGATGAGGCAGTTCTCACGGACCGAGGCTCATGTTGACCTTCCCATTCTTTGATGTTGTTGTTGTTACTACAGAGGTGAATTGGTCGTTGAGGTGGCGTAAGTCCGATTGAGGTTGAAGTTCGCATGAATGAGGTTGTCACCGAGATTCTTCATTATGGATGTTCATATAGTCTTGTGATGAGAGGATCTGTGGAATTTGAGGAGTTACCAACTATTCACAATTGTATTCATCTTTCCGTTCGGTACAAGATGATTCACTTTATTTTGATGGTGAAAGCTGTTGAAGGCGTGAACTCGGTTGGCGTGATGGTGCTATTCAAAAGCGTTACGGTGTTTACACGATTATTACGATCCGTTCCTCCCGAATTGTAATTCGTTGGATTTCGTTATTGCTAATTTTTATGTTGCTTCCATTTCATTATACGAGAGGAGGATGATTCATTGTTCACTTTGTTCTATTTTGTTGGTGGTATTCGGTGATATGGACTCTTGGCGTATGTTGGTCCAAGGTTTCTATTTGATCCGGTGGTTTCAAGTATCCCTTTGATCTCGAGGATGGATCCTTCCCAACTGGGAGGAATGATGTGATCCAACCCAAGCATTATTTGAAGACAATGAAGATGGGCTTGATTAAATTACAATCATAGTGATTTATTTTGTTTATTTTAGTTTCGGTGTTTTATTGAATAAAACGGCCTTAGGCCCGTGTCAAAAGTTGCCCATATGTTAGTATATTGGGTTAAGTGTTTATTTTTAGCAAATAAATGTCATTTGGGCTTATTAGTTGCAAGTTAGGCCCACTAGGAAATAAAGTGGCGAAAATTACTAAGTAATTTGTCGCATTCTTAGGAAGTTATTTGTCTCTTATTTTGTAGCCTATATAAAGGCATTCTACTTGTTCTTTTTAAGACATCAATATACTTACATTGAGTGAAATATTATTGATTAAGCATTGTCTTAATTGTGCACCTTGTGTGTGTGAGGTTCTCTTGGATTGGAGGATCGCCTTTGAGAACTTATCAACGTAAGTGAGCATTACGTTGTGGCGTTCCAACCGTAGTCTTGGTCTAAGGCGCGGATCATAGCTCGTATTGACTACCTTCAATTTCTTCCTGGGCAAAACAAAGGATTTGATTCGTAAGAATCACATCAAATCCTCACTCACATATGCCTCTAACCCAAGCAACTCCCTCTGCAAATTATGTCAATTACTCCTCGGTTCTGGCAAGACAAACCCTGGACCTACTAGATCAGGTCAGAACTCCTATAAGGGTAGGGGTGGTAATAGAGGAGGGGGGAGAGGTAGAGGCAGGGGTGGTGGAAGATCATCATCAGGAAACATAATGGTGTGTCAACTCTGTGGTAAAAGTGGTCATACTGTAGGAATCTGTTGGCATAGGTTTGAAACAGACTTTCAACTAGTTAATCAGTCTCATAATGCAGCTCCTAGGACAAATCAACCTTCAGCATTTGTTGCAACACCAAGTTCTGTAACTGATCATGCCTGGTATCTTGACAGTGGTGCTACTAACCATGTCACTTCAGACTTGGGAAATCTAAATCAGAGTGTTCCTTATCATGGTAATGATACTCTAATGGTAGGGAATGATGAAAATTTAGTCATTGATCACATTGGACACACTGTTCTACACACACATACTGGCACCCTAGTGTTAAATGATGTTCGTCATGTTCCTAAAATCAACAGAAATTTACTTAGTTTGTCAAAATTAATGTCTGATAATGATGTCCTTATTGAGTTTCCTGATAATTTTTGTCTTGTTAAGGACAAGGGAACAAAGACCACAGTTCTCAGGGGTCAACTCAAGGATGGTCTCTATCAGATTGTGCCTCTGGGCAGTGATACAGAACAGATCTCCCTTCACTCCAAGTTCAAGACCAAAGCTATTTTTGTTAGTCATGTTCAGGCTAAAAGTGTTAAGGCCAAGAGTCTTGTAGTAGATGACATAAATAAGGATCCAAATATTTGGCATAAGAGGTTAGGTCATCCCTCTAGTAGGATCTTAAGTCGTGTCTTGAATGATTGTACTACTGCAATGAAAAGTTGCACTTTTGTGATGCTTGTCAATTTGGCAAATTCCATGCCCTACCCCATCCTTCCTCTGTGTCTCATGCAAATGCCTTGTTTGAGTTGTTGCATACTGATATTTGGGGCCCAGCTCCTGTTAAATCCACTGAAGGCTTCTCTTATTATATTCACTTTATTGATGATCACACAAGATACACCTGGATTTTTCCCTTAAAAGCCAAATCTGAGGCCTTTACTGTGTTCACTCATTTTCAATCTTTAGTTGAAACTCAGTTTTCCACCAAATCAAAGTGTGTGCAGTCTGATTGGGGTGGTGAATATAGAGTTTTTGAATCATTTTTAAAACAACAAGGGATTCACTTTAGGCATCCATGTCCTCATGATCATGCCCAAAATGGAAGGGCTGAAAGGAAACACAACATATCACTGAACTAGGGCTTACTATGCTTGCTCAGGTTTCAATGCCTCTTCGATTCTGGTGGCATAGCTTTCAGGCAGTTGTCTCTATTATTAATTGTCTCCCTACACCTGTTCTTCACCTTAAATCCCCTCATGAATGTCTGTTCACTCACAAACCTGATTATCACTTATTTAAGGTGTTTGGTTGCACTGTGTATCCCTATCTAAGGCCTTATCACAATACTAAATTGCAGTATCATACCACTCAGTGTGTAACCTGGGCCTCAATCCCCATAATAAGGGGTATACATGTCTTGATAAGTCTGGTAGGATTTATATCTCAAACAATGTTAAGTTTAATGAACTTCAGTTTCTCTTTGCTGGAGGGTTTATACAAGGGCCTTCTAGAGAGATTACTTGTGTTTCTAGTCCTGTCATCACTGATTTACCTTTTGGCCTGTCTCACTCAGAGGGGCACATGAAGACAACAATGAATGAGCCAGACATGAGTTGCACATCTGGAGCTGCTCATCATACATGTATTCCTAGTTGTACAGGATAATCATCTCATTCTCTTACACCACAAAACATGTCGTCACAAAACACACCACATAACATATCACAGGACATGTCACCACAAAACACACGACAGAACATGTCACCATAAAACATGTCACCACGGACCACAGGCACATCCTCTGTCCAGTCTAGATCACCATCTCATACAATACTTGTGTCTGAAACTCCTGATGATATTGCAAGTGCCACTGTCCCTCAACCACAGCAAGAATCCATCCTATGCAGACTAGGTCAAAAAGTGGAATATTCAAACCTAAGGTCTATAACACTTCAGTGACTAGGTTTCACTCACTCCCTACTGAACCAAAATGTGTGTCAGAGGCACGGATGAGTGACAAGTGGAAGCAAGCTATGATGGATGAATATAAGGCTCTCATTCACAATTAAACATGGGACCTGGTTAAACCTAATTCCAGTCAAAGCATAGTGGGTAGTAAATGGGTGTTTAAATTGAAACTGAGACCTGGTGGTAGTATACTGAAGCACAAGGCAAGGTTAGTGGCCAAGGGGTACCTGCAGAATTATGGGATTGATTTTACTGAAACTTTCAGTCCTGTGGCTAAGTTGGCAACAATTAGAATCATATTAGCAGTTGTTGTATCTATGAATTGGCCAGTGAATCAGATAGACATCAACAATGCTTTCTTAAATGGTCCTTTCCAAGAACCAGTGTACATGGAGCAACCTGAAGGTCTAGAAGATCCTGGTAAACCTGGATATGTGTGCAGGCTAAACAAAGCAATATATGGTCTAAAGCAGGCTCCAAGAGCATGGTTCAATGCCTTGAAAGAACAACTGCTCAACTGGGGATTTATACAGACTACATGTGATACATCCATGTTCATGTTTAAGAAGGATAAGCAAATACTGTTTGCATTGGTGTATGTTGATGATATTTTGTTGTCAGGTAATTCACCTAACCTGATACAGAAGTTCATTAAGGAGTTGGACTCCAAGTTCTCCTTGAAGAATCTAGGACCATTATCTCATTTATTGGGCATGCAAGTGACAAGAGACTCCACTGGCCTGCATCTCACACAGTCTTACTATGCATCACAGCTGCTAAGGAAACTAGGGTTTGAAAATATGAGCAGCTGTCCTACACCAATGATTCCTGGAAAGCAACTCTTGCCTCAACTTGGTGAGCCTCTGTCTAATCCTACTGACTATAGAAGTGCTGTAGGTGCTTTGCAATATCCTACTTTGACAAGGCCGGATATATCTTTTGCTGTCAACACTTTAAGTCAGTTTATGCAAGATCCTTATACCTCACATTGGGAAGCACTAAAAAGACTGCTTAGATATATACAGGGGACTTTAGACATGGGACTGATTTTTAGACCATCAAAGACTTTAGACATACATGCTTTTTCTGATGCTAATTGGGCAGTGTGCCCTATAGACAGAAAATCTACAGGTGGCTACTGTGTCTACTTGGGAGATTCTCTCATATCCTGGAGTTCCAAGAAGCAAACTGTGGTATCTAGATCCAGTTGTGAATCTGAGTATAGGTCATTGGCCAACCTTGCAGCAGAAGTTAAGTGGATTACTCAGTTGTTGAAGGAAATGCAGTTTAATCTGTCTGGTATACCAGTGCTCTGGTGTGATAACATAGGTGCCAATTCCTTGGCTCAAAATCATGTGTATCATGCTAGAACGAAGCACATAGAGGTTGATGTGCACTTCATTATAAATATGGTGCTGAACAAAGAGATACTAGTGTGTTATATCCCTTCAAAGGATCAGATTGCTGACAGCTTTACTAAGGCTTTACCTAATCACACATTTGACATCTTCAGGGACAAACTCAATGTGACTCATCCACACATTCGTTTGAGAGGGGCTGAAAAGAACTAAAGGTGAAGATGCCATGTGTAATGATGTTATTGGTCTAGACAAGATTGGAGTGCCACCTAGTAATTATATTAGATAATGTTTAGATTCTATCTTGGTATGTGTGTATCGGTGTAACAAACTTGTGTATGTAAAGGGTGTGTGTGTGCACAAATGATGCATTGAATGAAAGAATATCTTCTCCTTCAAATTTTTCTAAGATTAACATCTGTTTCGGTGGATTAACCGGAGTAAAAAGAAATGAAAAATTATTATAAGTCATTCCATTATTATTTTTGTTTAAATCTTTCGGTGTTCGGAATCAATTGCTTCGACTAAGTCGAAGTTTATTCCGAGCGGTGCCTGCAGAATTCGAGTTAAGTCTTAACAAGGGTACTTGTCTAACTACCAAACAATAGAATGGCTTTTAACACGTATTAAAATACAATCTTTCAATTCACGTATCTGCTCCAGATTAACCAAGCCAATGTAGCCTACGCATTGGAGCTTTTACACACAAATTAAATATAAAAAGAAAAAATAAAAAAAGTTTGCTCCAATAGTGGAGTATTGTAGTTAGGGATGACAATAAGTACGGGTGGATACGGGTTTTGCTATATCCATATCCTACCCATAAAAAAAATTCCTTACCCGTACCCTACCCATTACCCATACGGGTAGAAAATTTTAAATCCATGCCCTTCCCATACGGATATCCACAGATCTGTGGATATATCCATAGAGATATCTATTTTTATTTTCAACTAAGTATAACAACTCTATATGTACTATCAGTTTTGCCGGAGCAACGACAAACGAGTGGCAAAAATGCAAGAACGACAATAATAGGTAAAGCTTAGCAAAAAAAAGTATTAATATACTAAGTAAGCAAACCGGAAAATGCAATATTTTTTAAAATAAATATGAGTAATCATAAAAAAAAGTAAAAAAAAATATATATATATATATATATATAATACTCGCCTTTCTGCAATTCTGTAGGGTTGGCCGACAATTGGAATTAGAAAGAGAGGAGTAGACCATATTAATTTTGATAATTAATATGTTTGTAAAATAAAAAAAAAGAGGGACACGGGTCTTAAATCATAATTATTTAGTTATTTTTCTAAGTGACATTTTTTTTCTTTTTTTGAGGAAGACATGTTTTTTTTTTTCTTTTAAAAGAAGTGACATTTCAATTTTACGTTAGATTATTAATTTTTATACATTATACATTATGAAAAAATACATTATATGGTGGGTCGGATGAGTATTATAACGGGTAAAAAATACATATCCATACCCTATCCTACCCACAATTGTTTTAAAAAATCAAACTCATACCCTACCTTACCCTTCAAAATACAGGGCAGGGTCGGGTGGATATCCAGCGGGTTGGATTGAAATTGCCATCCCTAACTGTAGTTTCCATCCACTTGATTCTAGAAACGACACTCTACAAAAATGGAGCTCCACACTCTACCTAAGCCCGCCCAGTGTCCAGTTAACATCACATTGCTGCAATCCACCATCATGTATAGTGGAGGCTGCATTATCCAATTTCTTCAACTCAAATTTCACTATTCAACCATCCAATTAATGCATCCATTATAGTGGAGGCTGCCATATCCATACAGTTTTCCCTAAGACATTGAAAAACAAAAAGGGAAACTTGAAAAAAATGCCTAAAATATTAATCATTTGTGTGATATGTCTCAAAATAATAACATTTGAAAAATACTGTATGTCTGAAAAGCATTTCGTTGCGTATTTATTATCGATTTGCTATGTAAAAACTACGTAATCGCTACGAATTGTTTTTCAGACATATTTTTCAGGTGTTATTAGTTTGAGACATATCACACAAATAATTAGCTTTTTGAGCATATTTTTCAAGTTTCCCAAACAAAAAAGTGAAAATGAGAACATATATAATCACGTCTCAGTCAGATCAACAACATATTAAATCATCTAAACTTAATCACAATAGTAAATATTTTTAATTGGTCTGACGTGTTAAACTATTATGCGTCTTTAATATTCTAATAAAGTGATAATGATATGTCTTACTACTCTTGAAAATAAATAAAAAACACTGTATAAAAAAGCACACTCACCAAACGCACTGACGTACGTGCCATATTCATATATGTCGTCATTTTCGGTCGAAGGGTTAAACGTCAGACGTTATGTTTCTGTTAAATGCCATAATAGTATTTAGAAAAATATAGTTAAGAAACTAAAAATGTTAATATAAAAGTTATGAAATAGTATTGAGAAAATGAAATATGATTGGGAACTAAAAGTGTAATTATATCTCTGAAGGAACCAAGGTCCACGTCAATATCCTATTAGACGAATCTAGATGTGCCACCCTACCCCTCTCGCCTATTACAGTTTGATACTTAATTACGTCTGATACATATATACATAGTATCAGTCCACTTCAGAACTTAGACTTAGCGAGAGCTGCGAGACTATCAAAGCCATAATGTATTCTATAATCACTTGGACACATCATAATGACGTAGACTCACCGTAATCAATAATACAAAATAAATTATGACCAAGTAACCGTGACAGTAACGTTACGCTATGTCTGACTCCAAAAACTGCCTCCAAATTAGTCCATTTAAAAGCTCCGAAATTTCATTTTCTTTAGAAAAGGTGATTAAAAAATAAAATAAAAAACGGTGGATGGCGCCGACAGACATCAACCATGTGGCCGATCTGTAACGCCAATAACAAGCATACGTAGTAGCATCCTGCACGTTATATCTATATATACTTCCAAAATTCTCCATCTCAACAGTGATGCAAAAATTTCCTCTAAATCATGTCCAATTTCTATAGCCAGGAATATACACAACACTTTCCTATCTATACCGCAACTTGTGTGCGCCTTTTTGTATTTAAAAAAGAAAAAAAATGATAATACGAATATAAACGTTGTGTCGTCTGCAATGTTGATAATAAGAATCTAAATCGATGATGAGATAGACACTCAACACGATCAACGGTGCATATAACTGTTGTGTCACTGTTTGTGACACAATAGTTATGCCCCTAAAAAAAAATGATGGCATTAGTTTTTTTTCTCTTTGCTTTTGGTAATTATGTAATGATGTAGTCATGTAGATATATTTAAGAAAGTGTATATATTGTTCACATTATTGATTTTATACAACAAAGGGTTAAAACAATGCAAAGCAATAGTTGCTTTCCAGTTTTGGTTGTCAAGTTTTTGTAAAACTTGCAAAGAAAGCATAAAGAAATGGAATGTACAGACTAAAAGGTCAGAGTATTATTATTTTCATAATCATGATGTTCCCAAAAATTTGAGTGATATCTTTAAGAGGAAGGATAATGGACCATATATACCAACTAATTAATCAACTCATATTCATATGCACATTTTCTCGTAAAAAAAAAATATTCATATCCACATTGCTAAAAGTGTTCCTCACAACATATGTTTAATTACTTTCGTCTTTTTAATGACTTGAGAATCATAAGGGCTTTTTTTTTTCCTCTTCTAAGAATTAATCATAAGGGCTTTCAGCTTTCTCAAGAATTTTATTAGATAAATGATCAATATAAAGTATATATGCAACTATCTGCCCAAAAGAAAATAATAATAATAATCTTCTAACGGTACCACGAAATGACTATCAGCACCCTTTAATTTATTATTTTTCATTCACTTTTCCACACCACCTAATCACTCAAGGCACCACCTGAAATAATAACTTTTCAAAACTGTACACTTTAGTCATTCATGTTGTAAAAATTAAACAATTTAGTCCATAATGTTTAACTTTTACCCCTCCACTTTTTAAAAATCATTTAACTTCCCCTCCATCTTCTAACTTCGCCGGAGTTCTCGTCGGAAAAGACGTCGGAGAAGATAAAATTGAGCCGGAAAACCGCAAGTGAAGCTAAGAACAACACCACTTTGAATCAAATCATGTAAGTATCTTGTTTAATTTGTTGCATTTCGAAGGTTTTCATTCCGATTTTTAATGGAGTAATTTGTTCCATTGAAATGTGTATTTGTTGTTGGTTGAAATCGGGTTGAAATCGGAGGTTTTCAAGGTGTTTTTCGTTCAACCGGCCGTTTTCCTATCAGAGGTTTGGGGAAGATGACCGGGTGCTTAAAACGTCAGTGACAATGACGTTTTAATGCGGATAAAACATCAGCACGGCTGACGTTTAAGTCATACAAGCCCACTAGGGTAAAATGTTCCTTCGTCGGTGAGGGTGACGTTTATCTCGTACTCAGAACGTCGGAGTGGGGGACGTTCTAACTTAACGTCAACTTTGGTGACGTCTTAGACTATTACGAACGTCTTAAACATAAACTCATTAAGTTTTGGAGTAAAAAACGTCGGGAGTAGTGACGTTTATTTTTGGTTCCAACGTCAGAGTAGGTGGCGTTATAGCAGCAACAAAATATTCATTTCTGGACTACAAGACGTCACTAAGTCTGATGTTTATTATACATAGGAACGTCAGTTGTACTGACGTTGGGTTGGATGTCGGACGAAAAATCCAATGGCCGATCGGAAAACTCTAAAAAAACTTCATTTCCCCCTAATTAATGGTGTTTCAAGCCATGGAATATGAATTATGATTCCATTTTACTTCCATATTGTTTGAATTGGGTGAAAAAGGTTGGAGTATATTAAATGAATTTTGATGAAGAAGAATGTTGAAAAAGATGAAGATAATTTTGATGATGAAGAAGGTTGAAGAAGATGAAGATGAATTTTGATGATGAAGAAACTTGAAGAAGATGAAGATGAAGATGAATGTTGTTTAATTTCAATAATCAAAGGACTAAATTGTATTTTTTAAAATTTATGGTATAAGGAGTAATTTTTTTTATTTTTTTGGTTGTGCTTGAAATAAAAAAATAATACAAATAATATGGTGGTGACAAAAGCAATTTATAGGGTGTCGAAAGTATTCGTAGTGCCACAAGCGATTTCTGCCCATAGAACCCACCTAATCATAAAATATGGTGCCTCGTATATATAAAATAATATTGTTGTCACAATTATTGACACAACGAAATAGTATAACATGATGTGACGGTGAGACCTCTGAAGATATAACATCTATTTAAAGAAGAGTATATCAGAGAAACTATCTATATATTTTATTGTTTTGTTATTTTACTATTTTGGCCTTGTGTTGTGGCCTATATATACGTTGTATCTCATTCATTCTCACTTAATGGAAACTTAATATTCTATTCACCAAAACCTATTATGGTATCAGAGACTCGATCTTTCGTTTTTTTTTTTTTCACGGCAATTGCAGGGTTTTTCTCTCCTTCTTGCCGTCTTTTTTTTTTTTTTTTTTTTTCTCTCTTCTCAGGCAACTCTCTGCCATGTCTCACTCCACCACAGATGAATCAATCGTCTCCACTGCGATTGCCTCTTCGAATAATGAAACAATTGTGGCCCTCAGTCCAACAATACATGCTCCGATCAAGCTAGGTGAATCGAATTTCGTGGCTTGGAAACTACAAATTCATACTCTTCTCACTGGGTATGATCTCTATGGATTTATTACAGGTGATCGTGCTTTACCAGTTGTCTCTGCGGCTGACCCAAATACAACCAAGGCAGCTGCGTTTTGGATTAGGCAGGATGCTCTAATCCACTTTCTCTTGCTCGGGTCTGTTGAAAAGGATTATCTAGCTGATATTCAGCACACGAAGACGTCTAAACAGGCATGGGATACGTTATTGGATACTTATGGCAAAAGGTCCAAAGGAGAATAAAAAATCTCAGAATTCGATTGAATTCGATCTCTAGAGGTAACATGCCTATCTCAAAGTTTTTTAATACTGTTAAGAATATTGTGGATGATTTGGCTGCGTTGGATGCTAAGCCAAATGATGATGAGGTTGTTGATTTGATCTTAAAAAATGTGGGATCGGATTATGTGAATTTGGTGAATGCAATTCAGGCTCGTGATGACACGATTTCCTTGTCTGCTTTGCATGAGAAGTTATTGAATCATGAGGCACAATTGTTACAAAGTCAGTCTAGTAGTACACCAGCGTATACTGCGTTCCCTGTGCACTATAACCCCTCTATCCCGGTTCCCACTGTTCCTCCAAGACCTTTTTATACAAATCCTCGTCACCCGGCTCCTCAATACCCTCACCAATACCCTCCACAACCACAATACCCGAGGCACCCTACACCTTCTGCCTCTCGGCCGAGTGGCTCTCATCACTCCCAAGCACGTCCATCACGTCCCTTCCTTGGTCATTGTCAGTTGTGTGGTGCCCAAGGACATGGTGCTACATCTTGCTCTACCTACAATCACTACAACAATCTCCCTAGGCCCAGAAAACCTTCCCAGCCGAAACCACTTCCACCTACTGCTCATGTTGCTACTGCTTCCTCCTCTCCATCTCCAGCTTACTGGATGCTTGATAGTGGTGCCTCTCACCATATGACACAAGAGCTCGATTTTCTTTCCTTGCACTCTCAATATCCAGGTACGGAACGAATCATTATAGGTGATGGCAGCTCTCTCGCCATCACACAAATTGGTTCCACCACTATCTCCTCTTTCAAGTTAAATAATGTTCTGTGTGTACCTAATCTCTCACAAAATCTTATCTCTGTCCATAAATTTTGCAAAGATAATTATGTCTCTATTGAATTTTTACCTGACTCTTTTTTGGTGAAGGACCTGAAGACCACCAACTGCCTCCACCAAGGTCAGGTTAGAGATGGAGCGTACATCTGGTCTCCTTCATCATCGCTTTTCAGCTTTTAATTTGCTAAAGCCTGCATCACGCGGCACTCTCGCTGTGGGCATCCAGCTTCTCCAATAATACAAGCTTTAGCCAAAAACAATTATTTGCATTTGTCTTCTGCTCATTCTATTCCTTGTAATTCTTGCTTATGTAATAAGAGTCATCGGCTCCCGTTTTTGCATTCTTCTATTACTAGCTCAAAACCATTGGATGTGGTGTTTTCTGACGTTTGGTCAGCACCGATTTATTCTATTGATGGATTCAAGTACTGCGTTATATTTGTTGATCATTTTACTCGTTTTTTTGGTTATTCCCAATGAAACAAAAATCTGAAGTTGCCACCATCTTCAAAAAATTCAAACCATATGTTGAGAAACAATACGCCAGCACCCTTAAAATTCTTTATTCTGATAATGGCACTGAATACATTGCTTTGCGTCCCTATCTAGCTGAGCATGGCATTGCCCATTACACGTCCATCACCCACACACCTCAACAAAATGGCATCTCTGAGCGTCGACATTTACACATTGCTGAAACTGCTCTTACACTCCTTTCTCATGCCTCGATGCCTATTACTTTTTGGTCCTACGCTGTTAGTGCCGCAGCTTATTTAATCAATCGCATGCCTTCCAAGACTCTTGACATGCAGTCTCCCTATCTCAAATTAACTGGAGAGGTTCCGAACTACGGCAAACTAAGAATCTTTGGATGCCTTTGCTACCCCTGGCTAAAGCCTCAAAACCCACACAAATTAGCCTCCACATCCCGTCCTTGTGTGTTCTTAGGCTATCCGTTAACACAAAGTGGTTATCTTTGCTTTGATATTTCAGAAAATCGCCTATACACTGCCCGTGATGTTCGGTTTGTTGAAGATATTTTTCCGTTTGCGAGCATCCCCAACGATCCATCTCTACCGGCCCTATCCACTCTTCTACCCCCTGCCTATTATAATCCTACCTTTATTCCACAAGAGCCTACATTTATACCCTCTGTTCCATTAATGCCTAACCAATCAGCATCACCCTTGGTCTCTCCAACATACAGCCCCTCCACCAGCTCGACAGACCCCATTACCCCCCCTGCCAGCCCAGAAAACTATACCCCAACCTCCCCTACACATTCTGCCGCAGACCCCAATCTCTCACCAACTACCTCACATTCCCCTCTCTCGGCTGCAACCACACCCTCTTCCTCCTCGCCCACAACTCTCTCACCCGCTGCTCACTCTCCTATCAATACTCCTCCAAGACACCCCATGGTTACTCGATCAAAAAATGACATTCACAAGCCACGACAAATTTTAAACCTTCAAGCTCAAGCCACTTCCAGTTACCTCTACACCGAGCCTACCACCTTAAAACAGGCCCTCCAGTGTTCGCAATGGTGTATTGCTATGTCCGACGAGTACAGTGCGTTGCTTCGTAATAGCACGTGGGATTTAGTTCCTCCGTCTCCGGGTATGAATGTCGTTGGGTGTAAATGGGTGTTTCGTATTAAGCGTAAGCCTGATGGGTCTATAGAAAAATATAAGGCTCGTTTAGTAGCCAAAGGGTTTAATCAACGCCCGAGCTTAGATTATTTTGAGACATTTAGCCCCGTTGTTAAGCCAACAACGATTCGGATGGTTCTTAGCATTGCTGTTACTAAGGGGTGGCCCTTGCGACAACTTGATGTTAATAATGCGTTCTTGCAAGGCTCGCTCACAGAAGACGTATATATGGTTCAACCCCCGGGGTTTGAGGATGCATTGAAACCTACCTTTGTCTGTAAGCTGCGCAAAGCAATATATGGCCTCAAACAGGCTCCGCGTGCTTGGTACCATGAGTTGAAAAATTTTGTGCTTTCATTAGGTTTTGTGAATTCTGTGGCTGATTCGTCTCTGTTCATCAGCCATACTGCAGATCGTCTCACAGTAATTCTGGTTTATGTTGATGACATTATTGTCACAGGCAGCTCCACACAGCATATTCAGCATGTGATTGATGCTATTGGGACTCGGTTTTCTATCAAGGATTTGGGTCCTCTGTCCTTCTTTTTGGGTGTTGAAGTCACTCATTCGCTACTGTGTTTGCTTTCACCACGTCTAAGTATATACATGATCTCTTTGTCCCGGTACATATGGAGGAGTCACAGTGCGTTTTTACACCTTACCCTGGCGATGCCTTCTCTGCGCAACCCTCATCCTCTCCTGCTTACTCCGATCCCTCTCAGTATCTCCAGGTATTGGGTTCCTTACAGTATCTTACGTTTACCAGACCTGATATTGCTTTTGCTGTTAACAAGTTGTCCCAATTCATGCATGCTCCTACGGACTACCACTGGACACTTGTTAAGCGTATTCGGATTCGGATTTGGGGGGGGGGGAATAAGGATGATGATGACAGCCCATATTCTTGAACCTTCACGCTGACCATTCGCTTTCTCGACATCGGCCTACTTGGTTTTCTTAGGTCGTAATGCCATCTCTTGGAGCTCCAAGAAGCAGTCCTCTGTCTCGCGTTCCTCTACCGAGGCTGAGTATTGATCTATTGCGGATCTGCGTGCAGAGAAATTGCCTGGATTGTTTATTTGTTACAAGATCTTGGTTTTAAACCAGGAGCGACACCAGTTATTTTTTGTGATAATTTAGGTGCCATGAGGCTCAGTGTTAATCCAATTTTCCACTCACGAATGAAGCATGTGGCCATTGATTATCACTTTATTCGTGAGCGTGTGGAGAGAGGTTTGATTCGAACAGCTAGCGTTTGCAGTGCCGACCAACTTGCGGATGCTCTGACCAAACCTCTGGGTCGGCTCCCTTTCTCTGTTTTTGTGTCCAAGCTTGGACTTCGCAACGCTTCGTCAGCTTGAGGGAAGATATCAGAGAAACTATCTATATATTTTATTGTTTTGTTATTTTACTATTTTGGCCTTGTGTTGTGGCCTATATATACGTTGTATCTCATTCATTCTCACTTAATGGAAACTTAATATTCTATTCACCAAAACCTATTAGAGTACTACTACGTACCACATCTTAAGTGGCTAATAGCTAATGACATTTGTTGTGTTATAGTGATCGTAATTTTACCACTGATCTATGGAAAATAGGGTACTATATATTACGCCAACGGTTGTGACACAATATACTTATTTATCATCGATTATGAACGACCCTAAATCATCATCAATGATATCCTAATTGCCGTGATGCTCTAGTAATGAAAATCCTGATGCATGGACTCTTTATTAAAACGGACCTTCAGATGTCTGTTACGTGTATAAAAAGATAAAACCCTTTATCTTTTTATACACGTATCAGTCATACGACGATTCGTTCTCATTATAAAAAAAAAACACTGCATCAAAGATTCAAAATTACCCGATGCTATGATAGTAGTAGCATTCCCAAGAAAACGACAAAGATTTGGTCACAACTCACATCCGCCTTTTCAATTTCTATTTCTCTATTTCTATTTCTATTTGTATAAAGGGAAAAGAATGATAAATAACACAAGGGCCCACCGTGTAAAATATAAATCCCATGTATTGACGTTTTTACCCTTCTTATAAGACATTTTATTGGTGGACAAGTATGAAATGGCGGTTGACGATGACAAATTAGTCACCTATTAAGATCCGGGTTATTCTTCTATGAATGATGAATAACCAAGAACCCTAGCTCAAGAATAAAGAGGGGCGTGGGTGTGTTTATGGCTGAATCTAAGTGGTATTCTTAGATTGCCTACGTATCCTGTTATGTGTCCAGGAATCAAGCCGTACGTAGTTCCTGGAACCTTGTATATATAGAGACAATGCCTGACCTAACCCTAATACGAGTCGGTTATTAGCTATTGTCTTATTTACCCTTAATTGGGCCTTACCCCTTGCCCAAGTTATCCTGTGGATAAATGGGCTAACGTAGCTGGTGTGGACTCTGTTCCCGACTTGGAGATCTGCCCGACTTAGGGTGATCGAGTCTGGAACTATCGCCCTGCACTGCTCGTAAGTCGATCCTCGTACCCTCGGGTCTCTGGCCTTGCCTTGGTCTCGAGGGTCGACATGCTTGCCATGGCTTCCAAGTCGATCGTTCGACTTGCGCCTTAATCGGCATGCATTCCTTAACACGATGTACATCTTGTAGGACCTACTCGATGATCGTATCTCGAGGTGCGTAACCCGGTATCGCCATAAGCCCCAGGACGGAGAGAGGCGACTTCCGTTGTCCGAGGTCAAATCTGCCTATTTTGAACTTGTCATCGAGTTGGACGAAAACTTGGGCGGGAAAGTAGTGTGAACGCTTCACCTACCACCTTTTCCGTAGCCAATCGTGGCCGTCCATCGTGACGCTTCGTCTCCTGACACAAGTGGCGTCATCCTAGATTTGTGCGTTTTTTAGGGGGTTATAACTGCAAGTAACCCCCCTAATCACGTCCTTTCAAAATCATTCACAATCCAAACGCCTAAAGAGGAGGCGAGGAGTCCAGACGCACACAATTTCTGCTATCCATTTCTCCCTTCTTCTTCTGTGAAATACAAGTAAGCAAGTCCTCTTTCTCATTTGCGTTTTCTGGATTGTTCTTCTTCTTCCTGCCTTTCTTTCGCTTAAATTTCCATGTCAAGTAGCACAACCATCTCTGATAGGATTGAGGCTTCCCCTTCCAGTAGTCAAACTCCCTCCGCCACCCTGTCCGATCACCTTCCCCAGCCTTCCTCTCCTAATCACCCCTTAGGTATAATTAGGGAACCAAAGAAGATGTCTACTAGGATGGATGGGAAAGGGGCCAAAGGTTGTCTTTCTGCTTTAACTGAGGATGATTTAGGTAGAACCGGCGGAAATACTAAATTCTGCTCCTCAATCTGGTGGTGCGACTTCCTTCCGGCCTCCATCAATTCGCCGATGAGCCCCGAAGTGTGTTTTGCAATATGATATGAGGCCCAGTTAGTAAGTGGGCTTCGATTCCCATTATGTCCAGCCGTTCTTGCTATTCTTCACCATTATGAGATTAGTATATCTCAATTAGGTCCGAACGCCATTAGGACTGTAATGGGTTTCTTAGTAGCCTGCCGAGTTGCGGGTGTTTGCTTTTCAATCCCTTTATTTCACTGGTGGTATAAGATTATCACCTTACCGGATAAGATGTGGTTTTCCTTCGTTAGGCGACCCTCTCGACGTGAGTTCGTATCTAAAGGACCTACATCACATGGTAACTGGAAGCCTAGGTTCTTTTTCCTCCGACACGGACTGGATAATCCTTATATCGGTAGCTGGAGATCGAGAGAAGGTGTCGATGACAAACTGGGCCCTGGGAAGATACCCGACGAGGCTCGTCATCTCGAGAAGTTTAAGTTCGAGGTGACTACTAAGGACTTGAGTCTACTCTATCCTCTGGCTCGTCTTGATGATGCCGGGCCTGTGCCTTACACACAACTGTCTGCTGTCGATACAGAGAGCTGTAGGAAACTTAACACTTTCAATTTCGATTTATTTTTCGCAATGTTGTACCTTTCCATTTTATCATATACTGACTTCTTCTGCCATTGTCGTCTTGCAGTGGGAAAGTTTGCAGCAGCTGTCAATCCTTCCATCCCTCGTCCGGTCGTTCCTCCTCGAGTTTCAGAGATCGGGGGAGACCAGGTTGCTTCTCCGGTCGAGGGGAATCCACCATCTATGGATGTAGCTTCGACTGAGGGTACCCCTGTTGACACGTCTGTACCCCCATCGACTTCCGGTGAGCTCACGGTCCGCTTTGGTTCATTGAGGGATGAGGACGATGATATTGTGGTTGTACCCGAGGAGGGAAATGAAGTCGAAGAAGTCGGTCACCAGATGAAGAGGCCGTCTCCTGCGGATCTGCTTAGAGAGCAACAAAAAAGGCCAAGTCTGCTGAGGCTCCCTCCTCCGACCCGCATTCGAGAGCTTTGTCTGCCGAGGAATATACCGTCATGGAGGATAAGGCCTTGCTTAACTCTTTCCGAGAAGTGGGCCGAGCAGTATGTTACTTGTTTTCTTCACTCGATTCCCTTTTTACACTTGTCATTTCTGTTTTAAAACTTATGACTTGCGTTTCTTTTGTGGCAGAATTATCTGATGGGTAAGGAGGTCGCTCGACGTCGAATGCGCCTTCTAAAACAGAAGAGAAGGGTGAAGAAGGAGATTCGGCAACTCATCTCTGAAAAGCTCGCCCAAAGCGCCGCTTCACGGCGCTCTCGAGGCGGTTCGACGTGCTTCGGCACACAGGCGGTCTCTGAGAAGGAAAGGCTCGAGAATGAGCTGGCTGCTGCGAATGCCAATCTGGCCCAGGCTCTAGAGGCTTCCGGAGAGAAAGATAAAACTCTGACAGATGTCCAGGAGACCCTAAGGCAAGAGCAGGAAAGAAGTGCGGACTTGGAACAAGAACGGGATATGTTAAAGCTCGACTTGAGCCAAGTCCCTAGTCAAATTGAGATATCTAGAGCCGACGCTGTTGCCGAGTATCGGAAGTCTGACGCAGCGAGTGATGACCTAACCATAATCATGAACAAAGCCATCATTGGTGGATTCACCAAGGCTGTGGATCGGATCGGAGGGCATATCCCGAGGTTGGGGTCGGCGTAGAAAAGCTTGAAGAGCCTTGGCTTTACGACCCCAACTTTGAAGCGATGACGACCAATGCTTTGCAGAGTTCCAAGAAGGTGTTTCTCTTTCGCAAAGTATCTTTGGGGTCGACTTCGACTTCCGGCAATGCTTTGGTTCTAGTCTCGATCTTTGCTCCTTAGTTTTTCTTGCTCTTTACATCTTTCCATTGTAATTTTATCGCAACTTTGATCTTTATTGACATTTTGTAATTAACATACTTTGTGGGTTGGTCTTATCGACCTGGCCCAGTTTTGGAATTTTATTGTTTTCCCTTTATTCATGTTATTTACTTTTGCCTTAGCTTTTTACTTGTTGTTTGCTTTTATTTGGTCGAGTCTATGACTCTGTTTGCTACTTGCTTTTTTACTCGAGTATATGCCCCCAAGTGTTGTTTTGGACCTTTGGTTCTTAACACACTTGGGATTTATTTGAATCCCAATCGACCCTTTTGCCTTGGCCTTTCAGCTTTAATCGGCTTATTGGTATCGACTTGGGTAGGTTAGCCCGACATTGCGAATCGTGCTTGTCTCGGTCGTATTGCCCCATATGTGTAGTATAGACTTCCGACTTACACGGTGGCCCGACATTGCGAACCGTCCTTTGTCTTTGCCTTATTCGACCCTAGGTGTCGTTGGGCTTCAGACTCGGACATTGACCCGACCATGCGAATCTAGACTCTGCCTTAGCTCTGTCGCCTCGTGGGCTAACTTGGCTTCGGCTTGGTCCCGAGTTCCGACTATGCGAATCTTAGACCATCCGCTTTAGCTTTGTCGCCTCTTGGGCTAACTTGGCTTCTGGCTTGGTCCCGAGTTCGACTATGCGAATCTTAGACCCTGCCTTAGCTTTGTCGCCTCTTGGGCTAACTTGGCTTCGTATTCCCCTTTCACATGATTAACGACCAGCTGAGAGTCACTATAAACCGTCGGATCTTCGACCCCGAAGCTTGAGCAAGTTTCAATCCGGTTATCATTGCTGCTTCATATTCACCTCGTTGTTAGTTGCCTTGAAGTCGAATCGGAGAGCATAAGGAAACTCTTCTCCTTTCGGGTGACTAAAAGAACAGACTGCTCCGGCTCCTTCTTTACTCGATGCCCCATCGACGTGTAGAATCCACTTGACTTCGTGACTCTGTTTTTCCCGGTCGATTTGCCTTTGAAATACCTTCCGCTAAAAAGTCCGCCAAGGCACGAGCTTTAATTGCGGTTCGGGAGTGAAGTCTATATAAATCTTGAGCCATTTCAATTACCCACTTCGCAAGTCGACCCGATGTGTCTGGTTTCGCAAGTATTTGCTTGAGTGGTTGGTCTGTGACTACCAAGATCGGATGGGCTTGGAAATAGGGTCTGAGTTTTCTCGAGGCATGTACCAGGGCTAATGCGAGCTTTTCAGCTGGTGAGTACCGGACCTCGGGACCGTGTAATGCTTTGCTCACAAAGTATATGGGCACCTGACCCTTGTCCCCTTCTCGGACCAAGACCGCACTCACTGCTTCCTCGCATACCGATAAGTAAACCAACAATCTTTCCCCCTCTCGAGGTGAGGTGAGGGTAGGTAACTCTGATAGATATGTCTTTAATTCTTCGAAGGCTGTCTGACATTCATCATCCCATTGGAAAGGACTGGCCTTTCGAAGAATCTTAAAAAAGGCAACAACGCCGAAATTTGTCGAGATAGGAATCTATTTAGTCTTTGCCATTCGACTGTGAGTCTCTGCACTTCCTTTGTATTTCGAGGAGCAGGCATATTCTTTAACGTGTCAATCTTGTGCGGATTAGCTCGGATCCCGTCTCTCGATATCATGTATCGAGAAATTTGCTCGACTGCGTACCCGAAGGTGCACTTCTTAGGATTCAATTTCATTTGCGTATTTCTTAGCACCTCGAACACCTCTCGTGTATCGATTAGAAACTGCTTCAATGATCGGCTTTTAATGAGCAAGTCATCCACGTATACCTCCATGTTTCTGCCGATCTGTTTTGCAAAAATTTTATTGATCGCCTCCGGTATGTAGCTCCGGCATTCTTAAGTCCGAAAGGCATGGTTACATAACAGAAGGTGCCAAACTCTGTGATGAACGCCGTCTTGTCTGCATCTCGAGGATCCATTAAAATTTGGTGGTACCCCTTGTACGCATCTAAAAAGGCAAAAACCTCAAAACCGATGGTCGAGTCCACTAGCCTGTCGATTTTGGGTAATGGGTAAGAATCCTTGGGACATGCCTTATTCAAATCGGTGAAGTCCACACACGCGCGCCAAGCGCCATCTGGTTTTTTCACTAACTTTGGATTGGCCACCGATCGAGGATATAGCACATCTTTTACTATATTGGCCGCCGCTAAACTTACCGACTTCCGACTCAATAGCTTCCAATCGATCGATGCGTAAATTTCTTTTCTTCTGTTTGAGTGGCCTTTTAGCCTGGTCAACTTCGAGCTTGTGAATCGCAACATCCGTTGGAAGACCGGGCATATCTGAAGCTTTCCACGCAAAAACATCTCGGAATTCCGTCAACAAGTCGATCAATGACTGTTTTTCCTGAGTCGGTATCCAAACCCGACTTGGACATTTTGTTCTTCTCGCACCTCCCATAGATCAACATTTTCGATCGCCTCGTTTGAGGCCCAAGATCTATCTTCCTCTTCCTCACGGGATCAGTTCTTGATAAGGACTTGCTTTGCACCGCTTGATTTCCATTCATAATAATCGAATTGCAACTCCCGGCAACTTCAATATCCCTTTGACCTCGTGAGAACCATATCGAGTTGGGAACTTCATCTTTGTTATGGTATGTCGAAATGATGGCTCAGTAACTCAAAGAGAGGGCAGTCGCCTAAGATTACATTGTACGCGGAGGGGCTTTCACAACCACATAGCTCAACTCGAACGTCCTTCCTCTTTCCCCATCTCCTACTGTCGTCAATAGCTTTATGGATCCCAACGGGTGGATTTGCTGCCTGTGAACCCAAAGCGGTGGGAGGCTATTGGGATCAAGTCTTTATCCTTCAACTTCATTCCTTGGAAGGCGAGTAATATAGAATGTTAATCATACGCCATTGTCGATGCATACCCGACACCCTGGTGCGACTTATTATCGCCTCTATTACTAATCCTTCATTTGTGATTCTCGACTTTGGAACGTCGTCTCTCGGCCCATACCCGACCTCCATCAAAAGTCTTTCTTTGCTTTCCATATCTCGAATTTGTCTTCCGTCCCCTTGATCGGCTCGCTCTTTTTCTGTTTCCCCGGCCCAAATATGGTGTTAACATAATTGTTCGGCCGGTTGTCTTCATATCTCCCGACCGTGGTTATCTCTGTCAAGATCACGGAGATCGATCTCGCCGTCTCTCGATGATCTCTTCCCGACATCCATCTTGGTCGGGATTCTTTCTCTTATTGTTTTATGCCCTTGGGCTCTGATAACGAGTTACGCCGATAACCTCATCCAGTGGCCTTCTTGGATGCAGGCTTCGATGTCTCTCTTCAAATCCATGCGATCATCAGGTTGCATGGCCTATGTCCTCATGGAATTCACAAAACTTGTTTGACCTTCGCCTCTCGAGGTTTCTTGATCGGTGGGGGCCTCTTTGCTAGGTTCTTTGATACCATGATGGGCGAGTATCTCCGATCTCGATCGGTTGAGAGGGACAAAGTCTTTATCTTTCTTTCCTCCTTTTTTCTCTGACCGATCCGAGGCAGGTGCTTCAACTCGATTAAACACAGAAGGTTTATCGACTCGATCCCAAGCGAAGCTTTTCTCTCGGCTTCATCTTCGCCGAGGTTGGCTCTTTCCCGACCCTCGACTCTCTTTCCTTAGGTCCATCCATTCGGCTTGGGTGTGTCTACGCCTTGCCTCTTCGCTTGATGAGAATCATGTGGACCACATTGACACACTCGTCCATAGTTCTCGGGAGAGTTCTACTCAACTTTTTGTATAATTTGGTGTTCCTCAAACCCCTACAAAGCGAGGTGATCGGAAGTCATCTTGAGGTCCTTTACTTGCATCGCTTCGATATTGAACCGTCTTAAGTACTCTAACACCGTTTCATCTCTAAGCTGCCTCATGTTCATGAGGTGCGTTTCACTTAACTGGAACTTTTTGTTGACGATAAAGGCGTCTCTGAACTTTCTGGCCAACATGGAAAAACTGGAGATCGACCCGGGCCTCAGCTTTGTAAACCATTCTCTGGCCCGACCTACGAGCAGAGTCTCGAATGCCCGGCACCGCATCTCGTCTGGTGCCCCGTCCAACCTCATCTGCGATAGATACCTGTGTAAATGGTCCTCCGGATCGGTGGTGCCATCATAAGGCTCTATCTTTGGAATCTTAAACCCCTTGGGTTTAGGAAAATCTTCAATCTCCTTAGTAAAAGGAGATTCTAAGAACAATGAAACCTTGCTTTTCCCCAGAATCACGTCCAACTCGCGTCTGGCGCTATCCTCTGCATCCCTTTGATGCTTCTGATGGATTTCCTTCCTCCGTTTTTCAACAGAGCTAGAGGACGCGCTGATCTCTTGAAACTGGGCCGGGTTAGGTTTAGGCATATTAATATTTAAACCTCCTCCAGCCTGTTGTTGCTGCGGATTCTGTCTGCTGAGAACCTCTTCCATGATCTTTTGCAGAGCGCTAATGTCTCGACACGCCGGTTGATCCACCAACAATTGTTGCTCAGGGCCAGGCCTGCGCGCCTCGCTTCAAAGGGTTTTCTGGATCGGTTCCAGGTTCGGCTCTTTTTCACCTCGCAGATCCATGCCTACTTCCTCTTCTAAGCTGCAGATTTGGCGGATCTGTGTTTTTGGAAGTAGTCCTTACGGGTGGTTTATCCTTGGGCGGCATGTTCTCGGCGTATTCAACAATTGAAGGCCCTCCTTCTAGCGCCAATGACGATAACAAATTAGTCAACTATTAAGATCCGGGTTATTCTTCTATGAATGATGAATAACCAAGAACCTAGCTTCGAGAATAAAGAGGGGCGTGGGTGTGTTTATGGTTGAATCTAAGTGGTATTCTTAGATTGCCTACGATATCTGTTATGTCCAGGAATCAAGCCGTCGTAGTTCACGGAACCTTGTATATATAGAGACAATGCCTGACCTAACCCTAATATGAGTCGGTTATTAGCTATTGTCTTATTTACCCTTAATTGGGCCTTACCCCTTGCCCAAGTTATCCTGTGGATAAATGGGCTAACGTAGCTGGTGTGGACTCTGTTCCCGACTTGGAGATCTGCCCGACTTAGGGTGATCGAGTCTGGAACTATCGCCCTGCACTGCTGATATATGTTAAATTTATGACGAAATGTTATCACATTTTATACATATTATTGATTAATTTTATCTAAAAATATTAAATGATAGTAAAATAATATATAAAAATCTAATAAATACAAATAAATAACATAATACAAATTATAACTTTTGTTGTCAGATTTACCTGTGTTTTTGTCGTTTTTTGTTGTTGTTATACAGGTATTATGTGATACAAAGTAGAAGAATCGGAATCAAATCATACAAAGGATCATCAAGTGGCAGATAAACCCGGCGCAGACCGGAAGAAACCGGTCCACGCCGGATTATGTGATAATTACCCCATGTTACCCCATGTGCGTCTGACACATGATATTCGAAATCGGTTAATCCGGTCCACGCCGGATCAGTTTCGGCGCACGCCGGACCAGAGATTTCTGCCTATAAATACCTCATTTATGAGGTATGAAAAGGATATACCAATATATATATATCCTTATATTATCTACTCTCTGTAAATATTATTTCAGTAGGCATTATGCCTAAAAAGTAGTAGTAGTAATGTTGTAATAGTTAGAATAATTATTGAAGATTGTTGAATTTATCACTGTTGTGACATTCAGAGGACGAAGCCTCCCTTCAACAATTATAATTGGTAATATTCTGCTGTTATTATGTTTGTTTGTTTTTTTTTACAATTTTATCTACTAGTAATAATGTATGTAGGCTAATTATACAACTAACCAAGACATGTAATTGAAAAATGTTTCTCTTTTAGGGAAATGGATGATGACTAAGTTAAAATATGATTAAAATATTGAATTTGATGAATCTCTTTCTACTTGAACTAATTGATAGTCTGTATTGGCGTAATTAACCAAGATGGGATGAACCATAACCTAATCATGAACTCGACCGAGGCGTTAGGGTATGAGAAAAGGGTAGAAAGACCGGAAGGTAAAATTGGCCGTCGACAAACGGAACCCTCTTTCTTATCCGGGATAGAATATTTATACTCAAGAGATTATCATGTCAAATCATTAGGTTTAATTACGGTTTTACCAAGGAGGAGGCATAGAATGAATTCGTGCACTCGTATGAGGGGAATTTGTTAGCTGAGGAGTATACCGTTTCACATAATCAATTACACTTCAACAAGAAGATTGGTCACATCCATTAAAACTAAAAGAGATCATAATTCAATAACATTGTCTTGGTTAGTTCTTATTAACTATCTATTATATTGGTATCTATATCTATATAAATATCTAATTATTTATCATTTGAATAGCTCTAAATTAAAAAGAATTGCGACTTAGATCAAGATAATAATAGCTAATTGGTGTTTAACCACATTTTAAATTACATTTTCTTTTCCCGAGGATTCGACACTTGATTCACGGACTACACTACAATTAGACCGGTACCTTTGCGCGGTAAGATTGGACACCAGTTTAGCCGATCAAGTTTTTGGCGCCGTTGCGGGAATAAGTAACTTTAATTTATTATGTCTATGGTTACTACTTATATTAGCTCAAAACTCT
Source organism: Gentiana macrophylla (assembly GCA_026214975.1). NCBI lineage: Eukaryota > Viridiplantae > Streptophyta > Magnoliopsida > Gentianales > Gentianaceae > Gentiana > Gentiana macrophylla. Next base: position 1,559,606 of record CM047806.1, on the reverse strand, counting down.
TGAGAATAAGTCAACACTTTTCTTAATCTTATTTCTACTTTTGTTTTGGTACTTACCTTATTGGTAAGTAGCCACTTTTCTTGTTTTAGTGTTGTTTTCTATTTTTGTAGTTGATGACCCGAGCGGTAAGGCACCACTTACTCCTTATAAACCAGATATAAATACTTACGAAAGACAATTAAGAGAAGAAAATAGACGTGGCCAAACCAGCCAAGGACATCTTGGAGGTGTATCTCCCCAGGAATCATCAACTCGAGGTGCGGAATGGCGAAGCCGGTGAAGAAACACCACTGAACAAGGGCTTGTTCATGCCCAAGGACATGGACAAAACCTCAATAATCTTAATCCACCATTACAAAATCCACCACCACCACCACCACATCTCAATAACCAGAATCCCAATAATCGGAATAACCAAAACCGAAATCAGAATAATCATCATAATAATAACCCACCAAACCCAAGACCGATTTGTGATCAGAATTTGAGAAGAAATGAAACTAACAATCCAATTCGTCTACCTAATGAAGGAGCAAATAACTTTGAAATTAAATCCCATCTTTTGGTTTGATTGACACAAGAGCCCAATTTCTTGGTGAAGATGGCGAAGATCCGCATCATCACCTATATCTTTTGAAGAATTGTGCAACAACGCAAGAGCCAAGGTGCTCATCGTGAATTGACAAGGATGTCAATGTTTCTTTTTCATTAAAAGGAAGAGCTAGAGATCGGTTTATGTCACTCCCACATCATTCGTTGACAAGTTGGCGGGACATTCAAAGCGAGTTTCTAAAACAATATTTCACGCCCGGTAGGAATTTGGAATTGAAGGTCGAAATTGCTAATTTTAGACAAGGATCCGAGGAAACACTTGGAAATGCGTGGGAAAGATTTAAAAAGTTGTTAAGAGCTTGTCCCGATCATGGTTACTCTCTTGACATGCAAATCCAACTTTTTTCGTAAGAATTGAGAAAGGACTCACGTCTTGATGTTGATCATGCATGTGGAGGCTCTTTGATGATGAGTGAAGCACAAGTTGTTTATGATGCAATTGAGAAAATTTCTAAGAATAACCGAATGTGGGAAGCAGGTTCGAGGTCTGAGAAAAGTAGCATTTGTAAGTGAATCTACATCAAACTCGAAGTTTTAGCACATCGGAAAATCTTAGTAGGAAGTTTGATGGCTTACAAGAAACAAGAATTACAGCTCGAAGGAAAATTATCAAGCGAATATTCGAATAATGATAACGGAATAGAAGAATCCGAAGAATATTCTAGGGAAGAAGTGAGTTTTACGAATGACATAGGAATTTGAATAATGCTTATTCAAACTCATTCAATGCCATTAAAAGAGACCATCCTACCTTTCGTTGGTGAAAACCCAAGTAAGCAAGGACAACCACCCTATCCTACTCAATACAAAAGCTCATACAATACTCAAAACCAAAGTTACCAGGGAAATTCATCAAGTCAAAACCAGCAATTACCACCCAGATTATACCCACAACACACCACACAAAGTATACCGGTTACTCAAAGTTCAACTCGGCCCGTAGAAGGAGTTGACAAGTGGAAAAATTAATGGAAAACATGATGGGTGTGATGTCTACCCAAGCTCGAATATGGAAACCATGATAACTTCTATAGGAGCTGTCACTAAGGATATGAGTACTTTGAAAACATCCATGAGTGGGCATGACACGAGAATGAGAACTATAGAGGCATCAGTGCGTAATATGGAAGATCACTTAAGTAGAGAAGGAGAACGAAAAAACAGTAGACCTCCGGGAGGATTACCTAGTAATACTGAAAGAAACCCTAGAGAGGTGAATGCTGTTATTACCCGAAGCAGAAGGATATTTGGAAGTAACGGAGTAGAAAACTCAGAAATAATGAAGTAGAAGATGATTTGGATGATAAATTCGAAAAGGACTTGAAAAGCAGGGCGAACGAATTGATAAAGAAGAAGAAGAAATAATTGACAAATTCTTAAGTCGTAATGATCATATTGGCCCGAAATGAAAGAGGAAGAATGGATCAAAGTCCCAAGAATTTGAAAAATCCAAGGGCTAGCGATCTACGGACCTTATTCAATGAACATGTTAGAAAAGGCGAAGTTCTTGATAGCCTGAGACCAAGTAAGGAGTAGCAATACCCCAATAGAACAAGTAAAGAAGGATTTTGAACAAATTTCAAAGAAGATAGTACAGGATCATGACACATGGAGACCACCGGATGCTCAAACATTTAAGGAAAAAGGTAAGGAGAGCATAAGCGCAAAACACGAATTTATTGACCTTAAGTCTTTACCTTACCCACCTAGAGATCAAATTAAGAAGTTGAAAACGGATAAAAGTATGCACGTTTCCTTGATACATTTCGTCACCGAATGTCAATATTCTGTCATAGAAGCACTAATCAATATGCCTACTTATGGCAAGTTTCTTAAAGATATTCTCTCGAACAAAAACGTTTAGAAGAATATGAGAACATCTCGCTTTAATGAAGAATGTTTCCATGATATTCAAAGACAAACTTCCTCCTAAACTAAAAGACCTAGGTAGTTTTACCATCCCATGTGAGATTGGGGGTTTCTGTTTAAAAGGTACTCTGTGATCTCGGAGCTAGCATTAATCTTATGTCTTTTGAGGATTATAGGAAACTCGGAATAGGAAAACTTAAAAACACCGAGATGACTCTCTCGGATGGCGAGATAGGTCTATTAAGCGTCCTAAAGGAGTCATTGAAGATGTATTGGTTAAAATAGATAAGTTTTACTTTCCGATTGACTTTGTAGTCATGGAAATGGAAGAAGGATTTTCAAAGCACCTCTTATTCTAGGTCGATCATTTCTAGCTACGAGGAAGAACTCTTATTGATGTTCAAAAGGCGAATTAATTTTAAGAGTCAATGAAGATGAAGTCACCTTTAATATCTTTAAGGCTATGAAACATCCATATAAATCACTAGAATCATGTTCATTCATAGAAAGCATATCTTCTATGTATATGAATGATCTTTGAATCGCATAAAATTTTGAAGATAAGCTCAAAGAATGTTTAGCCTTATCTATCTATGAAGGAGACGACCAAGAAAAGAAAGAAATCATTTTTATCTCGACACGGAAGTTCTTTTGAAAACGTCCATGGCATCGTTATTTAGATTTAGAAATGGATGGCCCAATATTGAAACCCTCGGTAGAGAGCCACCAAAGAATCTGGAATTAAAACCTCTCCTTCAAATCTCAAATATGCCTTTCTTGAAAATGATAATTTGCTTCTGTTATTGTCTCATCATCATTGACCAAGTCACAGGAAGATCGGTTGTTAAGAATGTTAAGACAACATAAGAAAGCGTTTGGATGGACAGTTGCAGATATTCAGGGAATAAGTCCTGAGATTTGTGTACACAAGATCATCTTGAATGAAGAGGCTAAACCATGTATCCAACCACAACGCCGTCTCAACCCAAATATGCAACAACACTACAAGAAATTCGAGTTTTAGTGAGGGTAAATCCTCTGATTAAATGTCAATTTCCTGTCATTAAAGACTTCTAATGATGGGAAATTTACCCTCACCCCCCTTCATTGTTGCTTCTCTATATAAAAGTAAATAATGACGGTAAAGGTTCTGACATTAAAATACATTTCACGACAGGAATAATACTCTCACTAAAACATTTTTAACAACAGAAAATTCCATCACTATTCTACAATTCGCCCCTCACTAAATCATGATTTAATGATAATTTATAGCCTCACTATAAGGTCGTTCTCCCGTCACGAAATCATGATTTAATGACAATAGTTTTCCTCATTACAGGGTCATTTTCCCCTCATTATATACATTTTATTGATGAAATTTACCGTCATTCCTTATACTGAGCACCTCATTAATTCCTTCCATCATTCTTATTAAAATACATCCGGTGGGAGGACTTTTCCCATCGTCAACCTTCTTACGGATAAAAATAGTACTTGCCAAAAGAATATGCTATATTGACAACATAGATTGAACAAATTTAAACAAAAACTTGTTCAAACAAGAATATTACATGCATTTATTAAATACCAACAAATGATTTATTGATAGAAATCAACAAGATGTTGAGAGTTTTACGGTCTCTGTTGCCACAAATAGCATAACACTACAAATCACCACAACGATTACAAATGATAATTTGGGAGCAAGAGATAAAACATGGTCCAAAACAATGAAATAGTTTCTCAGGACTTTCTTAACTTCCCGCCTCAAGAAAACCAACACCTCTGCTAGGAAGAGTAATAATGCTAGAACGATCCAAGTGCAATTGAAGAAACTGTAATAAAGCAAAACAAAAAATGGCCAAAATATAATGAGACAAGAAATTCATATAGATTGTATACACACAGGCTCATTCTAACAAAATTCTGCAAGGAATCACTTTCTAAGACACAAAAAAGACAATAGTTTCTTGAGATAAGGACATGATCCTGATGCAGAGCAAAGAATTGAAGCAGTTTATCCAACCAAGTTCTTGAATTATTAAAAAAAAAAAAAGCAGATGCAAGGATAAGAACTTTAAGATGACTCGAGGAAGACTAAACATAAAGTTAACAATTGAAAGGTTAAAAAAGGAAAAATGATGATGTGAGTAGCTTGAGATCGACTTGATTGATCATTCAAGTAGCTCGACTCGATAATAGTTCATGAGTAATCCGACTCACTTACAACCCTATTACGTGGTAATATCGTTTCGGTAAAGAATAAAAACACAGAGAAAACCGATAAAAAGAAAAAAGTATAGAAATGCATTGACCTGGAGAATAGCATGAGACCGCGATGAAGTGTCATTGGCTCGAGTCGGTTCGGTTATTCGATTTTGGTTTCCTTGATGAAGCAATGCCATTACCTGTTTGATACAACATAATTATAAACTTATGAATCACAATATTTTCATCCAAAAAGAACAATCTTAAACATAATTTTACAAGAAATTACTTCATCTGCTGTAAATGCTTCATATTCAGTAAGCCCTGAAACAATAATCCCCTGCACGTTATTACAAAAAAAAACTAATTAGTTTGTTTAAACGATGCGAATTTATGAGGATGCACAAGGGAAAACCATGGCGGAATCATATGAGCACGTGCGATATGAGTAATGTATCGCGCCTCTCCGAGTGCACCAACCAATAGAACAGTGGTCATTCCTTTAAGGGCTCCAAGAGCTACCAGATATTTCACCCATTTCATTCCTACACTCTCGAACGCAATCGAGTACGCTGCTGCGTTCGGATCGATTTATGTGTACTTTTGCATCATGCTTAAAGAGAGAGCCATTAAGCAATATATAACTGTGATCATGGACTCGCATATGCATGGCTTTACTTAACCACAGCTCTATCTGACATAATGATAAGAACTTTAAGAAGACTCGATGAAGACTAATCATAAAGTTAGTTTGATCAAAACATACTTAGAAGGCAGACAAGCAATCTGATATGAAATAGAGTCATAGTCATGTTCATAAATCAAACCTAGTAATTATCTCTTCTTTATTAACAAGAACCATAGAACACCTCTATAGAAGTTAAACGAACTCGGTATCTAAGCCCAACAATGTAACAGAATAAATAAAGTGAGTAAGAACCTGTATTCATTACTTCCAAACAAAAGAAAAGGTAGGAGATTCAACTCCAAGTAAAGCAAGGAAATGAATCAGCTAAGCTATCATCCATTTTGACGTAAACCAAGGCTGCACCATCATTTACCAAACAACAGCATTATGGTTTGATGAGCAGAAAAATGCAGCAAACTTGCCAGAATTGCCCAAGGAGGATCCATACAATTAAGCTTAAGTTGGTTACCTGTAGGAAATTGCCATTGGACCAAAAGAAGCTTTCTCTTCTTCACAGGTTTGCTGTAAGGACTTCAAAAAGCCACTAGTAACAAGGATATAGTGTCTTCAACAGATTGTTGTCTCAACTCCATTTTTATAGCAGCGCGCATAGTTAGCATGATTATTGATTTTTTCAGAGAGTGATCAATAGGTAAGTGTAAATTACCATATAGGGCCCTAGTTCTCATCTTCCAAATCTCCCACAAAATTAACAAGAAAAGAAGTTTAAGGATCTTACCCAATGCTCCATGAAAAGATTTGTGTAACCTTCACTGCTCGAACTGCTCCCAACTGTTGGTACTTGCCTTAAATTGCAGCAAATAGTTTTAAGTCATAAGTCGTGCAATCTTTCTAAGGGAAAGAGAAGGCATAATTATGATTAGGTGGTAAAAAGCAAAACGAAATAAAATCACACGGTCGATATTAGCAATTACACGCCTAAATCAGACTCAAATGAGCCCACACGCTACTCAATCATTGCAAAACTAAACCAAACGTTTATAACTAACCATCAAAGGTTAGCTCCGTTAATGTTTTCTGGTTACCACGTTTCTCCGTTAATGGTTTCTACTAGTGGCATCTATTTTTTTTATTTTGGTTTTGATTGATTCTTTCATCGGGGCATCAGAAGCTCCCATCATATTCAACAAGAAACAGTTTTGCACACAGCAAATAAGTCTGGTGTGTTCATATGTACTTTTCTTTTCAGTGAGCAGGTAATCTTGTTTTTCGACTTTATTTACCAGATCAAATACGATGAACAGCCACGAAAACAAATAAACAAGGGTGTGCGCGACAACATAAAACATAGATAACGGATCATTCATAAGGACTTCCAGTCCAAAAACATCAAATGTTACCTGACATATTGATAAGAATGACATATTGGCACACAGACATATTGGTAGGCTAGAAAACAGGTTAAGGTAAGGACCAAGAGACAGAAAAAAAAACTGACACATCTAGCAGGAAGATTATTTAAATACTTACAAAATGATCATACATAAACAACATGAAAACCAACTAATCATGCACACAACTTCAGAATCTGATCTTAGGAAAAGCAGATATCAAGCAACACTTAGCATATTCAGGCATGCCTGGACCGAACAAAAGCATACTAAATTGACAATCAAAAGCAAGACTGCATATTAGACTCTGAAAATTTTAAAATGCAAGAGGGTATAAACCTCTACAAACTAAGCATTTAAACATTCGTGCCAAGGCTTTTCCAATGTAAGCGAAAGCTTATAATCTAATCAGGTAGTTATTATAAAATTAGCACAAGTGCACACACACCTTAAATATGAAATTCTCCTTAACTACATTATGCTTTTTCATAATGAAATGAAAAGTCTAAAACATCACACTATTCTACTTAGTCAAAACAGGGGAGAAAAACAAGGCAACAAATGAGTCATTTAGAATGTCAAAATTATCAAAGAACAGATGAAACTAATAATTCATACTTGATATATGGAACACAACAGTAGTATACCAAGATAACTCATTCTTTATTCCTAAATGGACTCTATACTTCCATCGACATAATTGGTTTTATGTGTCCATATCAACTTTGATTTGGCAAAACAAAAGCCCAACTTTGATGTCAAACAGTACAAATTGCAGCAGAGCATCTTCATCTTCAGAATACGATCTCAATATGTCATCATATATGTAGAATAGGTCAACAAAACCTAAGAAGATAACTGTTTTCAGAATAAATCTAGAGATATTAAATAAAATACACAACTTAGACAAACCTGATAAATGGATTAATTAAAACAATTTGAATCATTCTGGGCAGTAGATGTATGGTGCCGGAGTCCATTCTCATCAAAATCTTCCTGCTGACGGTATAAGTAATCCTTCCCACTGTGTCAAGTATTGTCACCGATTTACAAGTTTGACACCCTAGTCGAGCAAACCGCCTTGATTCTAGGTTTCTATGAGAGAACTCTAGCCGAAGAACAAGGATATTTTACAAGGCCCTGTAGTCCACGGTTGGTAGCAGGAGACCCAGAGGCCGTCAGTGGCGCGTGAAAACTAGTGCGGCCGAATTCGAAAGAGAAGACAAATGAAAGAACAATGACAGGGAATCGAGCTATACAGGTCTCCACAAGGGATGGCGAATCGCTTCTTTTCTGAGTCTCAAACAGAGGCGGAGGCGGAGGCGAAGCAGCGGCGGAGGCGAAGCAACGGCAGAGGCGAAGCAACGGCAGAGGCGAAGCAGCGGCGGAGGCGGAGGTGGATCAGCGGCGGAGGTGATAAAACCCTAAATCAGAGGAACAGAAAGGGATGAAGATGGGAGTGATAAGGAGTCGCGGTTGTCTTGTATGATTATGTATATACTATGTTTTATAAATTTGAGAAATAATGAGAGGCCACATTTTTTTTATTTATCATATACGAATAGTGATGGGATTTACTCCGGTAATTAACAATATATCATTATTAATCACCTTTTAGTTATGTGATTTTTTTCCTCTCATGGTAAACTGTCTTTTAATGATTAGATTTATGCCCTCTCATTAAACTTTTGTGGCTAATGGCCGTTTTTCTTGTAGTGCAAGTAATCAAGAAAGAGGTTATTAAGTTACTAGAAATGGGAATAATCTTTCCCATATCTGACAGTGAGTGGGTAAGTCCTACCCAAGTAGTGCCTAAAAAAGGCGGATTCACGATAAAGGAAAATGATAAACATGAATGGATTCCAACAAGGAAGTCACAGGATATCGAATGTGCATCGATTTTTAAATGGCCCGAATGAGCATACGAAGAAAGACCATCATCCACTTCCATTCATAAATGCATGGATGTTAGAACGATTAAGTGGACATAAATTTTATTGTTTCTTGGATGGTTATTCGGGTTATTTACAAATATTTATTGCAAGCAGGAGATAGAGAAAAACGACTTTCACATGTCCATATGGAACTTTTGCCTATAAAAGAATGCCGTTTGGATTATGTAATGCACCACTACATTTCAAAGATGCATGATGGCAATATTTTCAGGATATGGTAGAAAATTTTTGGAAATCTTTATGGATGACTTCAAAGCGTTTTGGAGATTCTTTTGAAGAATGTCTTTACACTTAGAACGCGTGCTTAAACATTTGTGAAGACACAAACCTAGTTTTAAATTGGGAAAAATGTCATCTCATGGTATCGGATGGTATTGTTTTAGGTCATCAATTTACGAAAAAGGTATTGAGGTAGATAAAGCCAAAGTTGAAGTAATTAAAAAGTTACCTCCGCCATGATGCTTTGAAAACTCGAGAGGATTTCTTGGACATGCGGGTTTTTATAGAAGATTTATTGCAGATTTTTCACGCATAGCTAAACCTCTCATCATTTGCTTGAAAAAGAAGTACCTTTTAAGTTTGATGACAAATGTATGGAAGCATTTGAAACTTTGAAAGAACGATTAGTAATCGCACTGGGATTCTAATAGCACCGATTGGAACTTACCGTTTGAACTTATGTGTGATGCTAGTGATCCGGCAAATGGAGTCGTTTCTAGGTCAACGCCATGACAAAGTACTTAAGGCAATCTACTATGCATCCCATACCTTAAACACACCCAACTTAATTACGCCACCACCGAAAAAGGCTGGCTGGTGTAATCTTTGCAATAGACAAATTTCGATCGTATCTCATAGGTTCCAAAGTAATTGTTTATACCGATCATTCAAACATTAAAATATTTGTTAAAGAAGAAAGATCGAAGCCTCGTCTTCTTAGATGGATCTCGCTACTTCAAGAATTTGACATTGAAATTAAAGATAAAAAGGCGTTGAAAGCGTAGTAGTGAGACCATTTGAGTCGTATGGAATTTGAAGAAAGAAAAGGAGGAAGACAAGAGATCAAAGATTCATTTCAGGATGAACAACTCCTCATGGTTGATGCTCCTCCAAGAATGCACCTGGTTAAAGCCGGTAATTTATCCAAAGAAAGCTCGCCATGGTTGATAATATTGTTAACTACTTTACTGGTGAGTATATTCCATCTCATTGGACATGGCATGAGAAAAAGAAGTTCTTTTATGATTTAAAATTTTACTATTGGGAAAAGCCGGATCTTTTTTGAAAATGTTCGAGATGGTATAATTAGAAAATGTGTACCCAATGATGAGATTTTAAGTGTACTATCATTTTGCCATGATCGTGAGGTGGAGGGCACCATGGAGGGTGGAAAACCGCTTACAAAGTCTTGCAAAGTGGATTTTTCTTGGCCTACTCTATATAAAGATGCACACCACTATGCAAGGGTTTGTGAATCATGCGGAAATGGGGAAATATTTCCAAGAAGCACGAGATGCCTCTCCAACCTATTTTGGAGTGTGAGTTATTTGATGTGCTGGGGTATTGATTTTATGGGCCCTTTCCTCCATCTTTTGGTAAGAAATTCATTTTAGTGATGGTCGATTATGTATCCAAATGGGTAGAAAAGTGAAGCTCTTCCCACTAATGATTCTAGAGTAGTGTTAAAATTCCTTAAAAGAATATATTCACGAGATTTGGCACTCTAGGGCTATAATTAGTGACCAAGGATCACATTTTTGTAACCGTCCATTTACAAAATTAATTGAGAAGTATGGTGTAAAACATAAACTTGGTACACCATATCATCCACAAACTAGTGGACGGAGTAGAAGTATCTAATAGAGAAATAAAAAGAATCGTGGAAAAAACTATAGAGTCAAATCGTAAAAAAGCAAGCGAGAAAGACTAGATGATGCATTATGGGCATATAGAAATGACCTTTAAAACACCAATTGGTTGTTCTCCTATAAATTAGTTTTGGTAAATCTTGTCATCTCCTGTTGAATTAGAACATCGAGCCTTTTGGGCTATTAAATTTCTAAATTTTGATCCAAAGGTGTTGGTGATTATAGATTACTTGATTATCAGAATCTGGATGAGTTTCGTCTCGACGCTTACGAAAATGCTCGAATCTACACAAACGCACGAAATCTTTCCATGATAAGAGGATCTATCTTCGTGAGTTTCATGTAGGTGATCGAGTACTCTTATATAATTCACGTTTGAAGTGGTTTCGAGTAAGCTTAAATCAAGATGGGCGAGTCCATATGAAGTAACAAAAATCTATAAGTCAGGAGCTATAGAATTAAGCGATGGATTCACAACTTTTATAGCCAATGGTCACAGAGTGAAGTTATTTGTAAAGAAGAAGGATACCTCTAACAAGAGAGGTTATGTACTGAGCGACCCTCCAATGATTAAAAAAAGCGTTTTGCTATCGACCACAAACCGAAGTGATTCAGTACACTATTTCTTATTTTTCGTTTAAAATACATTTTAGGTAATTTAGTCTTTTACGGATAGACATTAAAGAAGCTGGAATGCCTTTTATAGATAGAATAGAAGTTTTATTCTACTTTTAAAATTAGGTTTAGATAAAGACGTTGCCTTTAAAATAGAAACCTTAGTTTTTAAATTGAATAAAGAACTAATAAGTAAAATTAGAGAAAGAGATTTTTGTAATGGGAAATCGAGAAGTGCTATAAAGAGAAGGGCAAGATTCTACTAAGGTGTAGGATCTGTGGAAAAAAGTGAACACAAGTGGAAAATGTGGGGAAAGCACAACCAAATCCAGGATGAATGTTTGAATGTAATTAAGATGGGAACGATTTAGATGGTTATCCGAAAATCCGATGGACAACAAAGAGAGAATTCAAACGCATCATTCCTAGGAATTAGGTTGATGGACGCTATTATAGAAATCTCAAAGATTTAAGAATGATAGGAGTAGAATAGATTGAATTTTATTTTCAAAGATTTTATAAAATTTTATGATAAACTTATTTTTATATCATATATGGTTTATATGATATAATTAGAATTTATCATACAAAAATATCGTAGTAATTTATTTTATCATTAAATGGTTTTGTGATTTTATAAAAATATTTATATAAAATAAAAATAAAAAAAAATAAAAAAAAGCAGTTTTAATAACCCGGCGTAGGACAGGACTAGACCGGTCCACGCCGGAATTAAATGAACTTAACCTACGGGTTCTCTCTTTTCTTCTTCTTCTCCCCAATTTTTTTCTTAACAGCGCCGCCCTCACCCCATTTCTCCCCCACCTCTTTACACCATAAAACCCACCTCTTTTCTTCTCCATTTTTATTATTTCAAATACCTCTTCTACACACACACCACAAATTTAATACATTATACTAAAAGTTGGTGATTTTAGGCTTAAGCACACAATTCAGTAGTGACATATTTTCCGCCACCCACGTTTTCTACATCCCTCACATTTTCAGGTAACCATTTAAAATAATTATTTATCAAATTTATAATTTTAAGTATTAATTTTATCAATTTTTGTTGATGTTTTCATTTTGTTTTAATATTAATTTTTGTTATTTTTTTTTTTTTTTGTGTGTTGTTGTCAATACCACAATCGTAGATGGTGAGTCTTCCTCTCGTAAAAGGGTAGTAAGAAAAGAAAATCGACATACCACCTGTAGTACTGTGCATGAGCCTAGGCCTCGGGACAGTGAAGAAGAGGCCATATCCTTTAAGAAAATCGCGATCCTGCGGCCGTGGCAGCTTTTGATAGATATTTTTCAAAATGTCGATCTTGCTAGAACAGGGTATAGATTTTACCGCCTTAGGACTGAGGCGAAGGAAATTTTTGAGAGTAGAATTTGGATGGAGATAGCCCGTAGCGTGTTGACCTCGTTAATGCCACGATGGTGGTGAGTTTTATTCATCATTTTTGCTTATGAGCACTGTAGATGAAGGTCCTTTGACCTCTGTTTCTCTTAGAAATGCTACCGTCCCTTTTACTCGATCAGTCATTAATGCATTTTTGCCATTCACGAGGTTCACGATGAGGAAGATTATTATTCTGTTTGGGGTTTAACCTTGACCTAGTGTTTTGCAAGCTAAGGCTTATGAAGCTCAACAAGCCTTGACCCATCTGCGACGTGGATTGATAATAGGTTTGCATACACGGGGGTTGTATTAAGGGTGTCGAGCTATTAAGATGTTTCAGGCTATAATGTCGGTCCATCTACTCATGTCGTTGCTTTTGGTAGAGATGATGTCATTCTTTGGCTTGGGCAATAGTTAAGGATATTCCGGTCAATCTAGGAAAATTGATTTTCAATAAGGTTTGGGATTTTGCTCATGCTCAGTATTCCGCAAGGAAACATGCCATTTCCAAATCTAATCTCTGATTGTGCACGATGGCGAGAGTTCCAACCTTACCGGTGACAAAATTGTTTCTGCGATACCCCAATCATAGGTCCTAGACTTGCCCGCAACTTTCTTTGGTAAACTTGATTATAATAATCCTAACCGACAAAGCGTCACAAGAAATCCCTCGTACTAGAATCCCACCCCTATTTGGATCCTCTTCAGGCGGCGACTGTGCAGAGTCGAGTTAGTTATCACGATCGACGCCATTCTTAGTGCAATTGATAGAAGTCGACTAATATCTTTGGTAGGATTCGACCGAGTCGAGTGATGGGCCAATGATATTAGAGTGGGAATTAGAGGTCAACGAGCTTTTATGAGAGGTCTCAGACCTGCAGCATGAGCGGATGTCGATGATACGCCTCGGTGCGAGCGCAGATCCCTATACCTTACCACTGGGTTCGACCGATTCCTTCGCCTCCTACCTCTCAATCTTACACTCGAGTTACTTGGTCGATTTAGTATGTCGGTGGTATGTTTCCGGTGTCACACCGCTACTTCAGGATTTGGAGATTACGCTCGATTTGTTTATCTTTACCGGTTTTGGATCGCTTGGATTCGATAGTTCGGTTACTATGTCTACCATGCGTTAGCAAAATCCATTCTATACCACGACTTCAACTTCCGACTTTGGAGCGATTTCGACTCAATCCATGTCACGACCGCGCGATGATTTGAATTTTGAAGACTTGAATAAAGCGGTTAAAAATTTTATCATTGGAAAAACATTTGTACTTTGATGACTATTTCCTTTCATTATGTTGTTTTGGCACTAGAAATTTTAACATTGACGTTTGGTTGATGCACTCGATGGTTAGTGCACTTTTTAATAATTTCCAGTTAAGTAAGAATTTATTTGGTAATAATTTATTTATAACATTTTGATGAATGATGTATTTTATTTTGTTTGATTTTGAAAATTTTACGGCCATCAACACACAAATTAGACTACATCCGTGAATAGTGAAAACGGCGACGCCGGTATATTCGGTTCACGCCGGGTTATCACCGACCGACTGTATTATATATATATAGGGTATTTATTTTATTGAATTAAATAGATTCGGCGTAGGCGGAACACACCGGTTTACGCGGAAAATCCATTTATGACATCGAAACGAATTTTTCCTCTTCTCGCTTTCGAATTTTTACCTATAAATAGCATACCTTGCAATTTTAAAATGATACCCTTCCTCTCTTTCACCTCTTGATTAACGGTAGAAAATGTCCAATCATTCCTCTCCTTCGATTATGATTTACTCTCCCCCGATTGTACCCAAATGATGAAACCCCGGATATTCAACATTTATTTTTCGATCCTAATGATTATCCGCACCAAACAACTCAAGACCGTTATTCAGCCAATTTCGATCGGTCCCCTATATTACTTGAGAAAGGTCTCAACTTTGAAAAATGAACCGTTGGGGATTTCTCCGTATTGAAGGAGGTGGATGGGATCGTTTTGTCCGTACACCAAGAGGCAAGGTCAATGTCACTCTAGTTCGAGAATTCTATGCGGCTCTGTCGGACTGCATTTACGTGGAATCGACACGCGTTTTGTGCGTGTCCGTGGTTGTATTGTACCATTCACTCCTTTTATCATCAATCAAGCTTCTCAAATACCTCCCTGTCCAAACTACCCCAAATAGTCATTATGAATCGCAGTGGAATTTGGACACGATTCATGGTGTTATTGATAAATGTGCGAAGCTTTCCAAATTCTCTTTCCAAATTACAACCGTGATCATGTTGTCGCCACTTCACTCTGCTTCTCATCTTGAACTGGAAACATTTTATAAATTCGCGAGTTTTTCCAACTTTGGACTTTTCCGAGGTTTCGATGATGAGATGTCGCATCTTGTATGCTATTACGATTGGAGCTATTATTGACTCTGGGAGTCCGATCCATAAGACGGCTATCAACTTTGCTCTTGGTAGGCGAAATTTTCGTCAACCGATGCCATTTGCGTCTTTGATCTCTAAACTCAGTATCCGTTTTGCGGGAGTTCGGAGAATGCTTGGATGAGATCTTTCCTTCGTCAACCTCTTTCTAGTTCGCTTCCGGTAGATGTACCAAGCGGTTCATCTACAAATGAGAAGATTAGAGGGTCATTTCATCTGTATGTGAGACGGGAGGAGTTTAAGTGATTGGTTTATAAGTTGGAATAAGATGTTTTGAGTTTTTAAGTTTTTAAGTTTTTAAGTTCTTTTTAAGTTGTTTTAGTTTAAGAATTTCCTTTAAGTCCATAAGTTTGTTTAATTATGTCCTTATATTTTGTGTAATATTAATATTTCCTTTAATAAAAATGTTATGTTGTAGTCTTTATAAGAAAAACTCGTATCACCTTAATTAAAATGATTCCTTTTATTTTCTACCCAATTTTTGCACTCACTTATCATCGGGGCGATGACAGTTCGCTAGTGGGGAATGGAGTTAGGTTAGTAAATAAAATGAAGTTAATATATCAAATACTTATACACTTAGTTTAAATATATCAAATACTTATACACTTAGTTTAATTATCCTCAAGGAAATAAATGAAATAATATATAATTATTATAATAAAAATGATATATTTTGATAGAATTTTTTTTAATTAAGTAAAGTAAGCTTGATATATTATTTCTATATTAATTATATCTATTTTAGATCTTAACAAGAAATTAAGTATGTATATCTAGATAAATAGTATGAAATATACATTTTTTGGAATTGGACAAAGAATCACTTATAATAAAATTTTAGAATAATTTTCATTTCAAGACAAGTATGAAATTGAAATCGGACTAGGAATGATGAGATTTTTGGCATTACTTTGACTAACTAGAGCTAAATAGCCTACCGAACATAATTTCCAATTTTTGTCCCACTCAGTGCTTGTAGAAGTGATCAAGCACCTCACTCGAATTTAGCCATTATGATTAACTAGATAAAACCGACCCTTAACTTAAATTGGTCTACATTTCTTTGAAATCCCGCAAGTATAGTATGTGCTTATGGATAGCGGTGACGACATCGAAATACAAAAAAAGTGGTATAAGTTTGAGATTGGAATAAATATTATTTGGAAAGGCAATCTTGTATCAATTGTTGCTATTCTTGGAATAGTTGGGTACTAATATATTAGTTCTCACCTCATGACGCTTGAAAAATAGTCGATTCAGCAATGAGTTCGGATATGTTAGTATTTTATTATTAAAAAAAAATTAAAAAAAAATTAAAAAAATATCGATTGTCGAGGATGTTACTAATCAAGATATTTTTTTGATCAAAATTGAAGGTGTAAGACGTGCGACTTGCTTTTATCTCTTTCGATTTTCCTTTCTTATCCCTTCGATTAGCCAAACACCTCGAACTCCGAACGTTATGCTCATTTTGCCAACTACTGACTTAGTCTTTGATTCCAATAATTAAATGCGATTGGCGATTTTAAAGTTATTCTAAATATTTTTATTAAGTAATTCATGTAGAATTTCATTTTAGATAATATTTTATAACTAATTTATTGAATTATACACTTTTTATCTTCTTAAATAATCTTAAATAGATAAAATTAATATAACTAAAATATCGATGATATACCTTACTAAATTAAAATTTTAGTCTAAATAAATTATATTGTTTTCATTATGAATATGTATCTATTATTTATCGCTTATTTTCGCTTTAGGGACGATCAAAAACTAAGTGGGAATAGTTGATATATGTTAAATTTATGATGAAATGTTATCACATTTTATACATATTATTGATTAATTTTATCTAAAAATATTAAATGATAGTAAAATAATATATAAAAATCTAATAAATACAAATAAATAACATAATACAAATTATAACTTTTGTTGTCGATTTCACTTGTGTTTTGTCGTTTTTGTTGTTGTTATACGTGGTATTATGTGATACAAAGTAGAAGAATCGGAATCAAATCATACAAAGGATCATCAAGTGTGAGATAAACCCGGCGCAGATCGGAAGAAACCGTCCACGCCGGATTATGTGATAATTACCCCATGTTACCCCATATGCGTCGACACATGATATTCGAATCAGTTAATCCGGTCCACGCCGGATCGGGCCAAGCACGCCGACTGTAGATTCTGCTTTATAAATACCTCATTTATGAGGTATGAAAAGGATATACCAATATATATATATCCTTATATTATCTACTTCAGTAAATATTATTTGATGAGATTATGCCTAAAAAGTAGTAGTAGTAATGTTGTAATAGTTAGAATAATTATTGAAGATTGTTGAATTTATCATTTGTTGTGACATTCAGAGACGAAGCCTCCTTCAACAATTATAATTGGTAATATTCTCTTTGTTATTATGTTTGTTTTTTTTTTACAATTTTATCTACTAGTAATAATGTATGTAGGCTAATTATACAACTAACCAAGACATGTAATTGAAAAATGTTTTTCTCTTTTAGGAAATGGATGATTACTAAGTTAAAATATGATTAAAATATTGAATTTGATGAATCTCTTTCTACTTGAACTAATTGATAGTCTGTATTGACGTAATTAACCAAAGTATGGAATGTAACCATAACCTAATCATGAACTCGACTGAGAGGCGTTAGGGTATGAGAAAGGGTAGAAAAGATAGGAAGGTAAAATTGGTCCGTCGACAAACGGAACCCTCTTTCTTATCGGGGATAGAATATTTATATTCAAGAGATTATCATGTCAAATCATTAGGTTTAATTACGGTTTTACCAAGGAGGAGGCATAGAATGAATTCGATGCACTCGTATGAGGGAATTTGTTAATGAGGAGTATACCGTTTCACATAATCAATTACACTTCAACAAGAAGATTGGTCACATCCATTAAAACTAAAAGAGATCATAATTCAATAACATTGTCTTGGTTAGTTCTTATTAACTATCTATTATATTAGTATCATATCTATATAAATATCTAATTATTTATCATTTGAATAGCTCTAAATTAAAAGAATGCGACTTAGATCAAGATAATAATAATTTAATTGGTGTTTAACAGCATTTTAAATTACATTTTCTTTTCCCGAGGATTCGACACTTGATTCACCAGACTACACTACAATTAGGACCGTGTGGCGCTGGTAAGATTGGACACCCGTTTTAGCCGATCAATCGCTCGTAAGTCGATCCTCGCACTCTCGGGTCTACGGCCTTGCCTTGGTCTCGAGGGTCGACATGCTGCCATGGCTTCCAAGTCGATCGCTCGACTTACGCATACTTAACTCCAGCATGCATTCCTTAACACGCAGACATCTTTGTAGGACCTACTGACGATGGTATGTCTCGAGGTGCAGAATCGATATCGTCAATGGTCCTGAACCACCATAAAACCACTGTTGTATAAAAACATCCAAACAATATCACAACTAGATCATCGTCTATAAAGTATAAACCATCACCCCTATTCTATTCCTCATCATTTTTTTTCAATACTCTACAAACCAATATTCCACATGGATTTAAAGTACAGCATTCTTCTTCATGCTCTGTTTTGTATGATTTCTGCTACGTCGTCGTCATCAGTAGTCCTGCATGCAGAACAGCTTCAACCACATAATTATAATGCAAGTAATTCTCTAGGAGTAGGAGGTGGTGGCAAATGCAACATATTTAAAGGAAAATGGGTTCTTGATTCATCCTCAAATCCACTTTATCAATCCTCAACCTGCCCTTTTATTGACCCTGAATTCGATTGCCAGAAATTCGGACGACACGACACTCAGTACCTCAAATACTCCTGGAAACCTGACTCTTGCTACTTACCCAGGTCTCTCTCTCTCTCTCTCACCCACTCTTTTTATATATTATTTGTGTCAAAGCAGTTGTGACAGTAAAATATTATTCATTTAGAAAAGAAAAAAGTTTATTGTTTTGAGATTTTGTGTGGTGATGACTGATCGATGATGGGAAATGAATGAAGGTTTAATGGAGGAGAGCTGCTGAGGAAATGGAGAGGGAAGAAGATAATGTTGGTGGGTGACTCACTGAGTTTGAATCAGTGGCAATCGTTGGTATGTATGCTACACGCGTCGGTGCCCAATTCCAATGTCAGACCCGTGAGGCTTGATCCCCTCTCCTACGTCGTCTTCCAGGTTTCTCTCCCGAGTCCCGACACACTCTTTTTGTGTACTACTGTATTAATTATTTTGTAATGGTGTCCTCCTTATAACAACTCTCATACGTCCGTGAATATCATTATTTCATTTATCATGTAAACTACTTGTTAGGTGCTATATAAATATCATATCATCATAGATCTTAATTAATATCACATCGTATTTTCATATTATTATTATTATTTTGAGAATTATTTATTATATTTGACTGATTTGTTCTCAACAGTAAGATGATTTTAAAAGACTGATATGATTGTTTATTTTGTGTTTGCTAGGATGTGTGTGTTTTCTTCTTCTCCTTTTTCAATGATGATGGCTCCTTTTCATCTCATATTATATGTTTATCATACAATAATGCTTAAGAGATAAGTCGGACCGTCATTTTTTGAATTAATTAGGGGTGTGAATTGAATGATCTTATCCGAATCAAACAATTACTTATTGAGTCGAGCAACCCTTAAAACAGTTATTTTTTAACTTAATTCGAGTTCGTTCGAATAGTTAAAAAAAAAACTATTCAAAATCGGTTCGTTTAAGTTTTAACTAATGCCAGTTTCAACTCATGAGTACTTATAGTCGATCAATTATATTCGACGAGATTTCCAGTTCTAGCAAGCTCGAATTCGAGCTCGAGAATGTTGTAAATATATTTTTAATACATTATAATAATGTTCAAAAAAGCTCGTGAACATGTTGGGTTCAACTTTAAAGAAATTTAAATTATGATTTTTCGTCTCATCAGAAGACGCGTTTTCGATTTTGGTGTTGATTTTTTTATCCGACGACAATTTTAGTCGTAGTTTTAGCCTTTTTTGCAAAAATAGTCCGAACGCCGGAAAGACCACTTACATACGACTAAAATTGTCACCGAAAAGACCACTTATGTGACTAAAATTGTCGTGGAAAAGACCAATTTTAGTCGTAGTTTGCCTCCTTCCGCGTCGCGACTATTTTTGCAAAAAAAGATCACTTACGGAATTAAAATTGTCGTCGGATAAAAGCAAGCGACCAAAATCAAAACGCCGCTTAGTTAGAATCTAAAATCGTAATTTAGCCAGTGTTTGAGATCGGTATTTTAACCTTGATGAATTATTCAAGATTTGTAAAATCATAAATAATCGACTGTTTCATAAGCCGAATGTCGAGGTTGTACGATGCTACTTTACCCTTTTATTCTTAATGATAACTTCATATATACATGAATTAAAAAAAAATTATATTTGAATATTAAAAGAATGCACTAAAACAAAGGTGATGATAATGTGTTATTCCCGTAGGACAGGGGAGCTACCACTTGCACAAAAAGTTACTTAGGCAATAATGTTGAAGGGGATCACTAATTTCAACATTTTTTTTTGTTCTTTATATAACAAAAAGTTAATGTATAGTTTTTTTTTATAGGAAAAGTTAATTAATACTATATAGTTGAAACGTAGTTTTCAAGATGATATAATTACAAAAACAATAAGATATATTTAGAATAAATAAAGTATGAAATAGACCTCAGTCTTTGTCTTATAACCGTATAATTGGTGGTGTGTTACTGGCGGCTTTGATGTCTTGATACATTAGACTCATTACCTAATCTTTTGTCTTATAATGAAAATTAGTCCTTACATTTCATGATTGAGGCCACATTTTAGTTTGTAGTGGTCACTAACAACCCCCACCCCCCCACCCCCCCCACCCCTCCAATAGTCCTACCCAACCGGCCTCCACTAGTGTCGTGCTCTTAGATCTACGTACATGATTTAAATTGAAAGTTAGTCTCAATGATTTAGTTTGTAAGAGACTATCTGTACATTTTTTATTGCTGAGAAGCCGACTATTTACGAAATCAAAACCGTCTGTATGTCTTTTATTGTTGAGAAGTCGCCATTTACGGAATCAAACCTCTACATCATAGTTTAAGGCAATACTGTCATTATAGCAGTCTCATTCTTTTACCTTTAACCTATGTTTAGGTCTCAAAGTAACAAAAATTAATCTTGAATGAATGAACAGTAATCAAGTACCATACCGAAAGAAAAAGTAGCAAACAACATATAAACAAACCTCAGATTTGATTATAATCAAACTGCCATAATCTGTCATAATTAATAGACTGCCCTAATAAGTAGCATTAACAGGACTTAATCAAGCCTTATAATATGGATTCATGAAGTTTTATATTTACCTTACGAAAACGGAAGTTTCTTCCCAAGATCTCGCGTCTCGCATCGAAGTGGCCAGGTGGGTTGATCGCGCCACATGCTTTACATCTAAAAGCGTGGGCTCGATCAACCCACCTGATCACTTCACTCTAAAATCTCTCACCACAAGAAGTTCCTAAAAAAAAAATCAGTAAACCCTACCATTAAAGTCCCTCACCCCGATCCCATGTGAAAGTGAGGAGAGTTAATCAGAATAATGTGAATCCGGCAGATCCAACACGCTCTCTTATAACCTCTACACTGAAGGTGTTATCAATCTGGAATCAGCCCCCTTTACTTTAATCGAAGCCAGTGACCTCCAACCAGAACAGTCTGAGCCAGATACACACCCACGCTTCACCACAAGAAGTTCCTAACGAAACTATGTTACTAAGACTAAGGCATAAAATTCTAACTACTCATAATAAATAAATAAATAAAATTAAATCCAAAAAAAACAAAGAGTACAGTGTACCGTTTATTCAATGACAGAAAGTTGCCGGCGATGATGGTACGCACGGATCTCCTCTAGTTCACCTCTGTATCTAATTCTAGAAAAATAAAACTAATATGTCTAATAATAATCCCCTCTCTATTGCTGCTGTTCACGTGAAACCTATACTAAAGAATTCAGAAAGCTAACTTGGGCCAAGCCCAATTATATCTTAAAAGTCTTATGTCATGATATTTACCCTTTGGATTTTATTTATCCCTTTAAATAATCTGCTTTTACTTTTTTGCCCTTTTCCGAACGTTGCCATTGGGCTGTTGCTAGTTGCTAGTTCTTTCTCTTTCTTTTCTGTTGAGGTTGTTAGATGGAGAGTGGATATAGAGGGATGAAAGGTGTAGTGGAAGGATCATTAATATGCTTATGCTTGTTCTTCTCCTTCAATAAAATTTTCTTTTCACCTTCATCTCCTTTTTCTGGTGTTCTCCATTGTCATTTGATTACATTTCGCATCTGGGATCGATTAATTACTAGATTTCGGGTCAATTTCCTGACATTTGGTATCAGAGCTAGTGATTCTCCGATCTGTGGAACCATGGCCGACAACACACGATCTAAGCAGTCCGCTGAAGAGCAATTGAAGCAGCATGCCCGATCTATTGAAGAACTGAAGACTTCGTGGACTCCATGAACAAATTTCGTGAGGAAACAGCTGGGAGCTTCGATGATGCATCTAAGAGGTTCGACAGCCTGACGTTGATGATAGCAAATCTATCCGAAGATGTAAGGAAGTCCAATTTGCAGAAATCTTCTGAAAATCCTCCCATTCTCACTTCCCCTGCTGAGCAATTGAATCATACCTCCAATCATTTGCAAGTGGAGGCCTCCGGGGCCTTGCACACTCGGAGGGATCATTCTCATAGGATTCCCAAGATTGATTTGCCTACTTTCGATGGATCTGGGCCGAGAGAATGGATCAGGAAGTGTGAAGAGTTCTTCGCCATTAATGAGATTGAATCTTCCCAAAGAATCTGCAGATACCGTGCATTGATTTATCTAAAAAGCAAACATATTTATGGTATGGGGGTTGGAAGTTGCGTTTTCCTGAAGCAGGCTGGAAGGAGTTTAGTGTGGCATTATGCAGGAGGTTCTCCACTCAGATTCTTAGTGAGCTGGTAGGAGAGTTCAGAGATTTGAAGCAAAATGGAACGGTTGAGGACTACCAAAGGAAATTTGATGAGTTAATGATATATGTTACCTAGCAAAACCCAGAGCTGACTGAGAAATTTTATGTGGATTGTTTTGTGGGGGGGGGGGGGGGGTTAGCTGAAGAACTAAGAGGCATGGTTAGGGTTGGTGAACCCCAAACCCTTGAAAAGGCATTGCAGATAGCTAGAGCCCATGAATCCATGGTGGGGCATTTTGTTACCAAACCTAAAGCCAGTAGCAGGTCTACCAGTTATCAAGTTAATAATGGGGGATCCAGATTCTCACCATTTCCCAGCAGCAAAGTTCCTGAAAATGATAGATGCAAAAACCAGCAGATGATAACCCCAAGTTATCAAGGATGTGGCCTCTGTTGTGTCCCAGAAAATGATAACCCCAAGTCAGCTGCAAGAAAAGAGATCTAAGGGCCTTTGCTTCTGATGTGATGAGAAATATACTCCCGGTCATAGGTGCAAAAACCAGCAGATACATTTTATGTTGGCTGATGAAGATGAGGAATATGGTGAGATAGTAACTGAAGCTGATCCATCCTTGGCCAGAATGTCTGTGGAGGAACCCATGGAGAACTCTCAGTTATCATTTAGTTCCATGTCAGGACAGTTAAATTCGAGTACTATAATGGTGCAAGGATTGTTGAAGAAGAGGCCTATCAACATCCTGATTGACAGTGGAAGCTCTCATACATTCTTAGATGTCTCAGTTGCCAAAGAGCTCAACTGCATTGTGGAAGCTACAAGACCCATGGTGGTGACTATTGCAGATGGAACCAAGATGGTGAGTGATATGATATGTCCTAACCTACCATGGACAGTGCAAGATCACAGGTTCCAGCATGATGTTAGATTAATCAAGTTGAGGGGTTGTGACATGGTATTAGGTGTGGTCTGGATAAAGAAACATGGACCTATGACTCTGGATTTTAATAAGTTGCAGATGTCCTTCAAGAGGGAAGGTACTGAGTTTGTGTTGAAGGGGCACACAGAATCTGCCCAACTAAGACTCATTAGTTGCAGCAAATTCAAGAAACATTTCAGAAAAGGAGCATATGGCCTTTTTGGGTGCATAAGTAGAATGGAAGCTTCAGAAAGCCCTGAACCAGCCAATTTACCACTGGAGATACAGACTGTATTGCAGGAGTATAAGTTAGTTTTTGAAGAACCTGCTGGACTGCCACCCCCAAGAAATCTGGAACATAACATCATATTAAAGGAGGGGACAGAACCCTTCAAACAGAGACCCTATAGATACCCTCACCATCAAAAGGAAGAAGTGGAGAAGTTAATTCATCAAATGTCTCAACAAGGAGTGATACAAGATAGTGCAAGTCCCTATGCCTCCCCCATGCTACTAGTAAGGAAAAAGGATGGGACATGGAGGATGTGTATTGACTATAGAAAGCTTAATGAACTAACTGTGAAGGACATATACCCCATACCCATAATTGATGATTTATTGGATGAACTAGGGGCTGCAAAATGGTTCACTAAGTTGGATCTAAGGTCCGGGTTTCATCAGATTTGAATGAGGGAAGAAGACATACACAAAACAGCCTTTGTAACACACAGTGGGCATTATAAGTTTAGGGTAATGCCCTTTGGATTGACCAACGCACCTGCAACCTTCCAGAAGGCCATGAACAGCCTGCTGCAACCGTACTTAAGGAAGTTCGTATTGGTATTTTTTGATGATATACTAGTGTATAGTCCGGACTTTGATTCTCATTTGAAACATCTTGGGCTGATTTTAGACCTACTCAGGGAGCAGAAATTTTATGCAAAGCCTAGCAAATGCTCTTTCTCCCAAAATAAAGTGGAGTATTTGGGGCATGTCATTCATGAGGGGGTAGTTAAGGCAGATGAGGACAAGATTAAGGCCATCCAGAGCTGGCCCGTCCCTACTAATATCACAGAACTCAGGGGCTTCTTGGGACTAACTGGATTTTACAGGAGGTTTGTTAAGGGGTATGGAACCATTGTCAAACCCTTAACTGAATTGTTAAAGAAGGACAACTTTGGATGGAATACACAGGCAAGAGCAGCCTTTGTGGAGCTCAAAGGAAGCCTTTGTAGGTCTCCTATACTGGCTCTACCAGATTTATCCCTCCCCTTTTGTGTGGAAACAGATGCTTGCAGTAAAGGAATTGGTGTTGTACTTAGCAGAAAGGCAGGCCTATACCTTATCTGAGCAAAGCCTTCAACCCCAGAGAATTGGGGTTATCTATCTATGAAAAGGAGTTACTAGGGGTGATTATGGCTGTCACCAAGTGGAAGCACTACCTACAAGGCAGCAGATTTGTGATTAAAACAGATCAACAGAGCCTAAAATATTTGCTTGACCAGAAGGCCACCACATCCTTACAACAGAAAGGAGTGTCAAAGCTATTAGGACTTGACTTCACCATTGAATACAAGAAAGGGAAGGATAATGTGGTGGCTGATGCTCTTTCTAGGCAGCCACACATGGAGGGCACATCCTTTGCAATGTCAGAAGTTATTCCAGTTTGGGTAGAACAAGTAAAGGACAGCTACAATGAAGACCAGTGGGTGGCTGATAAGATTAGGGCTCTACTCATCAATGCCCAGTCACTCCCAGACTACACTTTACATCATGGGGTGCTCAAGTTCAAGGGAAAAATCTACATTGGTCAAAATGGGGACCTAAGACACCAGATTCTTCATCAGTTACACATGGGGCCTATTGGGAGTCATTCTGGAATAAATGCTTGTTTTAGAAGGATCAATGGATTGTTTTTTTGGCCTGGCATGAGAGGAGATATTAAGAAGATGGTCAATGAATGTACAACATGCCAGCAATGTAAGGACACACATGAGCCTTACCCCCGGGCTCCTACAACCCCTACAAATCCCTACACAGGCATGGCACGGCATTAGCATGGATTTTGTGGAAGGGCTGCCTAATTCTGAAGGAAAATCTTCTATACTTGTGGTGGTTGACAGAATGACCAAGTACAGTCACTTTATTGCTTTACCTAGTCATTACACAGCTGAAGATATTGCTGATCTGTTTTTCCATCATGTGTTCAAATATCATGGGTTACCCCAGAATATTGTATCAGATAGGGACAAGTTGTTCACCAGTGCATTCTGGAAGCAACTTATGAAGCTAGCAGGAGTCCAGTTATCACTATCATCAGCTTACCACCCTCAGTCGGATGGTCAGACAAAAAGAGTAAATCAATGTGTGGAAGTATATCTGAGGTGCATGTGTTTCATGAGGCCGAAACAGTGGAGCAAATGGTTGACCCTGGCTGAGTTTTGGTATAACAGCAATTACCATACTTCATTAAAAATGACACCCTTTGAAGCACTATATGGATACAAGCCTGTCTCTATACCATTGGGTAGTTTTGAAGCTCAACAATTCCCCACAGTTGAGGGATTCCTTAAACACAAACAGATTTTAACTAAAGAGTTGAGGGATCAATTACTCTTTGCACAAGGAATGATGAAGTATTTTGCTGACCAGCACAGGAAGAATAGAGAGTATAATGTGGGGGACCTTGTATTTCTGAAACTTCAGCCTTACAGACAGCAATCTGTGGCATTGAGGAGGAATGCCAAGCTATCAGCTAGGTACTTTGGGCCATATAAAATCATTGAGAAGCTTAATCCAGTGGCATACAGACTTCAGTTACCAGTGGGATCTCAAATCCACCCAGTCTTTCATGTTGCTATGTTGAAGAAATGCAGGGGAATCAATACTAGAGTTGCTGATTCATTGCCTATCACTACAGCAAGCAGATGGACAGATGGTGGTGTACCCTGAGCAAATATTGGCCATCCGCACGGTTAAAAAGGGAAATGCACCTGTGGTGCAGTGGCACATGAAATGGCTAAATCTAGACGTTGAATTGGCTACCTGGGAAGATGCAAATATGATTATGGCTAAGTTCCCTGAGTTTCCTTTGCCTTGAGGACAAGGCAAATCTTAGGGGGGGAGATATGTCATGATATTTACCCTTAGGATTTTATTTATCCCTTTAAATAATCTGTTTTTACTTTTTTACCCTTTTCTGAACGTTGCCATTGGGCTGTTGCTAGTTGCTAGTTCTTTCTCTTTCTTTTCTGTTGAGGTTGTTAGATAAAGAGTGGATATAGAGGGATGAAAGGTGTAGTGGAAGGATCATTGATATGCTTATGCTTGTTCTTCTCCTTCAATAAACTTTTCTTTTCACCTTCATCTCCTTTTTCTGGTGTTCTCCATCGTCATTTGATTACATTTCGCATCTGGGATCGATTAATTACTAGATTTCGGGTCAATTTCCTGACATCTTACCTAATACTAATACTAATACTAATACTACTACTACGACTAATAATAAAAATAAGCAAACTTAATTACTAAAAAGGGTCTTATAATAATAAAAGCCCAATGTGTTAAAAATGTAAAAATCCACGGTTGGCTATGACAGATTTTGTTCTCTTTTTGTTAGTCGAGATCTTGAAATTGGCGATAACTGAAATTCAAGATTCTTGAAATGACGTTTTCCTCCCTTCTCCAACAAAACATTCGAACATTGCTCTATACTTCCAGAATTCCTCCATCATCTTTTTCAAGCTCTTAAAACCTGAAAATCATCAAAACGTACCCGAAATAGAGTATCTCCCGACAAAATAGATATATAATAAGCACAGAAAAATCTCATAAAATACGGTCTCATCAATTTCAGCTGCCTTGATACTTGTCTCTTTAGTTGTTTTATTGTCCAAAAATGGCGTGATGACTCGACGTCTATATATCGAAAGCTTGGCCCTAGATATATAATTTTGTATCATGGCACATATATAGTTGTGGTGCTATGTAAATGCAGAAGCTCCCAAAATATGATCAGTTTAGGATTACCTTGGGGCCAGGTAATATAATGCCTGCTGTTGAATGAAATGTGTCTGCCTCTTGCTCACTGTTCCTGATTTATTTATTTTTATCCCTTTTATAATGATTTGATTTTCCAGATCCAGTACTCTCTTTCTGAGTGAATATAATATCGTATACCCGTAACTAATTCGAATTATTATATTTTTTTCTTTCTTTCTAGTAAATGTTAATGTCAACTATGAGTTTTGTTTAATTAGTAACATAATCATTGGTTATTTGGTTACGTACTGTGGTGTAGGACTATGATGTAACAATCTCACATTATCGATCACACTTCTTGGTTGATATTGTTCGAGAAAATATTGGGAATGTGTTGAAATTAGACTCCATTCAAAAAGGCAATTCTTGGAAAGGGATGGATGTTCTTGTTTTCAATTCTTGGCATTGGTGGACTCACAGAGGAAGTTCTCAACCGTATGTATCTATTTTTTCGGGAGTCTTTAAGGACACCATACCAAATCTACTTTCGAACCACCACAGTGAGCTTCAACCACTGAAAAATCGAACCTAATACATGAGAGGCTCGACTTTCTAGTGGTCAAATGTTCACATTCGATTTCTGAAAAATCTACCCTCACGCCTCCGTATGGTGCCATAGTAGATGTTGTGTAGTGTCATTAAAGGCGCGCTCCCTATTTCCATCCCTTGTAATTAGGCTATTGTGAAAGACAACACAACGGATCTAGCTACTTTGGGACAATAGAGTAACATTCGACTTCTTGAAAGTTCAATATATTAATCTAATCTCAACATCGACTTTGCAGAGGTCGAATGTCATATTCGACTTCTGTGAAGTTCAATCTAGATTCGTTATGTTGGATTTAACAAGCATCTATAATTATCATCTTCTTCCCCTCCTTAACTCTCTATTTCCTCCACAAGTATTAGTATAATTGGCTTTGTGTATATATATATATTGCAGATGGGATTACATACAAATTGGTTCAACGATATCCAAAGACATGGACCGTCTATTGGCATTTTCTAAAGGGATGTCTACTTGGGCACAATGGGTTGATCACAATATTAATCCAACTAAAACCAAGGTCTTCTTTCAAGGAATTTCTCCCACACATTATCAGTAAGTATCCACCTCTATCTCAACACTACAGTAATCTCACTGTCACATCAGATTGTGATGTTTGTTGTGTCAGAATGATTGTGACAGTAACATTATTCTAATACAGATAGACTAACATGTATATGTATCGTGTGATAGGGGCCGTGATTGGGGTACTTCTGGATCAAACAACTGTAAAGGCGAGCAAGAACCACTACAAGGATCGTCATATCCAGCAGGCATACCATCGGCTGTTGGGATCGTTAACAAAGTATTGAAAAGTATGAAGACGCCCGTTTATCTACTAGACGTTACAGCCATGTCACAAATGAGAAAAGATGCACATCCTTCTGTATACAACGGTGACGGTTCAGGTGTGGATTGTAGTCATTGGTGCTTACCTGGGCTGCCCGATACGTGGAACCAACTATTTTATGCGTCTTTGTGAAGGGCTATATATAATGGATATTGCTGCATAGCTAAGTAGCCATAGTAGTGTATATAATATGCACACCAATAGTTTTATGGTGGTCCAGGACCACCATGTATACTTATCCTCCAATAACATTTTTTCAAAGAGGGGTAAATTTATAAAAGTATGACATTTATATTTTACACGGTGGACCCCGCGTGTTTTTTTCTAGATTTCCATTGGTCCTGGATCACCAAGTATGACTTGGTGATCCAGGACCACCATAAAATTTCCGTATTCACAATAGTCATTGGTGAAAGAAAAGAACAATGGCTTGATTTGATTTTATGTATGATTTGATTTTTCTCAAAAACAATAAGCAAAAAGTTTGTTTAAAGAAACATTTTGGCTTTTTTTTTTTCCCTTTTTTTTTTTTTCTGTAGTAGTAATCAAATCAAGACTTTATTATGCAATAAGCTAAAACAGTGTAACAATTAGTTAAAGGGAAATTCATGGCGGCAATGCAACATCAGGTCAGAAACTACAAAATGAGTTTGTAGTGTACATCTGGTAATTTCAACAGAATATTTGTAGCAAAAGTTGCACGATCAACATTGAAGGTAAAAACTAGTGTAATAACATTAAAATAATGTTCTCTTTGAAGTTTTTCCTCATTATACATCAAATCAAGTGTACTTTATATAATGCGAAACCTGATGTGATTTAAACAACATTTCAAATAAAATCCATTAACTGAATGAGAATTAATTCAAATATAAATCTATGTCTAAACGGACGGACCTTTGATACTACTTGTTCCACTTATAAGGCACCGAGAGATCATTAAATTTTCCTAAAGAAAAGAAAAACAGATTAACTATAGAAAAAAAAAAAAATTTAAAACAGTAAAAGACAGATTCTTATAACATAGGCGGTGTTGGAAGAGTAATGTTGCGGTCGGTACCACAACAAATATCACAAGCTGATATAACATATTTTTAAAGGTGGGTCTCGCTGTCATATCATATCATGGTGGTCCCACTTGTGACGCCTGTTAGATTACACACCGAAGCCTTATCAGGAACGAACCTTCGGCATGTATAATATTAAATATAATCTAATATTATCATGGCGCTTACGTCATATATCATAAACACAACGCGAAACGAAACGACTCGGGAAATAACTTCCAAAGACTAACTAAACCAGGATTGATCGCCGCACTAAAATCCAAAGGAAAATGGAAAAATGAAACGTCTTACAACAAAGGCCACTAAACGAGCCAAACCCAAAAAGAAACAACATTCAAAATGAATTGACAACATAGTTTTAAGTCAAAATCGAAATAAATAAAAGTCTTCAAAACTTCAACACAAGTTAAATTCGTATCCAAAAGCATCAAACATCTTCGTCATACTCATCTTCATCAAAAACCTGTTTCATCTTCTCATCCCAAAACATATAACGGGTAAATACATACGCATTTTAGTGTGAGTAGAAGTTTATTGAAATCATGCATTTTATAACGGAAACTATTCAAACAACAACTTGTTATTAGGCCAACAGAACATGATCTTACATCTAACTATCACATTATATTCATGGTATAATATGAGGTCCCTAGGAGTTACTTAAATTTTAAATTTTATTTTTGTTACATCGTGTTTATGAGGCACTACACTTAGTGAGAAATGCACTAAGACAAAAGACGCAACCCTATGTAGATAAATCTCTAGCGGTCCCGAGACAATCACCTCACTTTGGTGGCTAGCTCTATAGGCTATCCGGTGAATGACTATCTCGTTCGTGAGGTTGTCGTGGTATGATCACTACTTTAAGCGGCTTTGTCTAGAATCCGGCGGTGACCATTACCACTTTATCCGCCAACCAACACATTGCCGATGTTGTCTTGTGCCTATTCAAGCTCTCATGATGTTTAACCTTTATCTAGTCAAATACGTTTATTAAGTGATTAGCTAGTCACCTAGGTTCATTCAGGACAAAAACTCCTACTCCCTCTTCTTAGACCCTTAGACTCAAGCTAAAGATTTACATGCATAATGATGACACTAGTTCATCAAAGCACAAGGCCAATCCTAAGTTTCCGACGGTCCCGAGTTTCATTCATAAGAAGTCACGGCAGTGTAACTAAACGCATCGTAAACCTATTCATGGCTTTGTAAGGTTCATAAATGTTTATTATTAACATATAATGTTCCATGTTAAAACATCTCACACCATATCGTATATTACACATAAAAGCATAAAATTATTATTTTCAGAAACAAAACAGAATAAACCAAGTCAACCAAATTCCCTTTTTTTTCCTTCCTGGGACTTCGGCATAAGCAGCTGCATACTAATACATATTTGATTTCTCAAAAGCAAATGTCCACTCTTTTGTTTGTTTTTTTTTTTTTTTTTTTTTTTTTTTTTTTTTTTTTCCCAAAGCTGCTGCAACCCCTTTTGATCATTCTATTTTATTTATCTATTTTATTTCTTGGAGGAACAAAATGAAATACTACCAATACCTATAAACATTATCAATTTATTCTTCTTCCGAAGATAGACGTCTTCGAACTCAGACCTGGGAAGCATACTAGTCCAAATAGTATATAAAATAAAGAAAGTTTCATCAAATCAAAAACAAACAAATAAAACCTTTAATGACATGAGACCTCCCAAGCTTGCTGGACGCCACATTGAGAACGGAATTAACAGGTTTCAGTACCGACACAATTATACTAGGTTTTATATACGGTACACAACCGACTATATAATCACGTAATCAAAATTAATCAATTCGATGGCACACTCTTTACTTAACATTAATCATTATAAAACATCAATTATTCAATATGAAAACCCCGTTACCTTCTATAGCGAGCAACACAACCAAAACTATGATTTGATAGCAAAAACCTAGCCTTTAACACCAACCTACAAATTGATCAAACCAATTGATCAACTACGATTCTAATCACAAAAGCTACGAAAGGAAAAACTTTGAACACTCAAACTTGTTCGAAACACGTAAATCCAAAATTGATGAAAACCTAACCTTTCCCAACAAAACTTATATCCACACGATCCTTGCGTCGCGTGGGCGTTTTTCCTTGAAGTCTGCAACCGAAAGAAAGCGGATTAAGCCACGATTAACAAAAGTTTCTTCTCCTTCTTTTTTTCTCACAGTCTGCGCCCCTTTTCTTGTTCTCATGAATAATGAAAGCGTAAAAGTGACTAATGAGGTTTAATTTCCTATTAAACCTCCCAATTATCTTTTATTAAATTAATTCCATAAAAATAAACCTTTTAAATTTCTTTTATCTTTTTCTTTACCATTATTCTTTTATTTCTTAACCCTTTAAATATAATATTTGGATTTTCGATAAAAAGACCGAAGTGCCATTTTTCGAAAATCGGGATATTACACACTAACTCAATATGTTGTGCTAGAGTAGCCGTGTATTCGTGTTGAAATAAGGTGTGGACTTTTGAAGCATTCGCTTTTTTAATATTATCCCAATTTTTGACTCAAAGGGTTGCAAGTGTATGGCTGTCTTTTGAGAAACTAGAGGCAATCTAAAAAACAGAGACCTGGCTAGATACCCAAAACAAACGCATGCCTAAGAGCAGCCGTAATGGTGTCTATCAATTGGTGCCGTGGAACAGACAATGCTAGGTGACGTGGATGAAAAGTATTGGTTGAAAAATATAGAGAAATTGTATAGATAATGTGTAATTGATTAGATGGTGTAGTGGTGATAAAAAATAGATGGTGTGTAATTGATTAGATGGTGTAGTGGTTATAAATTTTCATACATCTATTGATTAAAATACTAATAAATTTTCCAATCATTAATATTGTTATATATAATATAAGTTCTAATTACATTACATTATCTATAGAAATTTAACTGTCTGTTTTAATTGTTTTTTTCTCTTTAATTAAACCATTTCTTCTCCTGTTTATTCCTGAAAAAAAAAAAAAAAACTTGTCCCATGTGGTCCTGTTTATCCAAACTTGTCTGCAAGAATGCCCCAACCAAAACTTCAGATCCCCTTTTGTTTTTTCTTTTTCCGAAAATTCTAGATCTGGTTCTCACATAGATCTTTGTTTCCAGCACCAAGATGGCCGGAATCAATGGCATCTGGTTACTTTCAGCTGAAAATTGCAACGAAAAAAAAAAAAAAATCAAACCCACTTCATTCCAAGCAGCCCGTTTTCATGAAAGAAAAAAAAAAACGAAATAGGACGCCGGAGTTGGCATACGCTTCCATGAATTTGAGTTGAAGTAGTTTACATAAGCCTTTTACGGTAAAAGAAAATTATTGAACAAAATTCTTGAAAAAGTTGATGATGATGAGAAAGTGGGGATGGTGATGATGAAAAAAGTCAGGGATGCCCATCCCTATCCAGGGCCAGAAATGGAAGGTTGGGGCGATGCTGTGGTGAAGATGGGCAGCCATTTGAGGTCCATTATTTCACTTTAAAAGAGAAGAAGTCTATTTTTCTGACAGAGAAAGAATAGAAGGGGACTATTTCAACCCCATTAGAGCAGCCGTAGTGGTGCCTATCAATTGGTGCCATAGAACAGAGAATGACAGATGACGTGGATGAAAAGTATTGGTTGAAAAATGTAAAGAAATTGTATAGATGATGTGTAATTGATTAGATGGTGTAGTGGTGGTAAAAAGTAGATGGTGTGTAATTGATTAGATGGTGTAGTGGTTATAAATTTTCATAGATCTATTGCTTAAAATACTAATAAATTTTCAAATCATAATATAAGTTCTAATTACATTATCTATATAAATTTAACTGTTTGTTTTAAGTTGTAATCATGTTTTCTTAATAATAATATCTGATTCAAGACATTCACCATACCAAATTTTCCAATTAATGGAGTTGCTGGAAAAAACTAAGCAAATAAAAGGTCTAAAAAATCGAAAAAAAAATTAATAAATACTACACCTGATACTTGTGAATCTAAATGGGGTTCAAGAATGCCAGAAATCTCTAACGAACGAAAAATTTATTCAAAAAGAAATTCCAATGATCAATCAAGAACCCACAGAAAGAAAGCGGAAAAAAAAAATTAATGTCAAGAAAAGAGAATTAAAAAGGGAAGGAAAATTTGGCATACCTCAATAAAACCGACGGCTGAAGGACAACCCTGAAACTGATACCTGATTTTTCTTTTCTTTAAAAAAAAGGTAAACGAAAATTCAACAATAAATGCGAAAAAAAGAAGGAGATGGGTTAAAAATCTAGAAAATAAAACAGAGGAAGAGAAAGAAGGAAAAGCAGAGGAAATAGGTTTGGAATATAAATAATCTGAGGATAAAAAAATCGCGGGAGTTTTATCAATAGAACTGAAGGAAAATGGAGGGAAAAGCTAGGGAGCTAGGGGAGAGGAGATAGCCATGATGAGAAAAAGCCAGTGATGGCCATCACTGCCGGCGGCCACAAATGGCGGGGGGGTGCGATGCTGTATCTGAGATGGGCCTCTATTTATCAACCATTATTTTATATTATTGTAGAAAAAAAAGCTATTTTCTGAATTAAAAAAATAGAAGCCAGCCACAGTGGTGCCACTACGGTTGCTCTTACGTTTGCTCTAACAGCCCCCCAATGCATTTACTTTTCATATAATGACACTAGTGAGTTCCGGCCGTGCAAGGCACGGCGATGAACGGCCCTGGCACTGGCCCTAGGAAGAGATTCATATTCATGAATTTGGGAAGAAAATTGAAGTCGTGCATCAAAGAACAAGATGGTTTTTATCATGCAACGGATAATGCAATTACAATATTTAGAATGCACAATTGATAGTACGAAATAGAAAAATGTTACACATAACTTGTTTAACAAATTGACAGCCACAACAGTTGATGGGAACCTGTTCATGTCGATTGCATCAGTTGATGGGAACAACGCTGCAAGATCTTTGTATGTCTGATCCTTGAGCATTTTAGAAATCTCTTCAGAATGGTATGAACTGTTTTGAGATTTGGACGATTGAGACAATAGAGACTTTTTTTTATTGTATTCCACAAGCAGCCTTGTTGCATAATTGAAGCTTACTGCAATGTGCACACAAGATATAATCTATTGTTTCGGAAGGCACTATCCGAAGACATAAAAATAGTCACTTTTTCTGTTATAGGGTTTTGGAGGTGTAAACTTTCAAGGCATCAAATATATCAAGACCAATTCTTTAGAACAAGTTGTGCATAGACAAAAATTGAGACCAATTCTTCATAGCTTTTGTAATAGGATTCAGAGCCTGTTTTATTTAAACTCCATGCATATACTGTCAAGTCATTATCCATTGCTCATAACTAACGCAAAGCAAAAGAAATGAAACGAAGAGGAAAGACCTATGAAGCGTAGTAGGTGGTAAAGAAAAAAATTAACAAATTGGCTCTAACCTATTAAGAACCGTAGAATGTAACATATTTTAGCATTAACAACTTTCTACATCAAGGCCGAATAAAGGTGTATGCAAATTCAAAAGCATGGCCAAAAAATGCTTGATACTTTATACACAGAACAAAACTGAGACATTTAAATCTATAACAATTTTGAATTAAAACATCCTCATAAACATACAAACAAATTGAAAATAACGAAAGCTCGACTTGTATAAACCAATAATTCAGTCCATAGGGAGACCATTTGGGCATTAAGATACCAACACAGAGGTATTGTTGGGAGCATAGGTGTTTTCAATCCTTTTTTGGGGGAAGGCTACTACCCTGATTCATTGTAGTTTTCACGGATTGGGGTTTAACTGAAATAATCTCGTGACGAATATGTTTAACTGAAAAACCCCAATGAAGATTAGCCTGAAAGTATAAAGATTACCTAGTTTTAGACACCTTTTGGATATAAACCGATTTTCCCCAGAAACTACAATGTCTTATGGGATCCAAATTGGGCAAACCAGTAAAATCGTATCAACACATAAAAAACAGAAGTATAACTAAAAATAGCATCAGAAAAATTGATTTTCATCATCCATGATGTATTGAAGGGGAATCCGAATAACTCGTCATCTGCATTTCTAATAATAGCCATAAAACATGAAAAGCCTATATAGAAAATGTGGTAGACAGGGGCAGTGTCGAACTCGGAAAAAAGGAAATAAAGCTATAAAAGTGAAAACTCAAAATAACATTTAAATAGCTTTTATGATGATAAAACAAACAAAAGTGGAATCAGGAAGCGGGGAGTGTTGAGAATAAATAAAATAAATCTGGAGCATGAATGGTCAAAAAGCTTACCGGTGGAAGAGAAGGTGATGAGGTCAACATCGGCATCACAAAGAACAACAAGGTCTTGACAGAACACAGATGCACAGCAACAGAACATAAAAGAAAGGAACCCACCCATAGGAAGAGAGCAAAGTACCACTAAACAATGACAGATGTGAAAAGGTAAACCACGAATAACCAATTTTAAGAGACGAAAACCCCCCAAGAAACAACCCTAAGCATGCACAGACAGAATAACCAAGCCCAGATATAGGCATGAAAAGAACACATCGAGTATAGCATTACTACAAAGCAATGAATAGCAAGTATATCCAGGATAGCTAAGCAGTATCATAACTATTCTGCACAGCGCAATGGACCTACAAAACAAGGTAAGAAAAAACCTAATGAAGCACCAACCCACAAGAACATTAAAGGACCAAACAATGGTAGCTAAGACATGTTAAAGTACAAATAAGAAATTGTAAGAGCTAAAAAAGCGAACAAGAACACCTTAAGCAAGCAGAATTATTAAAATGAATTCAAGGTGCAGCCATGAGAAGAATCAATTATAGGTGCAGGCATGAGAAGAGCATAGACAGTATTGAAGTGTAAGAAAAAAAAACATGTACAAGTAAAAGAAGACACCATGATAAGAGTCCATAGAGAAAAGTACATACCTATAAGCAAAATGGTTTGAAGGAGCAGCCAAGAACTGCAAAGAATAGAAAACATAAGTACATGCCTGGATAAGTAATCATACTGCAAAAAAGTGATTCTAAATGTCTACACAAGAACAGAGCATGATACTTTTTAAGAAGAGCAAAAAGTGCAAGATAAAGGCATGAGAGTTGTCTAAGAGAAAGACTGCAAAAATACAAAACATAAGCACATGTCTGAACAACTAATCCTACATATGACTGAAGTACTGCAAATTTAAATGGTTTATGCGTAGTAAATGGTAGAAGGGAAAGGCAGTTGGTATGATTGCAATAATAGTAAACAGGAATATTCAAAGAATCTCAACCAAGTAAGAGCGGAAGATAAAGCAGAGAAAATCTTAATATGCAACAACTCTGTTAGACCTTAAACAAATGACTCAAGTACTGAAATCATAAAGTGTTAATACATGCTAAATGTAAAAAGGGAAAGCCTGTTGGTATGAATGCAAGAATATTAGAGATGCATAGTAAAAGAATCTCACCCAAGTAATAAGAGCAGATCAGAAACAGAGAAAATCTGAAAGTGCAATAGCTCATTTACAACAAATGGAATATATATGAGGAAGAGAATGCTAAAGGTTGTCTTTTAACCAGCAGATCTAAACATGCAATAAACCCTTGGGTAAAAGAATGCGTATTTCCTGAAGTCTTACGAATGACTTCTACAAACCTAGAAAACTACACCTAATACAGAAGAAATCTTTACCTTGCAATAAAAAGAACTCAACATAAAAAAAACCCAATAAAGAAAGAAAAGCTCGGGAAGTCTTATCTGTCATTCGAACTCCAAAAGCAATCCATCCCGTAACACGCATCTTCCACGAAATGTTGTAAACCCAACCTCTTCTTGTCAAATCGGATCCATCAGAAAAGGCTCCAGCTGTTGTTAGAGAAAAAAACGTCATCCGATTTCAGCAAGGACAACAGAAGATGACGGAAGACGACGAAAGTCAACAGATTTTGTGGTTGAGAAACAAGAGAGTGAAGACGACGTGGAGAAGCTGAAAAGA
The DNA here is from genome assembly GCA_026214975.1 of Gentiana macrophylla. Classification (NCBI taxonomy): domain Eukaryota; kingdom Viridiplantae; phylum Streptophyta; class Magnoliopsida; order Gentianales; family Gentianaceae; genus Gentiana; species Gentiana macrophylla. Next base: position 1,521,128 of record CM047806.1, on the reverse strand, counting down.
AACCCTACGAAAGACTATAGTGGACGCCGTACTACTACCGTCAGTCAACAAAATCCAATTATTTGAAAAGAATATTATTAGTAGGTTTATTTTTTGGTGGACCTTTTTTTTAACTGGGCTAATATGTGCTGGGACTTTTTTTTTTTACTGGACCGAACCAAAGCCCAGCCGGGAATTAAATCACAAAAGCATCGACGTGTACCTCTGGAAGCAAAAAAGCTCAGCTTTCATATAAGGAAAGAAATACAAAAGGGCTGCAGCCTCCCACCCCCCCCCCCTTAGAGCAATCCTAGTGAATGAATTCTAGCCATGTTTTTTCATGCTTTTTGTAGAATAGATTAATCATTTAGCAAAATACAAAATAATAAGAAGAAACTAGACAACTTTTTTCCAAGACTATCTATGTTCTTCTCTTTTTTGAGAGAACGATTGAGATAATACTCACTTCCCAAAAATTATCCCTAAAACATCATTACCATTACAATATCACATCACACACAAATTATCCCTACAACTCTTCTATATTTATCCTCCAATCATCTTTTTCCATATCATCCAAACATCACCAATCAATAGCATTATCTCATAATCATCATTAGGGCCGCTCTTATATCCTTTCATTACTGTCATAGTCTATAGTCTATATTTGTTGGAGAAAACAATGAATTGAATTAAAAGTGAATTAAAAGTGATTTTATAATCATTTTATTCAGTGATTTTGTAAGCGTAATTCGATATATTCTTGTATAGAATATATGTAATGTTTTGTTAATTCTGAAAACTACGTGAGTCGTAGATGAATTCAGGATTTGGAATCATTCAATTCGGATAACGAGTGAATGAGAAATTAACGCTTAAAATCGGTCGGTTGAAAAAACTAATGTTGGAAGTGGAAGTTGAAAAGTTTCAACTTGTAAACTACATTGGGAGTTGAGAGAAATAATTCCTAGTATTTATGTGGGAAGAATGTTGTATGTGGTATAAGCTCCTAGAAGAAGGAGAGATGTCGGGTTGGTTTTAGCGGTCAGACGTTCTGCTAAAATGGCCACACGCGCGCGCGCCGCCGCCCGTTCCCGTGCCCGAGACCGTTTGGGGAATGGGCCTGGGGGCCCTAGGCCCAGGACAGTATTAAATCTTTTATATAAAAGTCCAATCGAGTTGAGCCCAATCCAAACAACATTCTGAGTTCAAGTTCGAAGCTCAGCTCGTTTTCACTTAATTCAGAATTCTAGAAGGTTGCTGAATTCAATGGAGTGAAGATGAAACAACTTCAACTGCTGGCTGCATTAACAGGCTGCCTTGAATACTGAATATCAAAAGGCTTCAGATCAGTCATGTCCTCTACTATATAAACGAGCTACATGAATGGGAAACCGATAGTATTTCACTAAGGCAGGTTCAAAGCCAGAAGCTACCTCTCCTGATGCAATATTTTTCTGTCAGGATCTCTTCAGAGTATGCATTTGCATTAATTTCCATTCATGTGGGGGATTGTTGGAGAAAATGAGGAATTGAATTAAAAGTGAATTAAAAGTGATTTTATAATCATTTTATTCAGTGACTTTGTAAGCGTAATTCGGATATATTCTTGTATAGAATATATGTAATGTTTTGTTAATTCTGAAAACTACGTGAGTCGTAGATGAATTCAGGATTTGGAATCATTCAATTCGGATAAGGAGTGAATGAGAAATTAACGCTTAAAGTCGGGTGGTTGAAAGAGTTAATGTTGGAAGTGGAAGTTGAAAAATTTCAACTTGTAAACCACATTGGGAGTTGAGAGAAATAATTCCTAGTATTTATGTGGGAAGAATGTTGTATGTGGTATAAGCTCCTAGAAACTTGATTTCTGGTGGTATGCTGAATAAGAATGGTTTTAAACTTTCTTTTGGTAATGACAATGTCATTTTGACCAAAAATGAGATGTATGTTGGTAGAGGTTATTTTACCGAAGGTTTATTTAAACCGAATGTAATGGCTATAATGCCTAAGGCTCGCTTTGTGCCCTTACTGAGGCTAATAAAAATGCTTCTATACGCTTACTTGATTGAGTCTTGCACTTTTATGGCATAATCGTTTAGGACACGTTAATAATAAATTAATTCAAAGAATGATGAATTTGGATTTATTACCTAAACTAAAATTTAACCAAACCGGTAAATGCCAAGTATGTGTTGAAGCAAAAATGACTAAAGCGCCATTTCCATCCGTGGAAAGAAATACTGAACCATTAGAATTAATTCACACAGATTTGTGTGATTTAAAGTTTGTGCAATCGATAGGCGGTAAAAAGTATTTTGTAACTTTTATCGATGATTGTACAAGATACTGTTATGTATATTTGCTAAGTAGCAAAGATGAGGCTATCGAGGCATTCAAAAATTATAAAAATGAAGTTGAGAATCAACTTAGCAGACGAATCAAGAAGGTTCATAGTGATAGAGGTGGAGAGTATGAATCGCCATTTGAAGGATTATGTCTAAATTCGGGCATTATTCATCAAACTACTGCTCCATATGCTCATCAATCTAACGGAATTGCTGAATGCAAAAACCGTACTCTGAAAGAGATGGTGAATGCTATGTTGATCAGTTCTGGTTTACCTCAGAACTTGTGGGGGGAGGCCCTTCTCTCCGCCAATGTAATTCTCAACAGAATTCCATCTAAAAAGATGGATAAGACCCCATATGAGTTGTGGAAAGGCCACAAACCAAGTTATAAATACTTGAAAGTGTGGGGGTGTTTAGCAAAGGTGGAAGTGCCTAAACCTAAAAAAATCAAGATTGGGCCTAAAACGATAGATTGCATATTCATTGGGTATGCACATAACAGTAGTGCATATAGATTTCTTGTGCACAAATCTGACAACCCTGATGTGCATGTAAACACAATCATGGAGTCAAGAAATGCGGTGTTTTTTGAGGATGTCTTTCCAAACAAAGAAAGACAGAGTGAAGACTCAAATTCGACTAAGAGGGCACACAAAAATGTGGGGGATAATGCTTCAGAACACGAGGAAGTGGAACCTCGAAGGAGTAAACGGGCTAAGACTTCAACGTCTTTTGGGCCAGATTTTCTCACCTACATGGTAGAAAATACTCCAAGGACATATGCCGATGCTATGTCTAATCCAGAAGCACCTTTCTGGAAAGAGGCAATTAATAGTGAGATAGATTCCATTATGCAAAATCACACTTGGGAATTGGTTGATATTCCACCGGGACATAAAACTCTCGGGTGTAAGTGGATTTTCAAGAAGAAGCTTAAAGCTGATGGATCTATTGATAAGTATAAGGCCAGGTTGGTAGCTAAAGGTTATCGACAAAAAGAAGGTCTTGACTTCTTTGATACTTATTCACCAATTACTAGAATCACTTCTATAAGGGTTCTAATTTCTCTTGCTGCAGTGTATAACTTGGAAATCCATCAGATGGATGTTAAAACTGCATTTATGAATGGTGAATTAGACGAAGAAATTTATATGGAACAACCCGAGGGGTTTGTGGTTCCAGTTCAGGAAAACAAAGTGTGTCGACTCGTTAAGTCGTTGTAAGGACTGAAACAAGCACCCAAGCAATGGCATCAAAAGTTTGATCAAACTATGATATCTAATGGGTTTAAGATCAACGAGTGCGACATATGTGTCTACATCAAACATACACCTAATGCTTATGTGTTAGTATGCTTATATGTTGATGATATGCTGATTATGGGGAGTACTCATGATATTATCATGAATACCAAAAAGATGCTGACACGTAACTTTGATATGAAAGATATGGGACTGGCAGATGTAATTTTGAGGATTAAAATCTCCAGAATATCTGAGGGACTAGTGTTATCACAGTCTCACTACATTGAATCCGTCCTGAGGAGATTCAGTGTTTATGATGAAAGTCCTATGAAAACACCTATTGACTTAAGTCTTCACTTAGTCAGAAATAAAGGTGACCCTGTGTCTCAGTTAAAATATTCTCAGATTATCGGTTGTTTAATGTACATAACGAATTGTACTAGACCGGATATTGCATGTGCTGTGAATAAACTGAGCATGTTTACAAGTAATCCTAGTGAGGATCATTGGAAAGCTCTTATTAGTGTACTAAAATACTTGAAATATACAATGAACCTGGGATTATGCTACACAAGATATCCAACAGTATTAGAAGGATACTGTGATGCAAATTGGATTTCTGATACAAAAGAATCAAAATCCACAACTGGATATATATTCTTGATCGGTGGGGCTGCGGTGTCATGGAAGTCCACAAAGCAGTCATGCATATCTCGTTCCACAATGGAAGCTGAGTTTATTGCATTGGATAAAGCAGGTGAAGAAGCAGAGTGGCTTCGAAACTTCCTAGAGGACATTCCATGTTGGACTAAGCCGATTGCTCCTATCCATAATGATAGTCAATCGGCTATACACCGAGCACAAAATAGTATGTATAATGGTAAGTCTAGATACATACGTCGACGACATAACACTGTTAAACAATTGATCTCTACCGGTGTGATTTCCATCGAGTATATAAAATCGAAGGAAAATCTTGCAGATCCATTTACAAAGGTTTACACAGAGATCAAATGTCAATTTTGACACTCGAGAATGGGACTTAAGCCTATTGAAAGATAAGCTTTATAATGGTAACCCTACCATGTTGATTTGGAGATCCCAAGATCTTGGTTCAATGGGACAACTAAGTTATGAAAGTCATCGATAAACACTTACCCATTCTCGTGAATAAAAGTGTTGTCGCCGAAGTATTGAGGTTAAGTGAAAACTTTTAATGATTCCTATTCCTTGATTAAATTCGAGTGGAGTATGGCAGAATACTCTTGATAGGAGGTCACCTATGTAAGTGTGAAGTGGGGCCGCTTCAAAGAGAGTTCAGAGGCTAGAATTTTCTAACGCACTTTCTGAAACCAGGTGTGATTCAGGGCCAAAATGAATCCAGTCATGAGAACCAAGTACAGTGTTAAGGTAAATATTGTGTGAGTACTATTGTCTGGTTTTACACTAAAGGTTGAACAGTTTAAGACTTAAGTTCACTGATTAGCCGAGTAAATCCGATAGTATTTCACTAAGCGGAGTTCAAAGCCGGCTACCTCTCACGATGCAATATTTTTTCCGTCGAGAATCTCTTGAGTCTACATTTGCATTAATTTCCATTCATGTGGGGGATTGTTGGAGAAAATGAGGAATTGAATTAAAAGTGAATTAAAAGTGATTTTATAATCATTTTATTCAGTGACTTTGTAAGCGTAATTCGGATATATTCTTGTATAGAATATATGTAATGTTTTGTTAATTCTGAAAACTACGTGAGTCGTAGATGAATTCAGGATTTGGAATCATTCAATTTGGATAATGAGTGAATGAGAAATTAACGCTTAAAGTCGGGTGGTTGAAAGAGTTAATGTTGGAAGTGGAAGTTGAAAAGTTTCAACTTGTAAACCACATTGGGAGTTGAGAGAAATAATTCCTAGTATTTATGTGGGAAGAATGTTGTATGTGTTATAAGCTCCTAGAAGGAGAGATGTCGGGTTGGTTTTAGCGGTCAGACGTTCTGCTAAAATGGCCACACGGGCGCGCGCCGCCCGCCCGTGCCCGAGCCCGTTGACCTTGGGCTTGGGCTTGGGCTTTGGGGAATGGGGAATGGGCCTGGGGGCCCTAGGCCCAGGACAGTATTAAATCTTTTATATAAAAGTCCAATCGAGTTGAGCCCAATCCAAACAACATTCTGAGTTCAAGTTCGAAGCTCTCGTTTTCACTTAATTCAGAATTCTAGAAGGCTGCTGAATTCAATGGAGTGAAGATGAAACAACTTCAACTGCTGGCTGCATTAACAGGATGCCTTGAATACTGAATATCAAAAGGCTTCAGATCAGCCATGTCCTCTACTATATAAACGAGCTACATGAATGGAAGAATACACTGAATTGAAACACCAGCAAATATCATACCATCTTTCTGCATATTATCTTGTTCTTGCATCATAGTGAAGAGAATTAGCTGAAGTACTGTCATAGGTTCGTCGGTGTTCAGAGTTAGACGTACCTCTATTCTGAAAGGTATATCTGAGAATTCCTAGGAGACAATTGCTACCAAACCGGGGTACATACCGGGGCAAATTTGTCTTAAGGAAAGAGTGATTCTCGGCTCAGATTTTGCATATCCTTTTATCATTGCTATTGTATTTTCTTTCTCTATTTCTTTGTTGTATCTGCTTCGTCGTTAAAATTAATAAAATTGTTGGTTTAATTCGGTTTGATTATTTTAATTATACACGGGTAATAACAATATTCACATCAAAATAGTCATTATAGGTTCGTTGAATACATCGTTATAGCACGCGGACAGCCCAAAACATCTAACCTTAGCTCGCGTGTGTGCGGTCCAGAATATCTAAGACCATCATGCTTCAAAGGCCAGTCTCTCTTTCAGAAGCTAGTTGGGGTTGAGGAGGTATCAACTTTTAAGGCATATTAGGGCTATTACTCGTATTCGGCTTGCAAAAGAGTTTTGACTTTTTTTTTTTTTTTTTTTTTTTTTTCTTCTTCTTTTTTTTTGAAGTTCGAGCTCAAGTCGAGCTATTGGAATAATAAATCGAACTAACCTCAAACTTCAAACTATAGCAATTGAGTTGCCAAAAGGTAATCGAACTTTATTTATATAATAATTATAATTATATACACCAACTTTATCTTTTTAGCTCGATTGAGTTCAAATCAAGTTCTGTGCCTGAGATTTTTCAGTCAAGCAAGCCTTCAATATTATCGACTCGATTCACGTGGATTATACCTCTAAAACGGCATGCACTCTTTGCATTCGCATGATACTTGTATAGTCCAGTGTTGATATATATTCTCGTTGAATCATTAATTTATACACACAAAAGGTCTAGTTTTTATTTTTATTTTTATAGATTAGATATAAATAAACATGTAATGCAATAATAACTAAACATTGCATGCAATCGAGAAACTTTGAACGCATTTGCATGCAATAACTAAACCGAGTTTATACTACATTAAATAGAGAGGGCAATGCTACTCTCACAATCATTCATTCAGATACAACGAATGACACAACATGCTTTTACACCAATATTGATTATAACGTAGACTCATCATAATCGATGATGAAAAAACATGAGTCACTACTCGTTGCATGCGTACGACTGATCGATAAACCGAGCTTGATCGGGGTTATGATGTTGTGTTATTGCATTAATTGTACTACATGGCATGACCTTGACTTGTCTTTAAGTTCTTGAAATGCTCTCATCGTCTCCACATCAAAGCCACCAGCAAACTGCCAAAAACATACATACACACACACACACTACATCCATCACAATCATCATTGATTTATATAACTTATCCACTACTTTGTATTTATTTATGTAATATTGCCGTACCCATAAGGGCAAATATCATTTCCAACAACATTTATGATTTTATTACCTGATGTACCCGGAAAGCAAACCTAACTGCTTGAACCATTAGCTCCTCTTCCTCTGGACCGCCACCCACTGTTTCAAGCTCTGCAGATACTCTCTTCATGTATTTCATGCCCAGTTTCACCGATGCCAACTTGATCTGTAATGATAAATATTGATGCACGAAACAATTAGTAACTTTGCCGGTAAATCAGGCCACCTCCAAAGTTGCACGAATCAATTAGTAACTGCCTATAAATCGCGGTTATTTAACTTGAACCATGATGAATTGCCAAACCGGTGGTCTAGAACTGCCTAACCACGGGTTCGGTTCATGATGGGAATGTTGGATGGGCAAAATTCAGAACCTGAACCGGTGGTTCAGACAAACTGCCTAAGTCAATGGAGCGGAAAGTGCCAACCAAATGAATTTACACACTTAAAATTGGGGATTTTTTTTTAATTTTATTTTTGTGGTGTCTCCATTCTGTAAGCAGACATGAATTACACTGTGAAACATGCATGTTTTACAGTTACGTGGAGACATGATTTACACCGTAAAACATGCGTACAAAATGAAGACACCACGTAAAAATTACTCCTAAAAAATGAGAAGAATTGAAATTAAAAATATAAAATACAGCTGATTTTTCACCAAAGTCAAGTTAACATCAAAGAAAGTGATGGATCCATATATAGTCAGATGTGTGTCTAATGAAAAATATGAAGCAAAATTTGTCCCTTCCAATGATTATATTAATGGTGGAACCTATAGATAATAATAATTGGGTTTTTTAAGAATGAAACATTATACCATGGAAGCTGTATAATATAAAACAAGAGAATGTGAAAGAAAGTCCTGTCTTCCTTTCCTTACACCTTCAACTAACCTTAAATTAAATTTTCAGGCAGTGGTTTCACCTAAAATATGCTGTATGAAAGTGTTAAAGTATCTAAATCACAGTGTGTGTGTGTATATATATATTTAAAAGATGCCTTTAAAAGTCCAACAAGCATAATCTGGTGCTTTTTAACAATTTTTTAAGCACTAACAAAAGCCTTTCCAGCAGACAAGCAAATAAAGTTTGGAGATCTGAGATATCTCCATGTGAACAAAGTGGGATGGGCATAGTTATTGAGGCATTATTTTTTTTTTCTTCTGGTATTTGTCACCTAGTCAAAGTCAACACCTAGAGTAATCTTTGTCAAATTATGTAAATATATAATATATAATACATTAGTAATAATGTATATGCTACACCTAAAGTGGTTAGTCTCAATGTAGGCAAGTTGTTTCCATGTACAAGTCTTGAAGACAATATATAATGGAGGTGACCTCTTTATTAGTTAGAAGAATATACTACTAAAAAAATGCAACGATGAATGATAATAATATGGCGCGCTCGTCAAAGGCACCAAAACAGCATGGACATTCAACCTTTGCAAAATCGAATATTTTACTTTCTATAGGTCGAATGTCACCGTGTTGCCCTAAAAGTGGCACCAAAGGTAGTAGATTTGTTGTTGTCTTTATCAAGTGTCTAATAATATTGATCCATACATATGATTCAATAAATATTACCTGAGTAATAACAGGTCCGGTATCTAACATCCATTCCATTGGAATATGAAATCCTTTGAACCGATTCGTTGCAGATTCTCTCAATCTAGATAAACTATAAATGCCATGCTCTAATCTGTCATTAAGAGTTGTTTTATTAGATTTTGGAGAAATTAGAAACCAGTATATATCTTGATAATATATTGAGATAGTTACATACTTTTCGAACAGGGCCTGCATTTTCTTTAGAGATGATGTACAAGGTTGTCGATGATCATCACGAAAAGACGAGACGTCTGATAAGAGCTTCTTCAGATCACAATATCCAAATGCAGCTTCTCTTAATGTGTCTGCTTTTTTCTCAGGCCAATCAAAGTGTTTCAACACTGCCCTTTCATCAACCTTAAGTACAAATATTCATCAAAAAAATTCAGATTGTATTTATTTTATAAGGACTTACAAAAAATATGAAGTTAGAAAAGGGAATGACACTAAAAAAGTAGTACCAGGTATGAAAGCTCATCATCAAGCCACTTGACAAAAGGCACAACATCCTCAATGTCTATGAATGCAGCATTCTCAACTTCCTTGATCAAGAATGTTATGAAATCGCGTTGCGTTTCAACATCAGTTTTTATCTGAATTCAGAAACCAACATATCGATAAATTAATAACAATACAATATCGTTTTAAAGGCGATAATAAACGCAATTACAAAGGCGAAAATGATCACTCATGGACTTGTATTGATTTCTTCATGAATGTCCCACCACATGTTCTCATGAAAATCTCAACTTTTTTGCAACCCACATTTTAGATTTCAAAACATTGTCTTATCTTGCTGTTGAGACAAAGAATATAATTCCAAGAAAAAGTGGCCAAACAAATAAAGTAGACACCTTTGTTACTTTTAACAGCTATAGTGGCAAAATAGTGAATATGATAAAGAACAGAAACCAAAAAAGATAGACTTACTGCAAGTAGATGTGCTGACCGGTTCTCGATTTCGCCGATCATATCCTTGGCCGCCGCCGGAGCTTCGGCATTGCCATTTCCTCCGGTTGAACAAGAATCTCTTCTGGAATCCCTTCTCATGAGTGAATGGTAAAACTCTACAACCTCTGGAACCCTCTTTACTTTCTCGGGCATAGGCTTAAACCCTTTGAGAGGCGGAGGCGGTGGAGGTGGCGGAGCTGAAACTTTCACCGGAGGAGGCGGAATGCTTGATATTTCTGCTAATGTCGATTTAGATGAAGAATCATATTTCGGTGAAGATGAAGAACAACGAAGCGATGTCGTCGACGAAGTTGAAGATGATGACGACGGTCGCGGAGGAGGCTTTGGAACTCGAGGGACCCGAGATCGCACCGTCATAATTCCTTCAGAAATTTCAGCGATTTCGTCTGAGACACAATTAGTCGAATACCTTGCGCGTTCAATTTCGAAACCATTATTTTGTTTGGAATTTGCAGCTAAATTCTCAAAAATTGCTTGAGCAGAACTCGAAGAAATAGCGTATTTTCTCGAATTTTTCATATATTTGTTGGGATTGCAGCTATCTTGTTGTTGTTGTTGTTTTTGTGCCTCATCATTAGCTTTCTTCAACTCAGATATCTGATCTTCCATTGATTTTATTTTTTCCTCATACCTACCATTTTGCCGGGACAATTCCATATGTAGAATCTCAGTTTCTTGCCGGAGCCTTTCATTCTCAGCTTCTAAACACTCAATCTTCCTCTTAGATCGTTCGATTACAGAATCCTTATAACTAATTTCCTTCTCCAAAACCGGTAAAATAGCAACAGACTCTTTAAGAAGTTTTTGCTCTAAGATTTCAGTTTTCAACAACGACTCTCTCTCCCGCAACTGTTCGACTAATCGGAGTAGCTCTGTCACGTCCGGCGGCCGAGGCTGAACCTGAGCTGATGTGCGCGGAAAGTAAGCTCCAAAAGTACGGGAAAAACCAGGTCCCTGCTTTTGGTTGTTTGCAGAACTTGCCGCCGGTGAAGAGAGGGGTGAAGAATCAGGATTTGGCTTCTGCTTGGGTTTTGGGTTTGGAGCTGGAGATTTCTGTAAACCCATTGCCATTTTCACCTTCCCTGCCACCATTACTGCTTTTTTCCTTGAGCTAGACCTTGACCTTGGCTTGTTCTACCACCTAATAACAATGGATGACTCGTGAATTATACAAGAAGTGGGGGTGCGGGTTGGTTGAAAAGAAACTTTATCGCCTAAAGGAAGGATAAAGACATGATCATAAGTGATGAAAACAGGGGCGGTGACCTTCTACTACTACTTGTCTGTCTCCTATCGCAAACAGACGACACTTTGGCTAACTCCTTAACTACTACTAAGGTGTAAATTCAAGACAACTTCAACTTAGTGTGTGTGTTTTCCAAGTAAAAAGGCCAGCTCCAGTACTTTCTCTGTGCATGTACACACCCATACACAAGTAATGATATGAGCACAACAATTATACTACAATGAGTGACACAACAATAATATGTATCGTTGATCATGATATGTCTAAATTGATCATGATGTAAATCTAACATGATTAACGATGCAGATCACGGTTGTGACACAACCGTCGTGCCACAACCGTTGTGCCGTATCATTACTCAAATATAAATGACACATTTATGACTTATATATGTTTAGTGAATATAGTAATTTCGTTGATGAATATGTATATGTATCATGGAGCTTCAACTCAAAGTACCCCGGCCATTGTCGCACAACTAGTGTTAGATCTGGTTTGTTCTGCATTAAGGACTTGTTATTGTTTCACTCAGTGTATCAAATGTTGGACTTCAATCAGCTCATAGCTTAAGTTTTGAGTTTAATGCTTCATCTTTTATATGTTTGTTGGATTTTGTTTTCTGCATTGTATTAGAGCCAGTGAGCGTGTTAGATTGATGTTGTTTCTCCCAAATTCGAGATTTATTATTGTTTCACCATCATATTAACCGTTGAATTCTCTCACATAATAGACTAGGTTTTTGTTGTTGATGTTTCATTTCATATAGATGTTGGGCTTGGTTTTCTACACCTAGGACTTCAAATGTGCCTCCGTAGCTCAAAGGCCGGTGCCTTAGTAGCTCATAATCATTGCTTAAAAGACTACGAATTACAGTTTTTCTTTTTTTTTTTGCATGAGATGAGTTGTCAATTTATGGAATCGAAGAAACACATGTAGATAGTTATGAAACAAACTCCGACATTAGCCCATAATAATAATGATAATAGAATATAAACGAGAAAAATAGAAAGAAAAAATATATACAATCGAGAGACATTAAATTTAAATTTGTTCAATCAACGCGGTCTATATCTTCATCATATGAAAGGGAACAAATATTAGTAGGATGAAAACTATATGTATATAAGAAAAGAAAGCACCAAAGAATCAAATAGTCATTTTATTACGGCCATAGTATTATATTATATAAAAGAAATAAAAAAAAAAATACATAGTTTGCAAGGATAACACAAGGATACAAAAAGACAAGTAGGTAAAAGAGTGATACATCACTTTCATTGCAAGCAAAGAGTCTGCACAAATATAGTGACAATTAACAAACTTAGCTCCATGCTTATTATTATTATTATTTGGCATAACTTATTTCCCACTTCTTTCGAGCAACCAATTTGTCTCCTTTTGTTCTTATTGAGCAAGTGCCAAATAGAAAGAATAAGTACTCAATAGATAGAGGAAGTTGATGGATGAAAAATCCCCTGTTGATTTCCTTTCATTAGACGCATTTTGATATCTTAAAGAGTGAAGAAAGATACTCAACTAGTTGATAATGATACACATAGTCCAAAATAATTACAATTTTGCAAATTACAAAATATTATTACAATATACAAACATCAAGTGAAACATGAGTTTTTATATATAATTTAGTTTTTCTCATTTTAGATTATTCTTATTACTAGATTGAAATCAAATCATTTGTTATGATTTTACGATATTGTTGAGATATGCACATACATATCACCTTCTATGTGAGAGGCCTCATGAAAAGTTGAAAACTATGTATTGGAATGAGCCTCGTATGACAATGGTTACATCGATGTTATGTTTGTAGAAAGATAAAAAAATAAAAATAAAAAACCTTTTATACTTTATTGTTATGTGTACAACATCGAAAAATCGTTTTACCGTGATCTTTCGTTCACCATATAAATAAATAAGATTTTTAGTCTTTTGAGTTAGATTTACAAGTGAAATGTATTAATTATGATAAACTATTATCGTTTATCGTTTCAATGTTTAGCATTTTGTTATTGGGCTCACTATAGACTATAGTGATATTTGTTCATATTTATTTTGTGTAAGTAGGTCAGTGTTGACCGAACCACGTAAATTTGATTTCTTCGTTTCGGGTAAACTTTTTTCTTTTCTCTCCTTTATTTCGTGTTACTGTTGTTAAGGGAAATAATTCGAATTTCGTTCCCTAACAAATCGATATCAGAGTTGGGTTGTCCGAGTGTGGGAACATAGTGATCGTGATTGACCAAAGTGTCAACTTCTTGATGTGCAGTTTCACGTGAAGTCTTCGATCTTGTCTTGTGTAGGAAGAAGAGGAAGAATTCAAAGAGACGGTTGTCAAAATGTAGATCATGTTCAGAAGATCAATATCTAAGACAAATTTTTGTTGTTGTTGTTGTTGTTTCAGCAGGGAATTTGTTCGGGTTTTAGGAGCTTGTAGGGTGGTCCTATTTTTATATGTGACTTTTGTACCGATGTAGAGTTTTATTATGTCACTGGGACTAAAATCCCACATCAACAATTTGTTTTACCGTGACCTCTTGTTCATCATATAAATAAGTTTTTTTAGTTTTTTTGTATTAGATGTATCAGCGAAACATATCATTAAAGTTAAATTCTTTTCGTCTAAAATCCAATATTTATATTTATGTTATTTAGACTTCGAAAGAGTTTTTTATTCTTCATTGTAATGATATTTGTTTCTTTTTGTCTCTGAATGTTTGTTAGTTTGATTATATATACTACACATATTCCGTGCATTGTCTTGGTCAATTTTTTTCCACGTTATTGTCGTTAAGGGATATAACCCGAAGCTTGTGTTACGCCATGTAATATTCTATTGAAGGATATTTTCCGACTTAGAAGGTATGAAAATCCTGATGTAAGGACTTTATATTAGAACAAGCCGTCGGATTTCAATCGCGTATATAAAGAGACAAAATTGTTTTGTCTTTTTTATACATGTGACAATCATCCAACGACCTGTTTTAATAAGGAGTCCCATGCAGCAGAATTACCCCAAAAGGTAATGCATGAACAAGTGGGACTGGGAGGACAGGTTGTTGAAGACAAGGTAAAAGGGGACCTTCTTATATTGGATAAATAATGTAAAAGTTAATGAAAGAGTTTATATTAGCAAACAGTAGGCACCATTTTGTAATGGGGAAAGGAATGTGACATGAAATAGGCATGGTCATTCATATCATATGTATAAATAATACATTATACATGCATATGCATGTGGTCCTCTCCTCTCAAAGCTTTGATCCCTCCATTCACGGATCATGGCTTCATGTTGCAGGGCCAACCCATGCACATCCAATCAGAAAAGACGAGCGATTGTTTGTTGTTGGCACCACAATGGATCTATTTTCTTGATTTCTAAAAGTCGGATGTAAACTCAACATTCAACTTAATTTACAGAAGCATTCATTTTCGACTTCTGTAATGTAAAGTCGAATTTAGCTCGAAATGTGATAACACGATAGATTCAATTGTGCTCGTTTGAAAATCTCATATTGGTACGTAGAGTGTATGTAATGTAATACAACAAACGTGACAACCTTTCAATTTTCTATGCTATGTTTATTCAAGTAAATGAACCATAATACAACGCTTACTTTGAAATCAAAGTATACTTTAAAATACTGCAGAAACCTGTAATCTTATATATCTAAAGTTGTAATCAGTTTTTATATTTATTTTTGTATTCTTCCAGTTAGGTCATCTTTTCAGTTTGACTAATTAAACTCCACCTAATGATAATTATTGCTGGAAGATAATGAACAAATTTATTAGTAGAACAACCATTGCCAAGAAATATAAACAATGTGTTCTACATATGTGTGTGTATATATATATATATAAACTTAGATGATACTAAATTTACATAAGAAAAGAGGGCAAAGAACAAAGGGGGACAATAGAGGTATTAGAATAGGGTCCATCAATAAAAGCATCAGCAATCAGTTTGTAGGCAGCTTCAGTCAAGTGTATACCATCCCATGATGCATATACAGAAGGATCATCACAGCTTGTTGCTGCTTCCATGCCGCACGGCGCCGACGAGTTGAAATTATAGGGTCCTCCACCCCCACAGCAGGCTACAAGGGCACTCTTAAACCCTGTGTATTTTGATATAATTAATATGTTCACTGATTAGAGTACTAACCTCCCTCTTAAAGGGATTCTAATGTCTGTCTACTTATTAACCAATGTCTCTGTTTATTATGCAGTTTATTCCTCTTAGGTTAATTAATGCAGTCTTGCACCAAAGCATGATGCTCGATACTTCTGTCCGGTAGCGTATATATCTAGTATCAATACGTATCCGACATAGATTGCATTGGATACTAAGGAGAATTTTTAAATTTAAAAAGTGGATACAAAATTCGAATATACATATCCATAACTCGGATTTGTGAAATGAAGAAGCATATGAAAATTGAGTAAAAACCGTTAGATATATGATGAATGAAAAAGTTGTCTAAAATAATGTAAAACTACCAAAAATGAAAACAAAAGGAGCACTCGCCCGAATTTACCATGCACCACACTACTTGTGCATCACACCCGAATCGACATTTAGTGTGGTGCGTGATAAGTGTGAATCGACTTTCAAAAAGTTTATTCTTGAGTCAAGTAATCGACTTTTAAAAGGTCGATTCATTGAAGTTCATGGTAGGTGTAGACAGTGACGTATCCAGGAAATTTTCTCAGTGGAGGCACCGAAATAAAAATAATGATCCAATGGGGCAACAATGGTATTTTTATTTTTTCAACAGTAAAAATACATTTTTGGATCTCAACGGGGGCATTGACCCTCCCTTAATGCATTGGGTCCGCCCCTGGGTGCACAGTGCACCAATAAAATCGCTGCGGCGCCAAAAAGAAAAAGAAAAAGAAAACTCCTAAAAGAAAACTCCTAACATGTTTTTATTATATACAGTTAGATCCTTATAATTTTTATAATTACGTATATGCCCTACGTACGTACTTGTATCTTATACTTTGAAAAAAACTTGAGTATCCATAACTGTGTAATCTAGCTAGTAGCATTTGGTTAAGGGCATTTATACAGAGCATTAAAGATGATTAATTAGTTAGCATCATTTGGAAATAATCTAGTCCAAAAGTAGATTAAAATGACAAGAAGAAATTACCAAATTTGTCGGGGGAGCTATAAAACTGCATTGCAGCATTGTAGTAATCAGCATAAACAATGGTGGCATGAGGATAAAGCTCTGCTATTTTGCTGAGCTCGTTCTTGAGTACACGATTATGGTGTCTGGAAAACGCATTAAGCCATTTGATACAACCATTAGAGTCGTAATCATTCTTGTTACGGCTTTGATATAATGTTAGGTAAATTGTTGAGCATCCGATTGGAAGATTTCCAGGAACTACAATCGTCACACCTCCTAACTCGATCACTTCCTTCATCATCAAGAAAGATAGACATATTCGATCATCTAATTAATAAGCGTTTAATATCGAGGTAATTAGTATTGAGTTCTAACCTTGATGGCGGAACTGATGGTGTTTACAACTTGAGGAACAAATGATTTGATCTCCGCGAAAGGTTTATGTTGAAAGAATGGATTGTTATAATCGTTTCCTCCAATTTCTCCCATCAAAACTAGTGAAGTAGATAGAAATTCTTGCAATTCTTTCCCTAGTAAAAGGTAAGAGCAAATGCTTAGATTGTGTATTGTTCAAACTCGTGTTCGTTTAGGTCTCAAACTTGTTTGTGATCGTTCGTCTAATAAACAAACAAAAGAATCATGTTCAAGCTCGGCGACTTTTTATGCTCGGTTCGTTAAACGTATATTTTCTTTTCAGCTCGAGTTTAGTTTGTTAAGGTAAAATCAAGTGCAAACACATAATTAACAAATTAGTAGTACATAACAATACTCATACATCCTAATATTAAAAACTAAAGAATTCTAGAAATATTCTATAGTATCGCTCTATAACTTTCATCACGTAAATAGATAGCTTATAATCTCATGTGTTAGGGTTCCATCAGATAAATAGACGGCTTGTAAACCGATGTGTTAGGGTTATGTTGTATATTGGTCTTTCTTTTTTTTTTTTTTTTTTTTTTTTTTTTCTCTGCTGGTCTTTCTTTTTATATAAGTACGTTCTTGAATATAATCGAACGTTCTCGAGCCAAACTCGTTTACATTCATTTAAGAAACAAGCCTATAATCCAGTTCAAGTTCGGTTCATTAAGCTAAACAAGAAAACGATCATAAACACTTAACACTAATACTAACGAGATGAACACAAGCTTTGTTCAATAGTAGGCTCGGCTCGGCTCGGTTCGTTAACTGCTTTATATAAACAAGATGAGTGGCCTAGTCATTATTAACCATCATTAGACTCTAAAAATGGTAATCAATAAACCAGATAAAAGCAAACTATAACTATAAGGCCCCCCACAATATTATCTGTATCATCAAATAACACAATGCCAAGTGCCAACATATATTTGTATAAATCAATCAAAGAAATGCAGGATTAGAAATTTCAAATAGATTATCAATGTTGTTTAATTACCTGAAGAATCCGATGATGAAGAAGCCAACAGCTGTTTGAACCAATGCAACTGAGTTCCTAAAGATACATTGGTGAATGGATTATGGATTCCTCTTTCTCTAAAGAAGGAATCATCAAGTGCTGTAGCTCCTACTACTGCAAAATTCACTCCTTTTTCGAATTCTCTATTATTTTCATTTCCCTTTGCGGGATAAGGTTTTATCAATGGAAGCCCAAGTTTCTCAGCTGCAATTTCAGTGTAAAAAAACAAACAACAATTACTCTTCCGATAACAAATTAATTTTAAGCACGACACCATTGAATTTTAGAGGTTCTTTTTTCAGGAGGTTCATTTCAAGTATTTGGTAATGACGTAACGAGGAATTTTACCAGAATGAAACACAACCACCCCCAACAATTGTCTTCATCTCAAATGCGATTGAGTAGCTTAGCCTTAATTCCCAATATTGTAAAGAAGCAGTTCTGTAACAATTTTGAATAAAATATCCGGCTTTATACAAAGAAGTGATCGTATTTCCGTTTAGAAAATAATATATGTGATAATGTGATCAGTTTTTAAACTTTTGAGAATTATGATAATTCAAGAGAAGATTACTTAATGGAAGATGCGTTAAAGTATTTAAAATGTTAATTATCTACCTCCTTTTAACTCATTCTTTGGGGGAAAGATGGTAATTAGACACACATGATAACGAGAGGCATTCCAAAATTAAATATGAAGTGATCGATAATTCATATGACACAAATATTTACAAAATGTGTTGTAAGGACACGGGTCCGGATTCTCAGCTTTGAGAATTTCGGCTTTGGGGACGTGGCCGGATCAGTGGCGGCAGTAGGATTATTGTGATACGGATCAAGATTCGAAAATAACACATCCTATCAAGTTTTTTCAAGTGTGATACAGGTCAAAAGTTAATATTTTAAATTTTTAGCGGATCAGTTTCTACATATTAATAATAAAATTTTTAAAAGATGATAAAAAATACACATAATTTTTTTTTCTTAAATTTTGGATATGGGTCAGTTGACCCAAATTCCTTAGAGTGCCGCCGCCCCTAGGCCGGATCACGGCCGCTCATTCCAGTCGGGGAGAGAGAACACATAAATTTTGAGTGGTCTCGTCCCCAAAGCAAGAGAAATGTGGGATTCTCAAAGTAGAGGATCCAGTTCGATACAGCAGACACAACTCATTCATTACTGGGCTATGTCCCTTCGGCTGATATTGTTTAGCATAACAGATGATCCTTGCCACATGTGTATCCACACCGCCGTGTGGAGAGTGGAGACACCGTCTAAAAACCTCCCAAAATAATAAATAATGCAGTGCTCTCTCGACCCCCACGCAAGGACATTGCCTAGTGTCAAATCTAGGAATTGGACTGTACTGGAGCACTGGAACAAATTTAAAAATCCACCGGAGGTACCGGTGACTTCGTATACTCCATTTCGTTGCAACTGTAACATTTATTCAAACAACGTACTACATTATTTATAACAACGTACCTATAAAGTCAATGACAAGACGGCCGTCGGAGCACCGGCCGGTAGGATAATGGAAGAAGCTTTCGCCGTACGGGCAAAAAGCAAAATTTGAACGATTATTAGCCGGGCTCAGACTTACTAGATTCCCGGTGTCGGCAAGAGAATCGCCGAAACTTATCATGGATTCGAAGCGTTGAGACGCCGGAATTTTTGTGGGAATGGAGTGAGCTACAGTACTGATAGTATTACTTGTCACTGCAAAAAGGAAAAGGAGCAGCAGAAGAATTCCCAAACAAGTAGCCATATCTATCAATAATTACATGCAAATGGGAACCTAAAACATTTATTTTAACCATTTCTGGGAGGAAGAGTTGTCTTTTATTGTTTTTTTTTTTTTTTTTTTTTTTACCTTCAATATTGATAGGTCTCAATCAATTGTTAGAAAATATCTACATCAAATGTCGTCTTTATATTTATTGATGATACATAATGGTACCTACAAATAGTGGCGGATCCAGAAATGTTTTTCAGAGGGGTCTATAAATTTTTTTCTAAGTAAAACAAATTTTTCACAGGGTTCGAAATATTTTTCTATAGATAAAACGTAGAGTTTTAATTTTCTTAACGGGGTCCATGGACCCCGTT
Source organism: Gentiana macrophylla (assembly GCA_026214975.1). Classification (NCBI taxonomy): domain Eukaryota; kingdom Viridiplantae; phylum Streptophyta; class Magnoliopsida; order Gentianales; family Gentianaceae; genus Gentiana; species Gentiana macrophylla. The sequence goes on along the minus strand of CM047806.1, from coordinate 1,501,153 downwards.
ATGTTACACATGCCTCCGTCACTGCCTACAAATCATTCTCACCCATACTAATTTATTGTAGTATGGTAATGTTTGTATTTGAATAATGTTAATGTTTGTATGGTAATGTTTGTATGCAATTATCGCTTTTGAAGCTTTTCACTCCTTATAGGCAGGGGAGCATGGGTGTGCTAATCATGCAGCTCTGAAGCTGAATATGGCGAAGGCTTTTGATAGAGTGAAGTGACAATATCTCGTGGAGGGCCATGGTGCGCATGCGGTTTCCTTTATCTTTTATTGATGTAGTGCGCTGATGTGTGACTACATTCTCTTATCGGGTGTTGATCAACGGGAAGCCCAGCAGCAGAGTAGTGCCGACTAGAGGGATTCGTCAGGGAGATCCGTTGTCGCCCTTTCTTTTCAACATCTGTACGGAGGGCTTCACGGCTTTGATTAATGATTATGTGTTCCGAGGGGCGCTGCGGGGCATCCGCTTTAGCAGGGAGACCGTGGTTTCTATCTCTCATTTACTTTTTGCTGATGATTGCATGGTCATCTTTGAGCTTTTAGATGGGGCGGCGGAGACGTTGGTGGAGCTGTTTGCAGGTACGGGTCACTTTCGGGCCAAGCAATTAATTTTCATTAATCTAGCCTTTATTTCTCAGACGACGTTTTGGAGGAGGATCGGGAAATGCTATCGGATTTTTACATATTCCCTTGGGGGATGGTTCGGGTAAGTATTTGGGGTTGCCTTATATGATTGGGAGGAATAAGCGCCGGTGTTTTCATTCTTAAGAGACAAAATTCGTAAGAAGGTGGCTGGTTGGAAAGATAAACCGCTCTCACCCGCTGGGAAGGAGGTGTTTATCAAATCAGCTCCATAGGCCATACCCACCTACATTATGCAGTGCTTTAAGGTGCCCACCACTATAATCCGAGAAATTGAGCAAGCGATTAGGGGCTTCTTTTGGGGCGATACTGAGAATAAGCGCAAGAAACATTGGAAGAATGGGAGACTTGCTGTCTGCCGAAGAACTTGAGGGTCTGGGATTCCATGACTTGGAATGTTTTAATATGGCATTGTTGGCAAAGCAGTCTTGGAGAATTTTGACTAGTCCGGCTCTTTGGCAGCACGGGTATTGCATGCGAAGTACTTTGAGGATAGTACAATTCTTTCGGCTGGGTTAGGGGCTAGACCATCTTATTTATGGTGCAATATTTTGGAGAGGCGGAATCTTCTACTCAACGGGATTAGATGGAGAGTGGGGGATGGAGAGTCGGTGTATGTCTTCCATGACGCTTGGACTAATAGGCAGCCTTCATTTCGTATACCTTTTGCAGGGCATGATATCCCTGCGGATTCGACAGTTTCAGATCTTTTTATTCCGGGTTCTAGAGTATCGGACATGCAGCGAGTGCATCAGTTATTTTGGCCATGGGAATCTGATGCTATATTGGGGACTACCATCGTCCCTGGAGGGCGTCCAGATCGGCGAATTTGGCACTACGACCAGAAGGAAATTTACACTGTTCGGTCAGGGTACTTCCTGACTCTTTCCCTCTATAGGCCATTGTCAGTGGCGGGGCCGTCCACATCGAGAGGAGAAAGAAAGATTTGGAGGAGTTGTTGGAAGCTTCTGGTCCAGCCGGGTGTGCAGCACTTTCTATGGCGATGTTTGCACGACTGTCTGGCTATAGGTCAGGGTTTGCAGAGGCGGAATATGGGAGATGGTATTTGCTTGGCATGCGGGGAGACTTTAGAGATGATGCGACATGTGATTTTTGAGTGCGAGATGGCGGACAGAGTGTGGCGGATGTCGCCTTTTCATGGGGCTCTACAGCACCTCCGCTCTGCTTCCTACGCGGAGTTCTTTATGCGGCTATTAGATGAACATGGGGCCCATGAGGTAGCTAGGTTTGTATGGCTTATGTGGGGGATTTGGAAGGCGCGTTGATCAGCGGTGTTTGATGATCAGGCGGTTTACGTCTCTGCAGTTTGTATGCGATCTCTGGCAGCTTCGAGTGAGTATATGAAGGCCATGAAGAGCTTTCGGATTCAGGTTGAGAAGCGCCATTTACCAGAGAGTTGGACGAAGCCTTTGGCAGATGTGGTGAAAATCAACGTGGATGCATCAGTTACCGACATGGGCGCAGGTATTGGGGTTATCTTTCGGGACTCGAGTGGGTTAGTACTACACTCTTTTCCGTATCACTTTGATCCTGGTGACCCAGTGGAATACTTGGACTTAAGGCTATTTTCTTGGCTTTGAAGGAGGCAGAGCATTTGGGGATTCAGCGGCTAGAGGTGGAAATTGATTGTTTGACGTGTGTGTCGCGCCTTCGCCAGCCAGGAGAGGATCTCACAGTTCAGGGATGTCTAGTTCAGGATTGCTTGGCCCTCGTATCTAGTTTTGTAGCTGTTACCTTTTCATTTGTTTGACACGTAAGGAATGTCCATGCGCATCTGTTAGCTAGACATGATTTGCTTGTTTCTATCCGGACTTTCTGGGGTTCCTCACCCCCGGGTGATATTATGACCGCCTGTTTGGCAGATATTAATTAATAAATTCCTTTTTTCCTCAAAAAAAAATTATGTTAATGAGACAAAGACATAATAGTAACACAATAGTTGTGGGTAAATGATTTGTCAATACAATTACTACGTCTGTCCCAAAATATATGTACATTTAGTTTTTTATTTTGTCTCATAATATAAGTTCATTCATTTAGATAACCAAAGAAGAAATTATTACATTTTTTTTCTTTTACCTCATTAATTATCTATCCATCCACTTTTCATTACTCTACATTAATAACAGTCAAAGGATATTTTAGATTTTTTTTTCAAAATTAATGATAAATAACAAATTTAACCAAATTTCTTAATCTGTAGTGAAAACACTCAAATAGACTTACATTTAGGGAAGAAGATAATACATTTTAATAGTTTTTTCATTTATGTAATTAATTTTGCAAAAGCAAGACTTTTAGCAAACTTAAATAAACTTTCGAAAGAGAAACAAATAGGGAAGCTAAGGAAGTCTTTCCATACCATGGCTAGAGCTTTTTCTCCGGCCGATACCATTTCTCGGGAGAAATAACATTATTCAACATTCATATTCATATTCATATTCATATTCATTAGATTGGTAACGAGGTTTATATCATGTCATTCATTTGTGAGTAAGCATATATGCATCGAGAATTGCTTCGTATATAATACTTTATGGCGTACCTACAATAAAAGATATATAGTTTAAACGCAACACACCCTTCAATGCCCGAATTTGATGGCAAACCCTCTAATTGAAATTGCATTTCATACAAATAATTAAGCCAATAATGTAAGTAAGACATTTCATTTGATTAGTGTGATAGATTATTCACAACAAGATAGATACATTACACTTTTTATACATGATCAATCACTTTCATCCAATTAGTGAGACCTATGATAATTAGTGAGACTAGGCCTGTAAGTGAGCCTTAAAATTCGATTTGATTCGGCGTGTTTGGCTCGAAAAAGTTCGGTTCGGGGCTCGGCTCGTATCATCAAACGTAGAATAGGGCCTTGGAAATTGGTATTCGGTCAGAGTTGCAGGGTATTTTTGGACATGTTATGTTATATTTTGGAATAGGTATTTGAACATTTTGGACATGTTATGTTATATTTTGGGACATGTAATGTATTATTTTGGTTTTGGACATGTATTTTTGAACTAGAATTATTTATTGGGTATTTTTGAATTTTCGGACCGAACATGTTCGAACTATTTGAACTATTCGAGCGAATAATACCAATTTTTTCCTTTTTTAAGTTCGAAATAAACGAATCTTGATATTTTAGGCTCGAAAATTTCAAGCCGAACCGAACTACTCCAGGGTTCGGTAGGGTTCGGCTCGTTTACAGGCCTAAGTGAGACTTAGTAAAATCAACAAATCAAATGATTGATTGTACCGGTCTAATTCGTATCATATATAGTAGTATACTTATTAAATTTGCAACCTTTGATACGACGAAGAGCACTACTTTTTTTTTCTTTTTTTTTTGGTCCTTTCCTTTTTTTTCCCTATTCTCAGCCCTTCCTTTTCCATGTTTCCTCCTCTCCTATGTGCCTACGTAAACGACGTCGTGTAGGGGTTTTTCATAAATCTTTTCCCTTGCAACACATACAATCACACGCGTCCTTTTCTCCTGCATCTGTTAAAGTCGCCGCCATAGTCACCCAATCACACAATCACAGAGGCTTTCTTTTTCCAGCCAAACAAACATCGCTTGCAACGCGTACAATCCACAAATTTCTTCTACTCATTCTGTGTCCTTTCCTCGGTGAGATGACGACGACGGTTGCGGTGGATATCAGCGACGCTGCTGCCGATTGTAACTAGAAACCATACATCTTTTCTCGATGAGATGATGAAGATGGTGGCGGTGGAATCCAAGAACGGCGGATTTTGGAAATACATTCCAATCCATCAAAGATTCATGTTTTCTTCTACTAATAAATTCTATTAAATTCCTTGTTTTCTTTGTTATTGATAACATTTGTTGGTAATCTTTTGATTCTTCATCAAGCCCAAAAAAAAGGGCCGAATCCTTCATGCTATATCCGAGATGAGAACTTTCGGACCAGGTAAAGATTCAGGTTATATATATATGTATATATATATATATATATATATATATATATATATATATATATATATATAAAATTAACAGCGCCCTCTTTCTTCACTAATTTTCCCGTACATTGTAGGTTCAGATATGCAGGTGATGATTTATGCTGACAGCTACCTAAGGTTAGAAATTGGAAAGAAAAAAAAAGGGTGGTTTTAATTTTAAATTTTTCCCATGTTTCTGGTGATGAAGCTAGTAGGGTTGAAAGCAGGAAAACCGAGAAACCGAAAACCAAACCGATCCAAACCAATTTGACACAAACCGATACAAACCGAATTTTTCGGTTTGGCGGTTTCAAACCGAACTGAAATGTATTGGTTTGGTTTGTTTTTTTATTTTAAACCAATCCAAACCGAACTCCGAACCGATTATATATATATATATATATATAAATATATCATATATATATATATATATATATATATATATATATATATATATATATATATATATATATATATATTATATTATATTTTAAACCAATCCAAACCGATCTTATTTTTGGGTTTTATGATATATGCAAACCGAATCGAACCCCAAACCGAACAACCATTTAATAGATAAAGCTGGTTCAAACCGAACCAAACCGAACCCAAACCGAAATTGGTTCAAACCGAACCATTGGTTTTTTCCAGTGATTCGGTTCGGTTTGGGGATGAAATTCTGACCCAAACCGACCAGCTATAGGCAAAAACCGAACCGAACCGACTCCAAACTGCACTAAGCTCCATACTGGAAGCTAGGAATTTGTTCTAAATACTCCCCTTTTCTTGTTTGATTTCCTCTGCTTTATTTATACATAACTATTTGTTCTTTGATTTCACTTTTGAATAGCATTTATTGAGTTAATATTAGATATCTAGATGTGAATTTCGTAGGGACTGGATGTGTTTGCTGTAGGGAACTAATTAGTGTTCATGTTTATTTATTTTTATTGTCGCAGTTAGTTCTCTGATATATTTGACTTGGATCATTTGAAGAATGTTTTGGCAAATTATGTTCGGATTGTGTCATCACTTCCACCTACACATTTGATGACAAGGCCAGTACAGGAAAAACAAACACCTGTTAATGTTTCTCATCAATGGATTCGTTCCAAGATACCATAGAAAGGTAAAAGGTCACTGCTTTTCTTTGCTTTTCTTTGTATTGATTCATCTAGAAATATTTGGATTTAAGCTTCACAAAATGTCTGTTTTTCTTCACAATGTAGAATATGTGTTCATATTATGCACGGTACAATGTGTTGAAATAGATAAAAGTGGTGTTTGATTATGTAAAGTAGACGATATGTTAAGAGATATGAATGCAAGTAATGTGTATGAGACCATAGAATCTGGGACAGTGAAGAAGCTACAAACAACCTTGGAAAAAAGCTAAGTTGAAAAGCTCGTCTATGTGTTTGTCTAAAGGCTATCACAATAAATGCTAAACTTATTCAAGTTAGTATAATTGTACTGAAAATATGCATTGCAAAGTAGGTTGCAACATGTTTTCTGCTTTGTTAAACTTACTCGATGTTCTGTTCCTCTGTAGCTTAAAAGGCAAGGTGTTCTACTTTTACGCGGTCTTGATTCAGGACTTTCCAAGCACCTTCCTTCTGTTCTTCAAAAGCTTCGTTGCCAGGTGCGTTTTGAATAAACCGTTACACAACATAGTTTTATGGTACAACCGTTGTACCAAATCAAACCGTTCCATTGCTGATTTTGCAGAACAATTGCCATGTGTTTTCTGCCATCTACAACAGCAGTAGAAGGAACGAATGGAAGCGTTGAACCTTTTTCCTGCTAATCATTGAGAATACTGCACTTTTCAAGCATTCCTCTACAAAAATAATGATATGCACAAGCTCTTAGGGAAATGACGGCAACAACCTGGTAATAATTCAATCAAATGGACAAAGTTTTTGCTTATGTCATTTTTCACAATGTGTTTCACTTTCCTCCCTTTTAAGTAGTAACGACATTTCAAACAACAATATTGTAAGACATTTTTCTGCTTAATTGTTACTAATGATGCAATGTCTTGCCTCTTCTCCGTGTACGTGGTTTGCGGCCGTTCATCCGTCTTCTGCTCTGTCCAATCGTTGTCTTGTTCGTGGCAGCTGAGGCACGGTGATGGTGCTGCAAGTGACAAATCATCTTCCCTTCGTTGATATAGCTCAAAGAACGTTGGTCTCTAGAATTAGGGTCCCAAACAATCCGTTTATGACTCAGGTTTTGCTCCTCTTCATTCATTGTGATCTTGTTCAATTTCGGCTTCTTGTTTGTTTTTCTGGTAATTAGTAGAGTAAAATTTTCTGATTGGATTCATGCTTCTTACGGCTAGGGATCAAATAGGGAGCTTTGATTCCCAAATCTCTCGATTTATTTGCGTTTTGGCAGAAATCTCTTTGAGGAATGCCAATTGTAGTGTGTGCGCGGCTTGCTTTCACTCTCTGTTTTTTATCCTTCTTTGTCATGAGGTGTGTGAAGGATTTGGCCTGCTAGAATAATTGCACGAACAAAGTTGTAGGGGCGTAAAAAAGGACGTGCAATTTTAATTTGATAATGTCACATGTGAACACCATATATCTAATGACTACCTCATTGTTAAAGGTTAGTAGTTTATGAAAAGGAAATGAATACAAAGCTGAACAATGAAGAAATTTTGGCAGGAAAAAAAGGGTTATGGTTAAGAAAGATTGATTATAAAATTCTGAACCAGGAATGCATTGTGAAACTGGTTTATGTCTCATGTTATTTTGCGCTTCTTCAGACGATCCTTTGCAAGTGATGTGTACTGTATACAACCCAAATGTGTAATTACCAGACTCTTGTTTATATTTTTTGTTTTACTATGCATATGGCTTGATCGTTTTTTCCTGACATTAGATATACTATTTTATTATACTGCTTTCCAGGATATAATGGTACTTTCTTTTTTGTGATTGATTGAATTTTGTTATAGCTTTGATGGTTTGTACACAGCCTACCTTGAAATACAAGGAAACACTTCTTAACGTAGGCCTAAATGTATCTGCTCTCCCCCTGACTCGCACAGGCGTTGCTTTATTCGATCCCTAAATTGGCAGAAATGGAAGAATGAGTTCCTCACGGGCAACAACTAATCGGTCCATTTTCACACCTTCGGCTGACCAATCTCTCCTGTATTTCCAGATGTCCGGTATGCCTGATGCTTTTTTTTTCCCTTAAATATTTATTTCGTGCTTCTGTTCAACTTTTTATGCTTCCATTGAGATCTTATATGCCAGAAACCATAAAAGAATTTGGAGTCGCTAAAATAATCCTGACTTGTTTTCTTGAACAAAAGCATTCAGTTGGATAACTTCCTTAAAGTAAATCCTCTTAGTTCTTGTTGTATAAGTTTGACCCATGGAGTGATTTCCCCCCCCCCCCCCTTTCTTCCATTTATTTTGCATGTTGGGAGTAGTGACATAATTATAGATGAAGTTTGGTGCACGTAATCTTTGTATACATGTATAAACTCTTCTCGGTTGTGCACGTGGTGCCATGGTTCAGGACTGTTACGAGATGGAATTTTGTGCAAATTAATTGCATGTATAGTCATTTTAGTACATTTATGTGTTCTTGTGTTGTTGACTTTCATGTATGTAACTTTGTGGTTTACCTCACAGGCAATGTAACTGAAAGTGAAATGTGCCAGAGCTGACTGGATCTTCACATCAAATGGAGAAAAACAATCTGGAGTTGAAATTAGCAAAGATTGATTACCGTAGGCCTGAGGAACAACACAAGGAAAATAACACAAGGTACACGGTTCAGGAATGAAGGGAGACAAAGACTGGTCATGCATCAACATCTGCAAACAAAGAAATTTGCAGAGAAACTTAGAGCACCTCAGGTAATATCTGCTAAATTGGCAATGTCGGGTATTCTTTCGGTACAATTAGCTAACGTTAAAACGCTACATTGCTTGGTCAATCAACAGATAAAAAGGAGAGAAAGCGACTGTCGTGGTACAAGGGAGAACTGAAACTCATAAGCTCTCACGAGCAAAAAAGGCCATCAGGTACCACAGACTCCAGCCCCATGAAAAAGGTGAAGCTGGAATTTGCAGACAGAAAATGAACACTGAAGCTCTGTGCTTTCGCTTTCGTACAGACTTGGGATGGCAATGTCTATTTTTGGCTGCATAACCAAAATATCAGAACTTAAGAACTGAAAAATAGTTTTTGAAATGTAAATTATAATGATGCCACTTATTTCGCTTATGTAAATTAGGTCTTGCAATATCCGATATATGTAACTACTAATGTCAGATAACCACCGACGCATTTACTATGCAATATTCGCTCATGCTGCACTCTCACTAATCAGTTAACATTCACTAGCTAAGGAACTTCCACGTAACAACTACACAACAAATACATTCGAGGGCAGCAACCGTGCAGCGCACGGTAACCTCCCACTAGTATATATATAAAGATGCAAAATGGGACATTTTATATTGGTCGTTATTCTTTATTTTTTATTTCATTTTATTTATTTTGATTAGATATATTGGTCGTTATTCTTAATGTTATGAAAACTTGTTACAACCGTATATTACATAAGTTAATTCTTCAAAACGAATACGATATACTTGTAAGAGAAAATACTATAGTCCAAAAGATCAGCTGCAACTGCAAGTATAAAAACTTATTTTTGGATTCTACGGTGAAAACTCAATAATAAGCCGACATGCACACAATACAGATATCACAAGAGAATAATTATATTCCCTAAAACTATGCTAAACAACAACAAGAACAACAGAATCCCTAAAAAACTAAAAAAAATTCAAAGTCTCTAATTAACAAGGAATCTGCTCTGTGAACCCCTTCATAACTGCAAATGGGGCTCCTATTAAATCGAGTGCTGTTTCTGCTAGGATTTGCACACAAATGCAGCATGGTCAATTGGTCATATGCAACTCACCACTGTCCTGTCCTGTTATATGCATAAAAAAATAAAGAGCCACAAAATCTGTTTCACTGTCATTTACTATGAATTTAACTAAATTTTTTTTTGCAAGAACGAGAGAATTCGTGTTGTTAAATATAAGATCATCTGCCATTAGGCATTGGCCCAACGGTATGTGCTGTGGTTGTTATCCGAAGGTTCTGGGTTCGGTGAGGCGGTGTGCGTGCGTAATATATATATATATATATATATATATCCGAAAGTTCTGGGTTCGGTGAGACGGTGTGCGTGCGTCAATTTGCGAGAACGATTTTTTTTTTTTTTTTAATGGATTTAAAGTTTATAAACGATTATGGGACTATCTTTTCACACCAATGTTGTTTTACACTTACCAAGAGTCGAGAGTGGGCTTCGTTTGGATATTCCACACGCCTGCCATTCTGACCGTAAATGAGTCCGGAAAATATATACTATCCTGGCCAATTTATGGTCAATTCACACAACAACCATTCTGACCCAATTTGAGTCAGAATACGATCATTATACTGATTTTATTCTAGTCAGAATTTTGAATGTTTTTCATACTCAATACCGGTCAGAAAGACATTCTGACTAAAATTGAGTGAAAAAAACTTTTAATATTCTGTCTGAAATTCAGTTAGAATCAATCGTGGTGCTCTTATATTGTTGTTGTTATCCTGACCCAATTCTAGTCTGAATGTGCAAAGTATTCCGGACTCAATATTGGTCAGAATGATGCTCTGACTATATATGAGTTTGGAAAACTTCAAGCATTCTACCTAAAAGATGGTCAGAATCAACCAGTGTGGACTCTCAACACGTATATTCTGACTATGTTTCAGTATGGATAATGTGTCAAATTCTGACCAAACTTTGGTCAGAATGAACGCGCGTAAAATAAAAAAAGTAAGGGCGAAATTGGAAATAAATTTCTGTGTGGTAAGATATAAATTTGTGTGAAAAGATATTTCCATGATTATTATAAGTATATATGTATATATTTTCGAAATATATACATATATCTAATGGGGTCTGTTTTGCAATTAAAGGAAAGTTAAAGGAGTTAACTAGGTAGTTAGTGGGAGGTTTTATTAGGAGAAATAACCTCTCCACTAATTACCAAATCATGTCAGACCTTTGAAAGAAACATCTCTGCAAACTTGAGAGCATAAGAGAGGGTAAAGTGTACTTCTTCAGTGTCTAAGTCAATTCTTGACAGATTTCAGATTCAACTAGAGCAGGAGCCTCGTGAGAAGGCAATGATCGTATTGATACTAAGATTTTCAGATTTTATCAAGGTATGAAAATAGCCTTAATCTTGGATTCATCGCGTTTTGATCATTTTGGCTGAAGAAAGTTGTGTAATTCGTAGTTCTGAGTAGTTAGAAACCCTGATCCTAACTAGTTTGTGAATTGGTTGTGGATCAAATAGGTTTTTGTTGGAGTTTGAGAAGTGTCTGCAGAATTTCTGAAGTTTTTCTTGGAGTTGTGCACTGACCAAGTAAGGAAATCTTCTCTATTGTGTTAATTATGGTTTGGTGAAGTTAGGGCTTTGTTTTGGGAGTGTTTTGATGTTGAAATCATGTCTAAACGTGGTTGTGCAAGTGCTTGGTGCTATGTGATGTTAAAGTAGAGTTTTTCTGCTGTTATGATGTTTAGATGGATGTTAAACTTGGTTGGTTTTGGGTAGAAATCGGTAAAATGCATAAAAATGCTCCGGGTGTCGTAGGCCATGGCCTTTCGGATGCTGAGAGTTCAGAGTATTCTGTGGATGTCGTAGGCCGTGGCCTGTGATTTACAGGCCATGGCCTATGATTTACAGGCCGTGGCCTATGTGATTTAGAGAGTTCTGAGAATTCTGCTATGCCATAGGCGCCGGCCTATGTTTTACAGGTTGTGGCCTATGGCCCAGAAATGTTGTTTTGACCGCTTTTGCGTGTTTTCGAGTGTAGTAAGTTGGGATTGGTTCCTAACCTTATATTAATGATGTAAACAAGCTAAATGAACATGAACAAGCCTGGATTAAGCTTTTGATGCGTTTAGTTCCGGCACCGAATGTACTCTTTATAGAGTTGAAGTTTGGGACCATCGGAAGGGTAAGAATGACTTGTGCTTTGATGAAATGGTATTCATCAATGTCTGTGTATGTGATTAGGGTGTTGTGTCTAGAGTCTAAGCGAGGGGGTAGAGTTGTTAAGTGAGCTTCAACCTTGAAAACACTTAGATGGCTAGTTAATGATTAATAATTTACATAAGTGTGTAGTAAAAGACTAAACATTGTAAACATTCTTGGTAAGGCACTTGTCTATATCACGATGTGTAGGTGGTCAGATAAAGTGAATAACTCTACTGGTATAAACGGCTAAAAGGTAGGAGGACTTCGCCGAACGTGTACACTATCGGGTCTTAACACGTGGCTATCAGTGAAATCTACTGATAGGTTGCAAACGATACCTCGTGGTGGGTAGCACCATGCGTAGTGCCTTTGAGTGCCGGTGTAACAAACTTGAGTTAAGTTAGAAACGTTTAGTCACAACATGTTGATGAGCATAAAGTGAACCCTAGAATTCAGTCGGTCAAATAAAGATAACTTAAAAACTATGTAAATCATTCTTTGTGAAATCTAGTTAATGCAATAGCTTTTGTTTCTTGCTAAGTACCTTCGTACTTACCTCAAATGCATGTTTGTTGTGTTTGGGGTTGAGAAAATGAACAAGTTGAACAGGAGTTCAACGAGGACTTCGAGGATGATGTTTGATGACTTGTCATGCTATGCTTTTATCATTATTTATTTCTATTAGACTATATAATGTACTATGTTGCACTTTGCATTTCAAGACATGTTGTATTTCTTTGATATTTTCATGTAAGATATTTGTTGTACTTTCTTTCTTTCTTTAAGAAATTCATACGGTTGTAAGACTTATGTATCGTTGTTGTAAGATATCTTTCTATTATATGTTGTGTTTCTATTCTTATCTTGTATATTGTATAAAAAATAATACACCCGAGTCTTTTAGCTTCTGTAAATGCGAAACCCGATACGACGTAGTAGAGGCTTACGTATAATATAGAATTTATTTTATATTATACGTGCCGAACATTTTATTTCCGGGTAAGGACTCGGTATCCAGGAACGGGGCGTTACATATATACCCGATGATCCAAACGATGATGCCAACAATGGAGAGGATGAGGAAGACAAAGGCAAAAGGAAGGCCTAAAATAAATCCAAGAGGGCGGCATTCGCACATGTTCTCTACCGTCTCCGGCCAGTTTTCCGTGCCGTTCAAGTTTTATCAACAAGACCTTAATTGTTGCTTAATTAATTTTATTTTTAAGTAAGAAAGAAAGAAAATAGTTATAGATAGATATTTGGCCTTGAATTTCTCGATATATATGCGTAGATCTGTTGAAGGTGATTTAATTCTAGGAGGAGGATGGGCATCAGATTCTTCAAACAGCGGGAAATTAGGCGAATATATATTCATGGAAACGTTTCATATCCAACTTAACTTTTATATATTTCCTTGCCACAAACGGGTGAGAAAAATTATGGTGCATCAATTATTAGGAGGGTTGTACCAAGTGGAGGATGAGATGCATCCAACTCATCCACTTTTACACAATAGAGATGTGTAGGTGTGATGTGGATATATCACATCATCCACTTGGTATAACTCTTCTCCAAAATGGTTACGTTACGTACGTGTTAGAATATGTGGCTAATTACCATGATGACATGTGGCTTAATCTAGACAGTACAACTAAATAGTGAATGTATGGCTCAGATCAGTCTAGATAGATATGGATTAGATTGAGTTAGTTAGCTCTTAGATTGGAATATATATGTGTGTAATGGGATGCTGAGAATGCAAGCTGAATTAGTGATAATGATCAACTTTATCAGTTCTCTACTTTTCTAACTTGGGAGCAGAGCAAGGTTCTCTCCACCATGAGCTCCACCGTTGCCGTCTGTGGCAACAGCTCCGATGTCTTCTTCAGCCATCTCAAGCACCAATCCAAGAATTACAGCTGCTGGTAGCTCAGTTCCTGCAAATGCATCTTCAACTCAACGTTCTCTACCTAGCTACTCAGCTATTCTCTCTTTTTCGACTAGTTAGCCGGCTGGTTTTTTGCTTCTGGACTGGTCATGCCTTCATTTGGCATGTCTGGAATCTCTTTTCCTTCACTCATGCCATTATCTTCTACATCAGATCTTACAACACCCCTTCTTCAATCTCCATCTTCATTTGGGGTTCCACTTATGTCACCATTTACTGAGAACCTGAATCAGTTTTGCACAGTCAAGCTTAACCGGGAAAATTACTTGCTGTGGAGGTACACAATTCTGCCTATTGTTAAATGATACAAACTGGAAGGGTTCTTGCTAGGAACAAGACCGAAACCCCCTGAGGTTGTGGTTGAAGGTGGTATTGTAAGGCAAAACACTTTAGCTGTTGATCAGTGGCAATCTACAGATTCTCTACTTATGGGATGGTTGCTCAGCTCAATGACTGAACAAGCACTATTGGAGGTAATCGGCTGCTCTACTTCTTCTGAGGTTTGGTTTACTTTAGAGACCTTGTTTAACAGTCAATCTGAGGCTAGGATGTTAGAATTTAAAAGTGCTTTAACCAAAACTGAAAAGGGCACCAGATATATGGCTAATTATCTTGCCTTGATGAAATCAAACTCAGATAAACTAGCTGTTGCAGGCTATACTGTGTCTAAAATAGAGTTGATTCTGGCTGTTCTAAGTGGTTTAGATATGGAGTATGAATCTGCTATAGTCAACATTACTGCTAGGGTTGGTTCTATGAATTGGCAAGAAGTCCAATCTCAGTTGTTAACTCATGAAAGGCTCTTAGCTAGATTTAATCTCGGATTTTGTATTGATTCTCCTCACTCTGCTGCCAATCTCACTCAGTTGTCTCCTAGAGGTGCTAACTTTCAGACAGATGTAAGGCCATAATACTCCAATTCTGGAAGTGGAAGAGGTGGAAGTGGCAGAGGAGGAGGAGGTGCTAGAGGAGGCAAAAATGGCAATCCAAACAACAAAAGTGTGTGTCAGTTATGTGGCAAAAATGGGCATACGGTTATTGAATGTTGGCATAGATTTGATCCAAATTTCACAGGAAACCCTGGTCTTAGGCCTGCTGGAAATGGAAATGGTGGTCCAAGAGATATCTGCCTTAATGGCTACTCCTTAGTCTGTTAATGACTCTTCTTGGTACATGGACAGTGGAGCTACAAATCATATCACTGGAGACCAACAATCTTCATATGAGTGCGGGCTATAATGGTAATGATTCACTAGTAGTTGGGAATGGTGAGCAACTCAAAATTTCTAATATTGGCCAATCCACTTTTCCTAATACTCCTCTTAAAATGTACTGTCTTACATGTGCCTGATATTACTAAAAACTTACTTAGTGTTTCCAAGCTGTCCACTGATAATAACATACTTGTTGAATTTGACAATTCTGTTTGTTTGGTGAAGGACAAGAGGTCAGGGAAGGTTCTGCTAACAGGGGTTCTGGAGGATGGTCTGTACAAGATGGTGCCTCTAACTGAGAATGTTCAGAGCTCTGTTCAATCCAACAAATCTGGTTTTATTGTGGAGTCTAGGTCCAATCAGGAATCTAGTAGTATTAAGTATGTTGATGTGAATAAAAACCCTAATGTTTGGCATAGGAGATTAAGGCATCCCTCTCAGAAAGTATTGAATCAAGTTCTTAAAATTTGTAATGTTGTTCTTAATGAGAATTTGTCTTTTTGTGAAGCTTGTTGGTATGGAATATCTCATGCTCTTCCGTACAGTACTTCAGTTTCTCATGCTAAATCTGCTTTTGATCTTATACACACTGAGATGTTTGGGGTCCTCACCGATAAAATCCACCACAGGACACCGTATTATGTGCACTTTCTACGGATGATCACACAAGGTTACTTGGATTTTTCCCTTAAAAGCCAAATCAGAAGTCTTTTCTGTCATAAAAAAGTTTCTTACTGTTAAGGGTGATTTTGTACGGTTTTTAACATTATATTTGATAATGATTTCCTCCGTATTTGTATAATTTGCATAGGAAATGTGGTTTTAAATGATTTATTAAGCAAGTGAGTTTTTAATTAGTTTATTCGCAAAATGAGGTTGTGTATGTGTTTTAATTATGGTTTTACGAGTATTTGGATTGTGTTACGTTTTGCGGTGTTTTTGATGTCATGTAGGTACATGTTGGAGGCTAAATTGATGATCAAATGTTGATATAATTCGAGCTAAATCAAGATAAAGATTGAAGAAGGAAGAGATAATGATCAAGAAACCGGAACCAGGCACTTCATGGGGATTTTGTCCACACTTGTAGGCACTTTCAGGAAAGTTGTCTTGATGAAAGTTGTAGAGATTGAAATATCTTTCCAACGCATTTTGAATCACCTCATTCGGAGCCCTAGAAGTGAAGTTATGAGCAAAATACTGGAGCTGAGTAGTGGGCGGGCGTCCATAAAAGTGAAGCGGCGTCGAATCGTATTTTACATTCGAGAGAGTTGAGGCAGCGTTACGAGCAGCGTTCATTCTCCGTTCATAGAGGCTGGACGGCGTCCAAGATAGTGGACGGGCGCCCACGGCACCGACTCAGTGAAACCGACCTAAAAATCTATATATAGGCGCGTTTTACCAAACCCTAAACATACAATTCGATCCCTAAACCTAGGGAGCGGCAGCTGCGTTTTACTCCTTTATTTTCCAGTTTTATGCAATAAAACATCTAGATTAGATAGCTAGATTTATGTTCCTTATTCCATCAATTCGAGTTTGCATAAGGATGCTAGGAGGCTAAATCCTCCTTGAGCAGCGTTGTGAAGCCGTCCGTTTCAACGATTTGATCTCTAGTTCGTGATTATTTTGTGAGTATCTATTAAAGTTGTTACTTTTATCATGTTTTTATATGTTGATTGCATGCTATATCGAAAGATCCGTGCTTTTGTTTATTGTTTGCTTGATGAAAGTCATGTTAACCTTAGAACACCATGATAAAAGTTTAGACCTTTAATCTAATCACAACGAAAGTTATTAGATTGAATCTCTAGATTAGAAATTGAAAGATTTCACGCCTAGGTTAGAAAGGCGTAATCTTTAACATCGAAAGATCGAAGATTAGAAAGCGAACTTGTCTCACGAAAGTAGGTGTTCATGCCTTAGATAGGTGAATCACAACTTGAGTAGAGATCACGAAAATAATCCGAATTAGTATCAAGCGTTGATAGGATAGGTGGAACAATTGCTCGTTCGTTCGTTAAAATTTGATTTAAATCACTTGACTCGAATTGCTTAGCTTAGTTTAGTTTATTTTATTTTTCTGCGACTTAGTTAGTTTTATTGCTTCCAATCTTTCCTAGCATTGGATTAATCTCCTCTGTCTAGTTACTTTTATGCAATATTTGTTTAGGTTAGTTTTCGTGACAATAATTAGTTAAAAACAAAAGCTAGGGTTCTGCAGTCTAGTTCCCGTAAGATCGACCGGCATTAGCCTCCATACTACGATCCTTGCACTTGAGGTTAACGGTTTATTACTTGTTGTTTTGTATTGATAAAATCCGGGACAAGTTTTTGGCGCCCGTTGCCGGGAACCGGACGGTTGCCTAGTTTTTGTTTTTGTTTGTCTTTTTCGTTTTCTGTTTTTAGATTTGTTTTTGTTTCTGTTTTTTTTTTAGGTTTGTTTTTAGTTTAACCTTTAGGTAGTTAGGTTTTTGGTTTAGATTTTTAGGGTTTGAAGTTTTTTTAAAGTTTTTGTGATTAGTTTCTTCCCCTCCTTTTCCTACTCTGTTTTCTGTTTTCATACTCTGTTTTGCGTTCTTTCTGTCTCAGATTGATCCGGACGGACGTCGGTATCATGAGCATTTCGTCCAATCAAGTCTGCTCTATTACATTATCTATCGCTCTCACGAGCAGCGTCCGATTAGTACGAGCGCCCGTCGATTCTTCCTCAGGAAGGCGCCCGTCGATTAATTGGGCGCCCGTGCATCTGTACGCCATCGATTTTATTTTTATTTCAATTAGGTTTTCTGTTTTTTTTCGTAGGTAAGTGTCGTAGGTAGGTTTCTTAGGTTGAATCATCGACTCCACGTCTTTCACGATCAAATTTTAGGATAAAAGGGTCCGTTTAGCACTTGATAGTATTTTGGCCATAACTTTCGGCTCGAGTGTCGGATTGGCGCGCGGGACCCAATTCGGAAAGCTCGTTCCGGCGCCCGACGACGTGGCGGACCGCCGGAGGCCGTCCGACACCGTTTCGAGTCAAAATCCACTGTTTTCCCTTCCATTTTGGGGTTAGAAGATTTCAACACATGTTTTTCCCTCTTTTTAGTGTTTTTCTGTTTTCTCGTTTTAAATTTTCTTAGGTAGTTTATAGTTTTGGTTATTAGGGTTTTTAGTAGTTAAGTTTCGTAGTCTTTGATTCCTCTACAGGTTTAGTTATCCTTTCCTCTGTCTCTTTTTCCCATGCTTTCTAACATTACGATATCGTTTACATTACGAAAAATCTTGCTATGGACGGCGTCCACTAGTTTGAGCATTTCGTTCTTTGTAAAATTTTCATTCGATGGCGTTTTCCGATCCTTGAGCGAGCGTTCACCGGTTTGGGCCTTCGTTCGAGTCTATTTTACAGGCGGGCCTTTCGTTCACATAAGTGGGCGCCCGTCCGTCCCCCTTTCTTTCTTAATCTCTCTCTTTTTTCTCTTTTCTTTAGGTTTTGATCTAGATTAAGGTTTTTAATCTTTTAGATATCAGTCTTTAATTTATTAGTTTTAGGTTTCCTTTCCTTAGATTTAGGTTTTCTCAACTTGATTTTGGGATCGGTTTATGCAAACTCGTAGTCACGAGGACCATTACTTTGCTCCACGACATCGGCGTACCATAGTCCGACCCAATAGGCGAACCGTTTTGGCGAAGGAAAAGCCGAAGATCAAGTTTGAGCTATCTTTTCAAAGGGAAATCGAAGAAATTGTAATAATGGCGGCGAAGATGAGCGGACATTGGCGGACTACGCCATGCAGTGCGATGCTTCATCAACCCGGCTATCATCTTACCGGCCATTACCGCACAAACTTTCGAACTCAAACCCGGTCTCATTCGGATGATGCGGCATGCATCAATGTTTCACAGGTTCCCTCTTGAAAATCTCTCACACACGCGTACACATTCACGGAGATATGTGAGTGCGACACGCATTCAAGGTGTGAGTGAGGATGTAATTAAACTTACAACATTTCCGTTCTCATTGAAGGAGAAGCTAAAAGTGGTATAGCTCTCTCCTCGGAATCCATTACCACAGGCTGCATTGGAGAAAGAATTTTTAAGCCAATACTTTCACACGGCCAAGGCATTGAGTGTTTGAGAAATATAATTTTTATCAAGCGGAAAGCAGAATCTTTCTTTGAGGCATGGAAGAGATTTAAGGCTCTTCTTCGTAAATGCCCCCACCATGGGTTAGACTTGCAGAGGCAAGTCAATACTTTCAGTGGATTGACCGAGCTCACCAAGGGCATGGTCAATAGTTCATCAGTGGGGCATTCTTGAGAAAACGCCTCGAGAGGGTGGGCATTGTTGAAGACATTGCCAAATATAATTATGCCCCCTCCTTTCAAGGCTATTTGGGCACCACCACCTCCTCACAGGATCGAGGAGGTGAAAATCTGAAACGAGATTTCCATCTTTGAAGCGGCGGTGGCTACGCTTACCACGTCTCCAAATCCGAGTTATCGGACTCCTTCATTTTACAGAACTCTCAAGTTGCATGCTGCGAGAAATTGTTCTCGGTGGCCACATGGTTGGCGGTGTCAGTCATGCCCCCAATTCTTATCAAGTCAATCTTTGTCGAGAATCATGGGCGGTACAACCAAATCGCATGCCAGGTATGTGACGATATGGGAACATCTTGCTCGTTTACGTCCTATGATTGGAATGAGCAGCTGAAATCAATGCCTTGATGGCCAGCCAAATCAAAGGTTTGGTAATCAATTTCAGCCAAGGCAACTTCCGAAACCAGGGTTTCCACCCAAATCAAAATCTAAATTTCAATCAAAATTTCAATCAAAACTTGAATTTCAATCGAAACCTAGTTTTAATCAGACCCGAACTTGAATTCTTCCAATCCAAATCAAGGTTAAATCAAAGTTGGCCTAACAATCCAAATCACTGCATTTCAAAGTCGGTCCGGTAACCTTTCTCTCAAAACATTTGTAACTCTCAAGGTCCATCTCACGTTGATGATGGAAGCTAGATTGGACTCCTATCGAAGGAAGGAGTGAAGGAAGCGAACAATAACTTCCGGAGGAGCAAAATAATAATATCCAGTTGTTGATGAATTCGATCAAGCACCTTGAGAAGCAAATGGGTGACCGGCAAGCCACAGACCATCGAGGCGGATGCCAAACTCCACGGAGAGAAATCCCAAAGGTGGTCATGTAGCTCATCTTGAATTGAATCTTGGCCAATGCAGCGACTTGGTTCCTTCACTTCCATACGGTGGAGAGAGGCGGTGCAATGAACTTAAGTGGTACTCAAGTGAGTGGTCCCCACAACGGGGAAACCACTAGCCCCTCTGCCGGTGATAAGGCGGGAGGAAATCAGCACCCATCATCCCCTTGGCTACTGGCGGTACTCGGTGGTGACCCACGAGAGGTGTAGAAGTTGAAAGACATCGGTGGTGATCCACGATAGGTGAAAGAATTGAGATTCCTCGAGTGGTGATCCCTTGAGGAATGAAGAATCAATTAAGAATCCTCGGTGGTGATCCACGAGGAGTGATGAATCAAATGATCGTCGGTGGGTGATCCACGACTAATAAAAAAGAATGATAAGGCGGTGAGGTGGAAAGATGTGGAAGACAAAGCGGTTAGTTAGGTCCTCGAAGAAAGTATTTTCGAGGATGATTTGAAAAAGCTTCCATTTCCACGAGAAAGAGCAACATCCCATTGCATGAAGATAAGAAATGCGGAAAGGTGCTTAATCTGCTTTGAAAAATACTCGAGTTAATCTTCCACTCTCGAAGTTTTGGTTGAAATGCCTAAGTATACTAAATTCATCAAGGATGTTGTTTCTTGAAGAAGAAGTTAGCGAGAAATGGATCGAGGCAATTGGTGAGGATTGTTCAATGATCAATTATCGGACTTACCAATCAAAGAGGTGACCCCGGAAAATTCGTGCTCACATTGCGGATGGGAGGCTTAGTCTTTCCAAATTCTTTATGTGACTTGGGTGCATCCATCGACTGATGCCATTATACGTGTGTGGCAAATTTGGGTTTACAAAGTCTTCTAGAACCCACTTCCATGAACCTTGGTTCGCGATAGATCTTCTAAGAAAGCAGAGGATTACGAAAGACATTTTAGTCGGATCGATAGATTTACCTTTCTGTTGATTGAGTACGTCTTAGATATGGAAAAGATGAGAAAGTCCCCACGATTCTTGGGAGACCTTTCCTATCCACGGCTAGGGCCCTCATCGATTGTGATGGTGGGCAAGTAACTATTCGAGTTGGTGACCAAGAGGTGAGCTATAGTGTCTCTAAATCCATTCAAGTACCCTCTGGTTCTCTCAACGGCTTTTCTATTGAGAGTCATTTAATGACTTCAATGGTTGTATGGACGAGCAAGTCAAAGGTGTGGAGCGGAATATGAGCGATTGATCGATAATCTGAATAGTCATGGTATGGTTAATCTAGACCGAGTTAGCGGTGATTTTGAGGATGAGCTAAGAGAAGAAGCCTTGGCGGTGGGACCACTAAGTAAGCTCGGCGATGTTGAGTTGAAGAGTGGCGATCTTAAATCAAGTCTAGAGGATCCTCCCGTAGATTTGATGCTGAAGCCGTTACTAAACATCTTAAGTATGTGTTTTTAAGAGAAGGTGACAAGCTTCCTTTGATCATCTCTGCCAAGCTATCTCGTATAGAAGAGCTTAAAGCATTAAGCGTCTTGCGCAAAAATGAAAAAGCCTTTGGATGGCGGTGGGAGATATCCGAGGATATCTCCCGACATCTCTATGCACAAGATCAAGGCGAGGAGGGTGCAAAGCAGAGTTAGAGCTGACCTCGAGAGAAGGCTCAACCCTCACATGCAAGAGGTAGTCAAGAAGGAGATCATTAAACTTCTAGATATGGGTATCATTTACGCCATTCTTTGTGGTGAATGGGTTTCCCGACTCGGGTAGTTCCCAAAAAGGTGGAATTACTATTGAGAAGAATGAGAAGGAGAGAGATAGCATTGAGGCTCGTTCTTTGGATATGAGTATGTATCGATTATCGAAAGCTCAATGAGGTCACCTTTGAAAGATCATTTTCCCCTTCCATTCATTGACCCGGATGCTTGGCGTCTGGCGGGGCACGCATTCTCTTGCTTCTGGATGGATATTCGGGATACTTCGAGATACCCATCGATCCTGTTGACCAGAGAAGACCACTTTCACTGCCCTTTATGGTACATTCGCTTTCTGGCGGATGCCATTTAGTCTCTGTAATGCCCTGACCACCTTTCAAAGGTGTATGATGGCAATCTTTGTGGGCTAGTTGAAAAGTGCATGGAGATTTTATGGATGACTTCTCGGTCTTTGGTCACTCGCCCGATGATTGCCTCGATAATCTTGATCGGGTGTTGTCAAGATGTGTGGAAAAGGACTTAGTGCTTAATTGGGAAAAATGCCATTTCATGGTAGATGAAGGTATAGTCCTTGGCCACAAAGTGTCCGCCAAAGGTATAGAAGTAGATAGGGCCAAGGTAGAAGCTATTGAGAAGATGAGTTATCCTAAGAATGTTCGGGAAGTCCGAGGTTTTCTCGGACATGTAAACTTCATAGGAGGTTCATCCAGGACTTTTCAAAGATCGCCAAGCCCTGTCTACCTTACTAAAAAGAAAGCGTTACTTTTGATTTTGATGATATTTGCAAGCAGCGTTTGAGGAGCTCAAAAATCGTCGATCTCTGCTCAATTCTTATTTCACACATTTGGAACTTGCCGCTTTGAGCTTATGTGCGATGCATCCAACTATCTTTGTTAGTGCGGTCTTAGGAACGGCGAATCGAAGGAAAGTTCGGCCTATCTAATACGCCGACCACACGTTGAATCCTTCGCAAGTTAACTATCGACTACGAAAAGGAATTATTGGCGTAGTGTTTGCTATGGACAAGTTCCGTAGTTACTTGTTAGGTGCTCAAGTGATCGTGTGGGTGATCCTTATTTGCTGCGGTATCGATGACTAAAAAGGATGCTAAACCGCGCTCTCTGCGTTGAATCGACCTACAAGAGTTTGGCGTTCAAATCAAAGACAAGAAGAGCGGTGAGAATGTAGTAGCGGATCATGTGTCTAGGATGTTAAATGAGGAAAAGAATGAACCGGATGATATAGATCTTTACTTTCCTACAGAAAACATCATGTTGATCGATGGTCGTTCTCACGATGTTCCTTGGTACTCCTCCATTGTGAACTACCTTCATGCCAAATACCTTGATCTGAAATGTCTTATCAAGAAGAAAAAGTTCTTCTACGATATGAAATATTCGTTTGGGATGAACCTTACCTTTTCAAGATTTGCAAAGATGGTTTCTTTGAGGAGGTGTGTTCCCGAATCGAGAGCAGCGATATAATCGAGCAATGCCATAGTGGACCCACGGTGGTCACTTTGGTCCTTGGAAAGCGATTGCGAAGATCTTTCAATCCGTTTTTTTATTGTGCTTGATCTTTAAAGACCACGAAGCTTTACGTAAAGCTTGTGATCGTTGTCAAGAACGGAGCTTTGACAAAGCGATTTGACATGCCTTTGAAACCCATCCTTGAATCACGAAGTCTTTGATGTTTGGGGCATCGATTTTATGGGACCATTCCCATCATCTTGTGGCAACAAATACATCTTAGTCTGCGTTGACTATGTTTGAAATGGGTGGAGGCAATAGCCACTCCTCACAATGATCATAAAGCGGTCATGAAATTTACGAAGAAGAATATCTTTGTGAGATTTGGATGTCCACGTGCCTTGATAAGTGATGAAGGACACACTTTTGCAACCGACCTTTGGAAAAAGTCCTCGAGAAGTATGGTGTTCGCCATCACAAAGCGGCACACCATATCATCCGATGACTAGTGGTCGAGGTTGAGCGAAGCAACGAGTCTTAAGAAAATCTGGAGAAGGCGGTGAATAGTCATAGAAAAGGCTGGAGTGCGAAGTTGGACGATGTACTTTGGGCATATAGGGCCGCCTATAAGACCCCTATGGGTACATCGCCATATCAAATGGTCTCACGAGGAAACCATGTCATCTGCTGTCGAGCTAGAAGAGCACAGGCGTCTTGGGCTACGAAGTTTCTTAACCCGATTCCCAATCTGTGGCAAACACGCTGCGGCGATTGCATGAAATTTGGATGAATTCGGACTCCAAGCTTACGAAAGCGCGAGGATTAGTAAGGAGAAGATGAAACTCCTCCACGATGCCAAGATAAAAAGAGAGAATTCAAGGTCGGTGAGCAAGTGTTACTCTACAATTCCAGGTTGCATTTGTTTCTGGCAAGTTGAGGACACGTTGGTCGGTCCTTTCGAGATTCTCAAATCATTCTGGAGGTGTGCTAAATTACGAGGTTATGGTGATCAACCGTTCGAGTTAATGGTCGAAGTGCAAGCACTATATAGGTGAACATAAAGAAAAGCCTTTGATTGTTAAATTCCTCGAAATCCTCGGGTGTGGGACTTCGAAGTCAACCACTTTGCGAGTTTTCACCCGATTTGTTTTACGAGGATGGCG
Source organism: Gentiana macrophylla (assembly GCA_026214975.1). NCBI lineage: Eukaryota > Viridiplantae > Streptophyta > Magnoliopsida > Gentianales > Gentianaceae > Gentiana > Gentiana macrophylla. The sequence goes on along the minus strand of CM047806.1, from coordinate 1,476,762 downwards.
GTTGTGTTAAATCTGAAGATGTTCTAGCGAGGTAGTCTTTGATATGGAAGAGTTTGAAAGGGGCGACAACTTAAGCGTCATCGGAGGAACCGGAGAAGAAAGAATGCAACCATGGGAAACTTAAAAGGTATGGAGAGCTTTCAAAGATTTAACCCGTGTGTTATTTCTTGTTTCATGACCACCTCTTGATTCGAGCTTACGAGGTAGTGGTGGCGAGAAAGGTTAAATGGCTTTGATCGGTGAGCTTCAAATGTGTCGAGCTAACGACATAAACCAAAGCGCTACTAGGGGCACCACTAGATATACATTTTTATTTTTATTTTCTTTTGTTCTTCTTTTGTGTGTCTTAGTTTAGTTTTAGTCTAGTTAGGGTATTGTGTGAATGCTCCGTATTTGTAGTTGTGGTTGGATGCTCTGCACTTTTCCTTGGGCGGTGATTTTTCCATCTAAGCGATTATCTCTTGTGTTTCATATGATATAATTCCCCTGTCCCGAGATACTTTTCGTGTTTGTCAAGTGTGCGAGGATAGTCTTGATAGCGTTTGTGAGTTTGAGGCGATGTCGGTTTTCCGGTGGATGGTCCACAATCACGATGTCTTCGAGCATTCTGGATTCTTTGCGCGCCACTTCGGTGTTGCCCTCTTTAGAACTACAATCGGCTAAGTTCTCTCTTTCTTTTATTTTGCACACCATGAGGACATGTTGTCATTTAAGTGTGGGGAGGAAATGATCGCTATGTATCTACCATTTGGTTAATATATGATATTATTTTCTATGCTAAAATGATTTGCTAAATTTTCAACTTTTTTTGTTTTGTCGAGTAGGCAATACGACGTTTTGTTCGGTTTGTTGATAGTCATTGATCTTGTATACCATATTTTTAGTAAGTTAGTTGTTTCACCAAGATTTATTTTCACGTGCCATAGTGAATGATGAGCTAATTTATAAAGTTATACCCTTTTTGGATTAGTGATTTTTGATTATCTTGTAAGTCGTGTGCTTAGTGCTACGTATATATCTTGAGATTTATGATAGTTTGTATTTAGTTCGAGTATGATATCTTTGTGAATATCTAGAAGTTTGAATGTGATAAGTAACACGGGGCTAATGTCAATTAAAAGGATAAGTTAATAGTTGATTAAAAAAGGGTGTGTCGAAAGCTAGTCGATGATTTGAGTGAGGTAGGGTATACCACGTATGTCTATTCCACTATGATGACTAAAAGCTCACGGCGGTTAGAAAAAAAGCTGCCTTATGATTGGAGTAAGGTAGGGTGTTATCTCGAAATGTCTATTACGCTATGAGGGCAATAGCTTGTTCTAATGTGTGTTTAAAGTGAAATGGCTAAATCAACTAAGATATTTATTACGAAATTGAATATAAGGCTTAGTTGTCGTTAATCTTATCCCCAGTATAAACCGATGGATATGTTGTAGGGATTATCCTCTGAGTATTTCAGAAAGGCCCTAGATTCATTCGATCATTCTTTTCGGGATATGTCACGTTTGTAGGGTGCATCTTATGAGTGTCATTTATTGCTATTCTACGATGGGGTATTAGCTAGTTTTGCTTTGAGTTTCTCAAGTTTGGATTTAGTGGAAATTTTCTATGGCTATGCACACACACGGGTGAACTTCTAGTTTATTGACTATATGGTATATGTGTTGAGATGTCTATATTCTTTCCGAGCCTTTATCTTGTTTTGTTTTGCTCGGGACGAGCAAAAGATAAGTGTGGGGGAGTTGTTAAGGGTGATTTTATCACGGTTTTAACATTATATTTGATAATGATTTCCTCCGTATTTGTATAATTTGCATAGGAAATGAGTGTTTTAAATGATTTATTAAGCAAGTGAGTTTTTAATTAGTTTATTCGCAAAATGAGGTTGTGTATGTGTTTTAATTATGGTTTTCTGAGTATTTGGATTGTGTTACGTTTTGCGGTGTTTTTGATGTCATGTAGGTACATGTTGGAGGCTAAATTGATGATCAAATGTTGATATAATTCGAGCTAAATCAAGATAAAGATTGAAGAAGGAAGAGATAATGATCAAGAAACCGGAACCAGGCACTTCATGGGGATTTTGTCCACACTTGTAGGCACTTTCAGGGAAAGTTGTCTTGATGAAAGTTGTAGAGGATTGAAATAGCTTTCCAGCGCATTTTGAATCACCTCATTCGGAGCCCTAGAAGTGAAGTTATGAGCAAAATACTGGAGCTGAGTAGTGGGCGGGCGTCCATAAAAGTGAGCGGCGTCGAATCGTATTTTACATTCGAGAGAGTTGAGGCGGCGTTACGAGCGGCGTTCATTCTCCGTTCATAGAGGCTGGGCGGCGTCCAAGATAGTGGGCCGGGCGTCCACGGCACCGACTCAGTGAAACCGACCTAAAAATCTATATAGCGCGCGTTTTGCAAACCCCTAAATATACAATTCGACCCCTAAACCCTAGGGAGCGGCTTGGCTGCGTTTTACTCCTTTATTTTATCTACTTTTATGCAATAAAACATCTAGATTAGATAGTTAGATTTATGTTTTTATTCCATCAATTCGAGTTTGCATAAGGATGCTAGAGGCTAAATCCTCCTTGAACAAGCGTTGTGAAGCCGTCCGTTTCAACAATTTGATCTACAGTTCGTGATTATTTTGTGAGTATCTATTAAAGTTGTTACTTTTATCATGTTTTTATATGTTGATTGCATGCTATATCGAAAGATCCGTGCTTTTGTTTATTGTTTGCTTGATGAAAGTCATGTTAACCTTAGAACACCATGATAAAAGTTTAGACCTTTAATCTAATCAAAGCGAAAGTTATTAGATTGAATCTACAGATTAGAAATTGAAAGATTTCACGCCTAGGTTAGAAAGGCGTAATCTTTAACATCGAAAGATCGAAGATTAGAAAGCGAACTTGTCTACGAAAGTAGGTGTTCATGCCTTAGATTAGGTGAATCACGACTTGAGTAGAGATCACGAAATAATCCGAATTAGTATCAAGCGTTGATAGGATAGGTGGAACAATTGCTCGTTCGTTTGTTAAAATTTGATTTAAATCCTTAAAACTTGAATTGTTTAGCTTAGTTTAGTTTATTTTATTTTTTAGACTTAGTTAGTTTTTATTGCTTTCAATCTTTCCTAGCATTGGATTAATCTCCTCTCTGTCTAGTTACTTTTTTATGCAATATTTGTTTAGGTTAGTTTAAGTGACAATAATTAGTTAAAAACAAAAGCTAGGGTTCACAGCAGTCTAGTTCCCGTAAGATCGACCCGGCATTAGCCTCCATACTACGATCCTTGCACTTGAGGTTAACGGTTTATTACTTGTTGTTTTGTATTGATAAAATCCGGGACACTTACATAGTTTGGATGTGCTGCTATCCAAACTTGAGGCCCTTTCAGACTACTAAATTTCAGTTCCACTCTAGAAAATGTGTTAACCTAGGTGTCAGTCCTAGTCACAAAGGTTGGTTATGCCTTGATCAAAGTGGTAGGATCTACATCACTAGAGATGTAATATTTTGATGAACTGAGCTTTCCCTTTGCAGATAAATTTAATCAAGGCACTCATAGATCTGTGATTCCTAGTCCAAATGTCCAAATGATGTCAGTGTGTTTAATGTGATTTCTGTACATGAACCTCAGTTTATGCAAGATTCTCAGTTGGAGCATCCTTCTCATTCCATTGGTACACCATCTTCAGTGAGCAGATCTTCCCCTGACAATCACAGGTTTGAATCCTCACCCTTAACTCCTAGTCCAAACAGGTTTGCTCCTATTAGTCGTTATTTATCTCATCCAGACTCCCCAGTGACTCACCTGCACCTGTAATCAGTCATAACACCTCTGATTCTACCACTCCTATTATCACCTCTCCTTCCTTACCCAGTGTTTCATCTAGTCATTCTCCCTCTTCTCCTGTTGCACCTATACTCCCTCCTCCTACTTCAAAATTTCTTAACACACATCCAATGCAAACCAGAGCCAAAAAAGGTATTTTTAAACCCAAAGCCTTTTCAGTAGTTGCTCACCATTCTGAACTAACCAGTGTATCTGCTGCTATGGCTAGTCCTCAGTGGAAAGCAGCCATGGATGAGGAATACTCAGCTCTTAACAAAAACTGCACATAGACTCTGGTTCCTCCTACAGCACATCAAAATATGGTTGGATGCATATGAGTGTACAAGGTGAAACTCTAGCCTGATGGAAGTGTTTTAAAACACAAGGCTAGGTTGGTTGCCAAAGGATTCAGTCAAACCTATGGAGTAGACTTTACTGAAACATTCTCTCCAGTGGCTAAAGCACCAACTATCAGAGTGGTTATATCTGTTGCAGTATCTTATAATTGGCCTATACACCAGATAGATATAAATAATGCCTTTCTAAATGGTCCCTTGGATAAACTTGTTTACATGGCACAGCCTGAGGGATATGTGGATGCCTCTAGACCACACTATGTATGCAAGCTTCAGAAAGCTCTTTATGGACTAAAGCAGGCTCCTAGGGCCTGGTTTGAAGACTTTAAAAGTCAGCTTCAATGCAAAGAATTTACGCAGTCCATGTGTGACAATTCTCTTTTCATACTTAAAACTCCTGATCATATTTGCTAGTACTTGTGTATGTTGGTGATTTACTTGTGACAGGAAACAGCTCATGTCTGATCCAGAAGTTCATACATATGCTGGACAACAAGTTTTCTCTCAAAGACTTAGGTCCTGTCTCTCATTTTTTTGGGTATGCAGGTCTCCAGAAATGCCACTGGTCTCTTCCTCACTCAGACTCACCATGTCACTCAGTTATTCGAAAAGATGGACTGTGAGTCCCTCAGCACCTGTCCTACTCCTATGGTCCCAAGCCATAAATTGGATGAAAAACCTGGTGAGCCATTTTAGAATGTTACTCTTTACATAAGTATCATTGGTGCATTGCAATACCTAACATGCCCAGACATTAATTTTTCTGTCAACTTTCTAAGTCAGTTTATGCAAAATCCTGGTGTTGAACATTGGACAGCTCTTAAAAGATTATTGAGGTATGTGAAGGGTACGCTGCAGCATGGACTGCATTTCAAGCCCTCCAGCAATCTGTCCTTCACTGGTTTCTCTGATGCTGATTGAGGAGTGTCCTCTATTGACAGAAAATCTATCAGTGGTTACCGTGTGTTCCTTGGTGAATCTCTTGTGTCTTGGAGCTCCAAAAAACAAGGTGTCAAGATCTAGCACAGAATCTGAGTAGAGAGCTCTGGCTAACCTTGCAGCTGAAATGAAGTTGTTGACATATTTAATTACGGAAATGCATGTTCCTATTTTTGGTGTTCCTACAACATGGTGTGATAACACCAGTGCTTCTTATTTGGCACAAAATCCGGTTTATCATGCAAGAACAAAGCACATAGAGATAGATGTTCACTTTGTTCGAAATGAAGTGTTGGCCAAGAAATGTGTGCTACATACCATCTACTGACCAGATTGCAGATTGCAGATTGCTTGACAAAGCCCTTGACAGCCTCTCAGTTCCAAATGTTCAGAGACAAACTCAATGTTGTTGTCCCACCCTTGAGTTTGAGGGGATGTTAGAATATATGGCTAATTACCATGATGACATGTGGCTTAATCTAGACTGTACAACTAAATAGTGAATGTATGGCTCAGATCAGTCAGTTAGTTAGCTCTTAGAATGAAATATATATGTGTGTAATGGGATGCTGAGAATGCAAGTTGAATTAATGATAATGATCAACTTTATTAGTTCTCTACTTTTCTAACTGTACGTATAGGTGGCGAGCGGCGACAATATTTTTTTTTAAGCCGGCGAGGTTATTAGATATTTTAGTAAAATGTATTTCCATTAATTGAAATGTACAAGGTACAATATGTATTTATATACAGTTAGAAAATAATCTAGGAATTCTAGGATCGTATGTAATAAATACAGAATATCTTGTATTAACTATAAAATATACAGAATATCGGTACACATGAGGCCCGCATACGAGGCGTATAAGCCTTGCATATTAAAGGGAAACTTGATTTTATTGTGTTTGAAAACTTTTATTTTCTGATAATTGTTTATAACATCATACAACATTTTTGATTGACATACATTTATGTTTGAGACTAATTTATAAAGGGAGAAAGGATTTATCATACTATATATACATTGGAACATAACACAAACAATAATTAATCAGCTAATATTTGTTTTTAAAAAAACAAGATAGAGAACCCAAAAAATTTATTAAAATCATTTTTTATTCTAAATTAAATGATACATCTAAACAACAATTTATTCCTACCGAAACAACATTATACATAACAAATACGATAAAATAACGTATCAAAATAATTCTTCTCAAAATGGAGAAGTCATAAACCAAAAAAAAAAATAAAAAATACAAGTTTGTTAAATCATCCAAAGTTGTATATTTTTTGTTTTTTGGTTATGACTTCTACATTTTGAGAAGAATCATTTTGATATGTTATTTTATTGTATTTGCTACGTATATTTCTGTTTGTATAGGATTTTTATCGTATTTTCAATGTATACTGCTGTTTGGGTAGGTACAAATTGTTGTTTGAATGTATCATTTAATTTACAATACAAAAATGATCTGAATATTTTTTTTTGGGTTCTCTATTCTGATTTTTTTATAGGTATTTATTTATAAAGACTAGTTTAAATATTTAATTAGGCATTTAGGACACACTTAAATTTTATTTTATTATAATGACATAAAATCAGTAAATAGACAAAACAACCCCTAATTTTTTTTTCTTTTTCTTTTTCTGGACGTTAATTTTTTATTTTTATTTCTGTGGCCGCAAATAATTTTTTTTTTCTTTTCTGTGGACGCAAAAAATTTTTTTTTCTTTTTTTTAAAGAGACACCGCAATGCACACCGCAATGCATCGTCGGGGTGGTCAATGCATCGCGGTTGTTAGTGCATCGCGGTGTCACTTCATCGCGGTGTCTCTGTATCGGGGGTGGTCACTGCATCACGGTGTCTCTGCATCGGGTGGTCACTGTATCGTGGTGGTCAATAGATCGGTGGTCAATGCATCGCGGTGGTCAATACATCGCGATGGTCACTACATCGGAGGTGTATCTCACATCGCGGTGTCTCGCATCGCGGGTGGTCTTGCATCGCGTGGTCAATAGATCGGATCGGGGTGGTCATCGCGGTGGTCAATAGACGGGGGTGGTCAATGCATCGCGATGGACATTGCATCGGAGGTGTATCTACATCGAGGTGTCTCTGCATCGCGGCGTCTCTGCATCGTGGCGTCTCTGTATCTGGGGTGGTCAATGCATCGCGGTGTCACTTCATCGAGGCTTCTCTGTCGCGGCGTCTTTGCATCAGGGGTGTCTTTGCATCGCGGTGGTCAATGCATCGAGGTGGTCACCGGGAAAAAAAACACCTTTTAAGCGTCCAGAAAAAAAAAAAAAATTTAAGGGTAGTTTGGTCTATGTACTCATTTTGTGTCCTTATAACTAAATAAGATTAAGTGCATCCTATTTGCTTAATTAAGTCTAATATGTCTCATTTGGACAATTGCCTCTCTTTTGAATAACGAATATTGGATGATAAATTTTTGTTTGTGTTATGTTCCGATATATAGTATGATAAATTCTTTCACCTTTATAAATCTTGTCTCAAACATAAATGTTTGTCAATAAAAAAATGTTGTATGATGTTATAAACCATCATCATGAAATAAAAAATTTCAAACACAATAAAGTCAAGTTTTTCTTTAATATGTGGGCCTCATGCATACCGAATATGTCGAGCATATTTTTCAAAACTTTTCATACAAGGCATATTAATCAAAATAATATATAACTTTTGAAGCATATAAAGTCAAGTTTCCGGAAATTTCAAGGTAGCCATACACCCCATATCACCCGTATAGATCGATCCGGCAACAGTTACCCTGCCTTCCGCTTTGTCAGCTATATGCCAAGTTTATCCGGTAGAAGACAGTAGACAAAATAATAATATTGAAAAAAACCATTTTACCGGAAAGTGAAGAGGCTTTGCCCAATTTTTCCCGCAAAAATGAAAACCATAAGCTGTTTTAGGCTTTAGGAAACATTGTGTAAAAAAAATGATGAGAGAAGGGATCGATGTTACAAAAGCTTAAAGTGCATTCAAACTTGTAAAAAAATATAACCTCAAACTCATATAAAACAAGAAAACTTATCCACCCAAAAAACTAGGTTATAAGAAGAGGTAAATTCATTTTTTTAATATGATGAGACACTTTAACACGTCCCTAAAATATGGGTCGATCTTTAAAAAAGTCTGGGCCATAAATAGCACACTAAGACATATAAATGCAATATAAGATTAATAAAGAGACGTAACATTTGCACTTGCATAATAAATTAAATAGATGATTTTGATACCATATAGAAAATATAACCCAAACACATATAAAATGAGTATTTCATCCAAAAACCTAGGCTACGAGAGGTGGTGAATGAAACAATTACAAGTTGTTAATGTGAGACACTTTAACAAAATTTCAATTAACTTTTGAGAATCTAATAGTCGACTATTTTGAAGTTTCACTTTTGTATATTGTCACGCATGTCACAAGGTTTGGTAATTTGAAATATATTAATTTCTTTTTACACTATTCTCAGATATACCCAAACAATTCGTATTTCGAAATTTATTCTGGTTTTCGATTCGGGTGATTACGTTAGACCTATAAATCACATAACTCTATATATGAGCATGATCAAAGCTTATTAACTATTAATTTCCAAAAAGAGATGTATTAAAAACGAGGAGGGATATAGTTTTTTTGAAAGAGGAGGGATATAGTTACTCTTTCAAATCTATACACCATCATCGATCATCTCACATCAGTTTTCTGTTTGAGAAAAAAAAAAACTTAAAACATTTACATCCACAAAATTATATTAAATGTAGAAATTATAAAGATTTAAGAAAATAAATCTATCATCTAAAATTAAAAAGCAATGCCAAAAGCAAAAACTATCATTATCCTTAATTACAAAAGGTGGCAGGCAAAAGAGAAAAAACTTTTTCCCATGATGATTGACCGCACTATTGTTTTGATTAAAAAGCATGGAGCTCTATGGATCGATATATATATATATATATATATAGAAGCGGATTCGGGAATTTATTTAGGTGTGGTGTAAATCGCTATATCTTTTATTATTAGGTGGGATCACCTTGAGCCTAAAACATCGATTTGTATTATATATAGTTTTAATTTTTGTGGGGAAGAGACGTGGAAGACACTATATATATATATATATATATATATATATATATTTTTATTTTTATTTGGGGAAGAGAATGACTTTATTTTTATTTTTATTTTTATTGGGTGTGTGGAGGGGAGGAGAGGGAGGGAGGGAATGGAATGGAAAAATAAAACTTTAGGCCACTTTATGTGTTTCATAATTTTTTGCTAAGATGCTACAATGCCCACCTAAACAAAAAAAAATAAAAAATAAAAAACAAAAAAAAAACCTTTAAATGGCTTTTAAGAGCACTTATGGTAGATACAATATAATAGTGTAAATCAGTTCTTCAAAAAAAAAGTGTAAATGAGTACAGTTAAATTTCAAACCATATGGATATACTAGAATATTTACTCAAATCATTGACAAATATAGATCTCCATATCACTTAAAAAAAAATGATCCTGCAATTGCTCTAAAACTGTGTGTGTTTTTTTTTTTTTGACTGTATAAAACTGTTTTTACTACTGTATTTCAAAAGGGAAGACCAATTCATTTGTTTTCCTTCTTTTCAACAAGTTTATTTTCTTCCCATTGTTTTTTTTTTTTTTTTTTCATGATTTATAATCATATTACAGTTCATTTAATAAAAGGTTAGCTTATTCAAAAAAAGATTTATATCATATAAATGCATGTATATATATATATACACATGATTAACAAGAAGCTTCTAACTTTTGTTTTACGTTGTTAGAATATACAAAATATTCTAATAATATTTTACATATTCTAACATACATTTTGTTTAAATGATCAATGATGTAAATTTGTTATATATTTTATTTGTTGTGAATATTTTGGTATTACTTTCTTGTCAGACCACCACCACACCCCCACTCCCACTCCTTGTTTTTTAAACTCTCCTATTGAATACCAATAGAACAACGATGTAGAACAAACACGATCGAGTTGCATAACATATATGTATATTCGAATGAAGATTGAACAAAACATATATATATATATATATATATATATATATATATATATATATATATATATATATATATATATATATATATATATATAATCATTTCAAGAACACCTGAAATTTGAAAATAAAAGCTTCAAAGCTCAAACATGCAGCTTATATATATATATTATCTTGATGCAGTAAGCACCTGTGCCATATTCAAGAATCTTGAAATTCTTGTAATATATAATATAAACTTTGAATGCACAGACCGACCTAGTGGTGGTGTGGATCAGGCCCTTCAGGCACAAGTCTGTCTTCAATCATTTCTCTTCTAACAATATTTCGTACCAGTACCTTTCTTGAATCAAACCCTATTATTATTTGACGCAATATTTGTCTGCCATCTATCTTTCTTTGCATGCTCTTCACTCCGCGGTAGCTTGTTGCGTCTGAGTAATTGTGATGAAGAGATGTGAAAATTAACACCATTATCAGCCATGTAGTTGAGTTCATCGTTACTTGCATTACAAGTTTCAAAGCTATATATATAGAGAGCAGAGAGAGATTTCTTGTAGAGTTAAATGCTCAGAAAAAAAAAAAAAGGGAGTAGGAGGAGGCAGCAATGGATATCTAAGTTTCTTGATTTATAATGGATTAACTGAATATGTATATATACACAGGGGCGGATCCACCCATATGGTCCCCCCTCGGATCCAGAAAATACACTATTGTGTATGTTGTGTATTTTTTTTGCCCTCCTAAAAATTTACACTCGCCTATAATATCGCCTCCGGCCCCTATATATCCGGGATCTTGCGCCTGCATATATATATATATATATATATATATATATGATGATAATTGATAAGGTGTCGTTATTATATATATAGAGTGTGATATTCACTATATTTATGGTTTTTACTGGTATTTTTCCTATATTTAAAGGATCGGGGCAGTTGAGAAACTTCCAGTCGATTGCATCTTGTTTCGTTCTTTTGTCAAGAATTTATAATGGAAAAAAATTAATTACAAAATATTAACTATATGTTAAATAAAGATATTATTAAATATTAGTATGTGATCGTCCTTTGAAACGAAGAATAATATGGTCGGTCGCTTCGTCCTTTCAAAAATTATGAGTTGGTTTCTGAGTTGTATACCTAGTCATTTAAGCCCTTTATGACCATGGATCTTTTTTTTGAGAACCTAATTATTTTTGTGCCTGTAAGTATATTATATATGTCCATCTTTGATTCATTGAACTTTTATACATAGAAGAAATGAGCTGCTGAAAAAAGTGGAATATTATTCATTCCATATATCAACTTTGAATTTTACTACATGTTAATTACGAGTCTTACACGTTAATACATGATAATAAAATATACATTAATACGTGAAATGAATACTTGTAACGGATATATCATTTTTGCATAATTAAATGAGCTTTTATTTGCATCAAAACGATTTTTTTTTAAACCGTAAAAGATAAATTTTATTAAATACTCTAGCAAAGCACCACAAGACTCTACTGGTATATCACGTTCACCGGTGCACCACATCTACCACATAATCAAAATTTTGAAAGTCGTGCATGATTCTGGAGTCATGACTTTTCGAAAGTTGATTCTCACAATACACTTGCAGAAAGTCGGTTTTTGTCTTCAAGCGCTCAATAACTTGTTTATATGCGGACCTTCTTACAAAACTTGGAAAAAAAAAAAAAAAAATTAAAATGCATGTACATGATACATCAAGAGACAAGAGCAACTCAACACAAATAGCTGGATAAATTTTTTTAGGGCATTTTGATGCCAAGGAAATTTTAGAAAATAATAGCCATGAGAAGAAAATTTGAGAAAATATGTTTAGTTACGTAGAGAAAAGATCAGACAAATGCATTAAGAGATTGTACAGTGGATGGGTGAGGGGTTTATGAGGATAAGAGGTATCACTGTAGGCGTTTAGGGGATGAGTGGTAGTACATCTTGGGCACTGGCGGAGGCAGGATATTGCCGTCCAGAGGACACAATTAAGTGTCGGAATAAATAAATATATATTAGTATTAAAAGATGGGAAAATTTATTCATGATGCTAGGTTTTGAACCTATATATGCACTACAGGTCATATATATATATATATATATATATATATATATATATATATATATATATATATATATATCCAATTTTCCAAGCGATATTACTATTTGTCAAGGGTATTTTGGTCAATATGAAAATCTGAGAGGGGCACGAGCCCCCGTGAGTCCTATATAGCTCCGTCCTTGATCTTGGGTGGGTGATGATAGATGATGGCCGGCGGGTTAGGCAGGTGAGGGTGAGTGGTGTTGGTAGGTAGTGGCAGAGTAAGTGGTATTGTGGTGACAATGTTGGTAGATACATGCAAGGTAGTCAATAATGGGTAATGGGTTAAGGGCAAAGAGGTTGGTGGCTGAAGGGTGAGCCGCTGGCGGTGGAATGTTGTGGTTTCAGTGGGTGGAAAGGTGTGTGGGTTGGTGGCGGCAATGGGTGGGTCTGGGGCAGCGGACGGTGGGTCTACGACAATGTGTGTTGGTAAGGTGGTTCGGTGGAGGCGTGTTGCGGTGAGAAGGGTGTGTGGCGGCAAGCAATGTTGATAGAATATGTCGGTGGTGTTTAATGGTGGGGATGGTTGGGATATGCGGTGGTGTCATAGGAAAGTGGGTACGGGTGGCATGAGGGGTGGGTAGAGGCAAGAGGCGGCATGTATTGTTGGTGTGGGTTGATCGCGGCATGTGGTAGTAGATAAGGTCAATGGAGGATGGTGGATGGTGGTGGGTGGTTACAATAGGGTGGTTCGATGGTGTCACTAGGGTTAATATGTGGCGGTAAGTGGTGTAATGCCCTGTTCCCAGACACCGAGTCCTTATCCGGAAAAGGAACGTTTGGCACGTATAAAATAAAAATAAATTCATTTTATACGTAAGCCTCTACTACGTCGTATCAAATGAAAGCAAACGGAAGCAAAAGACTCGGGTATAAAAAATTTCAACATCCAAGAATAGAAATACAATCTAAAGACGGAAATGTAACCTTTATTACATTCAAAGAAAATACGAAAATCCAAAAGAAATGTACGATATCCTCAAAAGAACAGTAAAAATACTACAAGTCCTAAAAGACCAAAAGTCAACTCCAAAAGGACTAAAAGAATAAAGTCTCAATAATCAAAAGGAAGAATAAAAAAATGTGCAACTCCAACGAGGCGTCGTCAAACGTCATCATCGAAATCCTCATCGAAAACTTGATCAACCTGTTCATCTTCTCACCCCCAAACACATAGAAAACATGCATTTGAGGTAAGTACAACGTACTTAATAAAAGAGAGAAGCTATGATATCAATTAAGATTTATAAAGAAAAGATAGTTGAAAGTTTAGTTATCTTTATGTGACAGACTCAATCTGGGGTTCATTTCATGTCCGTCAACATGTTATGACTAAACATTTCTAACTTAACTTATCTATGTTACATCCGCACTCAAGGGCACTACGCATATCCAACTGGGGATATTCTTGGCAACATATTGGTGGATCACACCAATATCCACGGAAGCCTATTCTGGTAGACTCCGATAGTGCGCACGTTTCAGTGAAGTCCCTCCGTACTTAGGGTCTTGTGAACCTACGGAGTTATCCACCTTCAGGAAAGCACACACATCGCGATATTGTCTGGTGCCTATCCAAGAGTGATGACGTTTAATCTTTTACTAGTCAAGTACGTATTTATTAAATGGTTAACTAACCACCTATGTGTTTCAAATCATCTCCCTCATACATACTACTCTCTTCCTAGACCACTAGACATAAACACGTCTTAGCAATTACAGAGACATTGATGAATATTAATTCATCTATGCACAAGCCTATCATGCTCTTCCGACGGATCCGAACTTCTGTTAGGAAATCACTAGTTTAACGCAGCGGAATTTAAAATTTGATTTCCTTTTCTAGATCGTTCTTCGTTTAATGCAATAAACACGTTAAGTAGTTTGACGGTTATACCTTAGATGATCTACAAGATCGTCGCTTTGACCGCCAACGGAGAGTAGTTCAACGCGCAAGCCGCCCACGCGTCCGGCCTCTATCGCTAATCCACACGAAACCCTCGCGGAATCCTCCTGGATTGCTATCAGAAAAACTCCGGCTGCTAGACCGGACCTTTTCTTCCCTCACAAACTCACTATGGAGAGCTCTCTATTTTACACAAGAATTATGAACTCTTGTAATTGTGTTGTACAAAAGAGCTTGACACCCACTTCCTTTTTATAGAGGAAGTGGCGCCCCATATGTAGTGTGGAGGAGAAGAAACCATTTTCTAATAAAATAAGGAAAATCAATTAGATTGATTTATCTCTTTAATTGTCAATATCATATATTGATTATAATTATCTTATTACCATAAATCTATTTTTCCAAAATCAATTAATATCCTATATTAATATTATGGCAATATTTATTAATTAAAGTGCACAATCCAAGTGTATCTCATACACTCAAAAGTGGCGCCCCTTTAGTCAATAAATTGACTTCCGGAATATTCTTTAATTAATATAATTTATATATAATTAATATCTTGTATTTTATTTATTCATAATAAATAAACACCACCATATTAATTTACCACTATAACCTTTATAGTCAGAGATAAACTTTCCTTATTTGGTTATCAACTATAACCGCATTTTAATCCGACTCGATGTTCATATGTGTGTGACCCGATAGGCTTCGAATATGTTGGCCGTAGACACAAAGTGCAATTTACTAAAATGCCCTTCATACCTAACGATCACGGGATAGCGTCACAGCAACACACCGTGACCCCAATTATCGGAAGAGTCAAAAGCAATGACTACTACCTTTCATGTGAAGCGATTACCGTGTAACTTACAATCCTATCGCTATAATAATATCCATACGATCGTATCTCGAAAGTGTCAATACATTGACGATCGTATCTTATAATCTGGATATCATGCTCTCTCGGAATAACACATTTACTCCCACTTTGCAAAGATTCTCGAGAGCGAGACATTCCTTATAAGAAGGCCATTTCGGATATTCGATCCCAATCATAGGATACGCGATTCCCGGACGACCAATCATGTATACTCCGCGATGCTTCAATATCATACCCAATCACTACCGCATGATCGCCCGTGGTTAGGAGAAATCTCAATAGTGTCAAAGCATGACAATCCACACCGTGATGCCATGAAGACTCGGTCAAAGGATAATTACACAACCGCCACATAGTGTGACACTTAATGTAAGTGGGTCGGTCCTAACGCACGCATTCTCTAATACACCGTCCACGTAAAGTCCAAGTGTCCCTACACTTCGATGAGAGCGAGATCTATCCCTACCTTCTAAAAGATAGAAGACATCCAATACGTGTTAGTCCGATTATACTATCAATGTCCCATTTGATAATATGTAAGACTAGAGACATTTAAGTACCAACCTTGTTATAGTGATTAGAGATCTCATCAACCATAATCACTATCATGGTTTCTATATCATGATTGATACTAGGGGCGTTACTATATATATACTACAAATAATATGAAGACAAACAATATATAATAACATAAGTGCTTTTATTAATCACAATAAAGTTATTACATGAACTAAATAGACTGTAAATGACCCGACCCGGTCGGATCCGGTCCGACCCGATTGGGTTTAGGATACCTTTCCAACAATCTTCCACTTGGCCTAAAGCCAATCACCCATATGCCTAAGCCCGTGCAAGTGAACATGTTTCTCATGCTTAGCTTGAGACAATGCCTTGGTTAACGGATCAGCTATGTTATCATCCGTGTGGACTTTCTCTATCTTTACATCTCCTCTATCTACTATCTCTCTAATCAAGTGATAGCGCCAGTAGCACATGTTTGGACTTCGATGAGACCTTGGTTTCTTTGATCGAGATATCGCTCCATTATTATCACAAAGATGCAGGTACTGGACCTTCAATGGAGGAACCACACCAAGTTCGATGAATGAACTTCTTCATCCAAAGCGCTTCCTTTGCCGCCTCCGAGGCTGCTATGTATTCGGCTTCCGTTGTAGAGTCCGCAGAGTCTCCTCGCTTGGAACTCTTCCCACTCACCGCTCCGCCGTTAAGCGTGAAAACAAATCCAGATTGTGACTTGAAGTCGTCTTTGTCGGTTTGGAAGCGCATCCGTGTAACCTCGCAATACTAAATCATCGTTCGAAAACCAGGAACATATCCTAAATACGTCTCAAGTACTTAAGGATATTTTTTGATGACAATCCGGTGACCATCACCTGGATTGGACTGTACCTACTAGTCATACTAAGAGGGTACGAGACGTGCGGTCTTGTGCATAACATGGCATACATGATAGACCCAATTGCCGAAGCATAAGGGACTTTACTCATTTGTGCCCTTTCTCCCTCTGTCTTAGGACTCATTCCTTCGACAGGTAGACCCCATGTGACATGGCAAAGCAATCCTTTCTTGGATCGCTCCATTTGAATCTCTTGAAGATCTTGTCTATGTAGGTGGATTACGATGGACCAAGCAACCTTTTAGATCTATCTCTATAGATCTTTATTCCCGCAATATAAGTTGCCTCACCCAAGTCCTTCATTGAGAAGTTCTTGGATAACCAAGCTTTGACTGATTGTAACATGGGCACATCATTCCTATGAAGCGATATGTCATCCACATAAAGCACTAAGAACACAATAGCACTCCCACTAACCTTCTTGTAAACACGGGGCTCATCTTCGTTCTTGATGAAATCAAACTGTTTGATTATCTCATCAAAGCGAAGATTCCAACTCGAAGCTTGCTTTAATCCATAAATGGATCTTTGCGGTTTACACACCATCCTGGCGTCATTGGTTGTGAAACCCTCAGAGTGTGTCATATACACTTCCTCAGGCATGAGTTCCCGTTAAGGAAATTTGTTTTCACATCCATCCGCCGATTTCGTAATCATGGTATCTTTGCAATAGCGAGCAAAATTCTAATGGATTTTAACATGGCAACAAAGTAGAAGGTTTCATCATAGTCAACTCCTTGTCTTTGCTTATAACCTTTTGCCACCAACCTAGCCTTGTAGGTGGTCACGTTATCCGTCCATGTCGGTCTTTCTCTTAAAGACCCATTTACACCCTATGGGAACTATTCCTCAGCGGATCAACTAAGTTCCAAACTTGGTTGTCCTTCATGGATTCCATCTCGTAATTCATGGCTTTGAGCCATTTCTCTTTGTCGTGCCTTAATGGCACCTCCTCATAAGTTCTAGGGTCCTCATCTTCCATGAGATATACGCTTGTGTGTACCTTTCGGGTCCACGGCGTTCCTGGTGGATCTTCGAGGTGTAATTGTGTCACGGTAGAGGTGGCGCCACATTTGTATGTGGTGCCTCCTCTACTTCCATCAACGGATTGTTATCCGTAAGTGGTTCTCGAATTTCTTCGAGATCAATCTTACTCCCACCGACCCTATCCGAATAAACTCTTTCTCCGAAAGTGGCGACCCCGGCAACAAACACCTTTTGTTCCTCGGGGTGGTAAAATTGG
Source organism: Gentiana macrophylla (assembly GCA_026214975.1). Lineage (NCBI taxonomy): Eukaryota > Viridiplantae > Streptophyta > Magnoliopsida > Gentianales > Gentianaceae > Gentiana > Gentiana macrophylla. The sequence continues at coordinate 1,458,973 of CM047806.1, read as the reverse complement.
TACCCTTTGGTTTCTAGGATAACCCACAAGCAGACATTTGTCGATCTAGTTCCGATTTGTCGAGGCATGGTTCGTTTCACATAAATTGGACATCCCCAAGGTTTCATGTAACCTAGTGTTGGTTTCTTCCCTTTGAACACTTCATAGGGAGTGGACTCAACCGTCTTTGATGGAACTCGGTTCGAGTGTATAGGATGCGGTTTTAGAGCATACCCCAAAACGATTTTGGAAGAAGCGCATAGCTCATCATGGAAGCGTACCATGTCTAACAAAGTACGATTCCTCCTCTCGGATATGCCATTCATTTGTGGCGTCCCCTGGAGGGGTCCATTCGAGTAGAATCCCATTCTCCTTTAAATAACTTTGAAACTCTCCATCTAGGTATTCTCCACCTCGATCGGATCGAAGTGTTTTGATTTCTTTACCTAGTTGTTTCTCCACTTCACTTCGAATTCTTTGAACTTTTGAAGGCTTGGACTTATACTTCATTAAGTATATATAACCATAGCGAGAATGGTCATCGGTGAAAGTGATAAAATAAGAGTATCCTCCTTTGGCTTGAATTGACATTGGGCCACACACATCGGTATGTATAAGCTCAAGCAATTCATTGGATCTTATCCCTTTGCCACTAAAAGGTGACTTTGTCATCTTGCCAAGTAAACAAGCTTCGCATGTATCAAGCGATTCGTAATCGAATTGATCCAACATTCCATCTTTATGGAGTTTGGAAATGCGATTCTTATTTATATGGCCAAGTCTACAATGCCATAAGTAGGATTCATTCAAGTCATTTGTTTTGGCTTTCTTGTTATTTATATTAAGTACATCAACATTCATATCTAATATGTACGGACCATTGCTAAGTATGCGATTACCATAAAAGATTCCATCACGTGAAAAGAACAACATTTATTCTCAAACGTAAAAGAAAATCCATCAACATCTAATGCAGAAATAGAAATAATGCTCTTCGTAAAGAGCAGGAACAAAATAATGATTATTGAGTTCTAGTACTAGCCCTTCGGGCAATGAAAGAAAATAAACTCCTACGGCCGGTAGCAAGAACACTTGCTCCATTTCCAACGCGTAGGTCCACCTCTCCTTTCCTCAGATCTCTAGTTCTTCTTAGTGCCTGCATATTCAGTACAAATATGAGAACCACAACGATGATCTAATACCCAAAGTGGTTAGACTTAGAAGAAGTAATGTTGATCTCAATCATAAATATATACGAAGTCGAAGCATCGAATGCTTCTTCTTGGTACTCAAGAAGCCCTTGCAGTTTCTCCTCCAATGTCCGGTCTCACCGCAATGGAAGCAAGCATCCTTGGATTTGTCTTTTGCTATCTTAGGCGTTGGCTTAAGTGCACCTTTCGCCTTCTTGGACTTTTTGCAGGATTTTGCCTTGCCCTTGCGAAGTGACCAAAGAACACTTGCTTTCCCTTCCCTACGGTGCCTCGGCGATTTTCAACATGTTCAATAACTCCGCCAGGAGCAATCTATCTTGTTCATGTGATAGTTCATCTGGCTGCGAGAATGAGTCGGTAGAGATTGCAGAATCAAGTCAATACTCACTCTCGTTCCAACTTGTGGCCCGACTTCCCAAGCCTCTCTATGTACCCGATCATTTTAAGCACGTGTGACCCCACAAAGAGTCCCAGATGCCATCTTACAACTAAGCAGGGCCTTCGAGACCTCACTACCTCTTAGTGCGAGGCGAGAAGCGTAAAGTTCCTTCAGGTGGACCATGATAGAGTAGGCGTCCATAGACTACATCTTTGTCAAGCTGCGAGCCGGTGTCATAGAAGCAAGCATGATACATGTAGCATCGATCTTGTCGAGCAAAGTGCTTTTGTACTTCTCGACAACATCTGCAGCCGAACCCTCAGCGGGCTTTTCCGGTAGGGCCTCGTCCAAGACATAGCCAATCTTCTCGTGCCTCAAAATGATTTTGAGGTTTCTTTCCCAATCGAGAAAATTAGTTTCGTCAAGCTTGTTTTCGATGATAAAACGAAGGTTCAATTTGTTTGACATTTTCTACAATAATAAATAAAGATAGAATAAGTAAAAGCTCATGTATAAAAACCTAAATTTGCACTAAGAAATTTATAAGGTTTTACTCCCACTAGCCAACTATTCCCTATTGGCTTTCAAGAATTTTAATTAATTCTTTTGGTGGTCGGGACCCTATCTAGTTGCCTTAATCCCCGACGGTGGTCGATCAATCTCGGCAATTTCGAAGGTAGGTACTCTACCACCGATCGCATCGCGCATCGCGACTCGGTGGTCGACTAGTCAACTCTTTGACGTCTCACATCTCTATGTGATAGTCAACCCCTTGTCTCTAAAGTCGACGCCCTGAAGGTGGCCAATCACCGAAAGACTTTAGTCGAGTCATAACCCAATATTCATGAGATCTCGTGGCGATCATATCTCAATAATAACGATATACCCGTGGTAGGTCAACTCCGACGGCGGTGGTCGATCAGTTGGATCCGAACAAAGGCTCTTCACCGTCATTATAATATTGGGAGACAATTTTGGCTCGATTTTTGGAGTGGGAATAATTTTAAATTAATTCACTTAATTAATTTAGTTTAATTATGGTCTCATCTACTATGTGCATATTACTACGATATCATATAAAGTAAAACATACACAACATTCCGCGCATAAAATAACCGGTATGATCATGGACTTTTTCTAAGTGCGGTTTGAATACAAACCCATTTAAAACCGCTGGTCACAAACTAAGGGTATCTGCAACCGCCAATAGGATCTTTATTCTTTGTGACGCCAATGGGTTCTTTATCTCTCCTTGGTCTCGAACTTCTTGCTCCATTCTTGTTACATAATAAATAATTACACCCGCCGCACACGGGGAACTCGAGGAATGGGATAAATGCAAAAAGTAAACTAGGTCACGCGTTCTTCATAACGGCCTAGGACAATTTTTCAAAACCAACATAAAGAAAACATTCCCATCTATCCTATTGGTCGAGTCCATGATCAATCGGGTCCATATAATCACATTATATCTACTATCTAATCCATACAATTTTATCTTATGAAAAGATTAAATTCTAATTTTAACTACTACTACTCATGCGTCTTTTATTTTATCACGTCAAATAATTAAATAACTTTTAATTAATTATATGACTTAACCGAAAATTAAAATTAACATTTAATTTTAAATCGATTTCAATTTTAATTAAATTTGAACTATTCAAAATAAAATTAAAATTATAAAGTCTCCTATTTGTTTCATTTCCAAAACTAAATTTAGCTTAGTCGCCCACTTTCCAAAATCAAAATTTTGAGTGGCTTTGCAAGCTAAGCTATTCCAAATCAAATATTTGGAAAGGGCTGCAGCCTACTCCAAATCATATATTTGGAAAGGCCAAATTATTTTAGTCAGGCTCAGCCACTTTCCAAAATCAAAATTTTGGAAGTGGCGCAAGCTAAGCTATTCCAAATCAAATATTTGGAAAGGGCCAGCTATTCCAAATCAAATATTTGGAAAGGCCAAATAATTTTAGTTTAGGCTGGCCACTTTCCAAAATCAAAATTTTGGAAGTGGCACAAGCTCAAGCCTATTCCAAATCAAATATTTGGAAAAGGGCTGAGCCTATTCCAAATCAAAATTTGGAAAGGCCAATGTCCCATATGGTTTCCCAATGGTCCAAACTATTTGAACCATTGGTTGGCCATACGACACAACTAAACAAACGAGATATCTATGCACAATAAAATATCACAAAACGAAAAAGGTTGATCTCCCCATTGGAAGAGAGAGCCGACGGACGGCAACCCTAGGGTTTACCGCCGCCGCCGCCCCTTGAGAGGAGGGCGCCGCCGATCGGCCGACCCCAAGAACCCTATTTTTTTTTTTGTTTTAACGTTTTCGTGATTTAAATCTTGCATCTATCGATTAAATACTACGCATTTAAATTATGCTTATTGCTTAAGCTCAAGTCTGTCTCGATACCACTTTGTTAGGAAATCGAGTAACGCAATGAATTTAAAATTTGATTTCCTTTTCTAGATCGTTCTTCGTTTAATGCAATAAACACGTTAAGTAGTTTGACGGTTATACCTTAGATGATCTACAAGATCGCCGCTTTGACCGCCAACGGAGAGTAGTTCAACGCGCAAGCCGCCCACGCGCGTCCGGCCTCTATCGCTAATCCACACGAACCCCTCGCCGAATCCTCCTGGATTGCTATCGGAAAAACTCCGCCGCTAGCCGGACCTTTTCTTTCCTCACAAACTCACTATGGAGAGCTCTCTATTTTACACAAGAATTATGAACTCTTGCAATTGTGTTGTACAAAAGAGCTTGACACCCACTTCCTTTTTATAGAGGAAGTGGCGCCCCATATGTAGTGTGGAGGAGAAGAAACCCTTTTCTAATAAAATAAGGAAAATCAATTAGATTGATTTATCTCTTTAATTGTCAATATCATATATTGATTATAATTATCTTATTACCATAAATCTATTTTTCCAAAATCAATTAATATCCTATATTAATATTATGGCAATATTTATTAATTAAAGTGCACAATCCAAGTGTATCTCATACACTCAAAAGTGGCGCCCTTTAGTCAATAAATTGACTTCGGAATATTCTTTAATTAATATAATTTATATATAATTAATATCTTGTATTTTATTTATTCATAATAAATAAACACCACCATATTAATTTACCACTATAACCTTTATAGTCTGTAGATAAACTTTCCTTATTTGGTTATCAACTATAACCGCATTTTAATCCGACTCGATGTTCATATGTGTGTGACCCGATAGGCTTCCGAATATGTTGGCCGTAGACACAAAGTGCAATTTACTAAAATGCCCTTCATACCTAACGATCACGGGATAGCGTCTAGCAACACACCGTGACCCCCAATTATCGGAAGAGTCAAAAGCAATGACTACTACCTTTCATGTGAAGCAGTTACCGTGTAACTTACAATCCTATCGCTATAATAATATCCATACGATCGTATCTCGAGTGTCAATACATTGACGATCGTATCTTATAATCTGGATATCATGCTCTCTCGGAATAACACATTTACTCCCACTTTGCAAAGATTCTCGAGAGCGAGACATTCCTTATAAGAAGGCCATTTCGGATATTCGATCCCAATCATAGGATACGCGATTCCCGGACGACCAATCATGTATACTCCGCGATGCTTCAATATCATACCCAATCACTACCGCATGATCGCCCCGTGGTTAGGAGAAATCTCAATAGTGTCAAAGCATGACAATCCACACCGTGATGCCATGAAGACTCCGGTCAAAAGGATAATTACACAACCGCCACATAGTGTGACACTTAATGTAAGTGGGTCGATCCTAACGACGCATTCTCTAATACACGCCCACGCATACCCAAGTGTCCCTACACTTCGATAGACGAGATCTATCCCTACCTTCTAAAAGATAGAAGACATCCAATACGTGCTAGTCCGATTATACTATCAATGTCCCATTTGATAATATGTAAGACTAGAGACATTTAAGTACCAACCTTGTTATAGTGATTAGAGATCTCATCAACCATAATCACTATCATGGTTTCTCTATCACAGATCGATACTAGGGACGTTACTATATATATACTACAAATAATATGAAGACAAACAATATATAATAACATAAGTGCTTTTATTAATCACAATAAAGTTATTACATGAACTAAATAGACTGTAAATGACCCGACCCGGTCGGATCCGGTCCGACCCGATTGGGTTTAGGACACCTTTCCAACAACTTCAACTCCCTTTAAGAGTACATTCGGTGCCGAAACTAAACGAATCAGAAGCTCAATCTAGGCTTGTTCATGTTTATACAATTTTATTATATCATAATTCAAGGTTTAAAACTCAAAACATAGCTTAAACAATACTTTTCCCAAAACAGTGCATTGATTGGAATGCGTGCGCATTCACCGACGTAAACTTTTTCGAAAGTTTTCGTCCGATAATAACGCGCGCGCATTGCACGAACAGTTAGCATCCTGAAACAGCCTGAACCAACAATGCGTACGCATTGCTCTGAATGCATGAGCATTCTACGAATAGCAACATAAACCAGAGCATCCTGTACAGGGAATGCGTGCGCATTCCATTGAGTGCGTACGCATTCTGCCTGCAGCCCTAAATCCGATTTTTCAACAACTTAACGATTTCTAATCCATTTTCAACACAATTAACATCGAATTAAACACAGTAAAACACAGAAAATCATATCTTTAACAAGCCATAACATCTATGATCATTGATCAACGAAAAGACACAACTTTCTAGCATTAAACATCTTAAAACTTATAAACCATAATTGCGATCATGCCTCTTACGTGTTTGCAAGCAATTCCAAATCCAACAGCCTCGAAAAGACTGCAGCACTTCCCACAAGCTTGATATCCAAACGATGTCCTCTTCACAACGGTTCCAAATCTCTACTCTGATCTGAAAACGGTTCAGTTACGCTTTAGAATTTCTGAAAACTCTCCTAACCTTTTTCTCTTCTCCTCAATGGCGCAGGGGAGAGAAGCGTAGAAACTGATTCTGATTAGTTTTAGGTTATGTGAATAATCTGATTATATTTTCCTTAAATATAATTTCCCAAAAATCCCTTTTTCCTTAATTACCCTTAATTACCATAAAAATCAGAATTTCCTTAAATATATACACAATTTCGAAAAATCACATATATATATTTATTACATAACTTAACTCCAATAAAAGAAAAAATAAATAATAATATTTCGTTTTTAAAAATGACACGTCTGCCTTTTCCCGAAATCGGAATATTGCAAGTGGTGTTGTGTTATGTCGTTGGCATCTAACGATGGTGGGGTAAACAACAACACGTAGTGGTGCGATATGCGGTGACAAGTGGATCGAGTGTGTTGAGGCATGCAACGACAGGTGGTTGGTGACTGAGAGGTGGTACGATGTGCGGCACCAAGGGTGGTGGGGTGGGTGGTGGGCTGGTTGGGTTATGGTGGGTGGTGCCGTGGTGGTAGCATGATTGTGCATGGGGAGGGGAGGTGGTGTTAGGAAAATGTTGACGAAAAATGACTTTTCTTTACTTGGAACACATTTCTTTGAGGTTGAGTTAATGGCATATGTCATTAATTAAGGCTGTCCTCTCTAGAAGAGTTTAATAGCGGCGGATTAAGATTTTTTAATTGATGTAGAATCTTTTTACTCTCAAAAAAAAAAAAAAAAAAAAAAAAACCGTTCATAGGAAATGATACAACAGCATATTTTTATACAATGCATATCATATCATGATCAAAAGATTGATCTTGGCGTAAAACCATCGTAATGAAAGATGGAGTAGTTAAAAAGGTTATAGACTATAGACTATAGTAGTAACATCGTCCTTATTCCATTAATTAGTATAGTATTATAATTTAATTGTATAACCCTTCGAATCGCCACAAATGATGACTCGATCAGTAGGATGGGTCATTCCACCTTGACTATGCAAGATATTCCATGTTGTAATATGCACTTTTTTATTCATATATATTTTGCTATAAAGAATTTGTGCACTTGACAATCGGGAATCGGCAATTTGTCGTTTGCTTTATTTGCATGTTTACAATAATATAATATAATAGTACTACAATGTGCAAATCCTACTTATCTTTTGGTCTTTTGTAATCAATGATACAAATTACTCTTTTTTGCAATTTGTTTATTCAACTGCTTTTGCTGTTGTTGGAACTAAAATATTACAAAGGTAAGTGGAGATGGAGGCTAAAAGATAGGTTTGAATGTCATGATACGTGAGTCAACTTAGTACTAGACCGTGTTAAAAATATAAAAAATAAAAAATAAAAAAGTTACTCCCTGCTCTCCCAAATATAAATAAATCATTAAAAAAAAATAACGAAAGCATTATTTGGCAATTATTTATACAATAGTCTTAAAGTAATGATAAGTGTATTGGTTGATATCGTAAAATAAAGAAAAAAGTAAAAAATGATTCAAATCTAGCGTAAAATGACTTATATTTTAAGACAAAAAAAGATATAAAGTGACTCATATTTTGGGTCGGAGGGAGTACTCGGCAATGTGAAAAAAGTGATGTTGTTGATTGAAAACTTTTACATGATTTTCTACCGGTTTTTTCATTTTATCCACGGTAATTTCCTACACTGTTTTTTTCTACTCAATTTCTGGGTTGTAAGGATATGGTAGTTCCTTACCACTTCTGGTCATGTATGACAAGAAACCAAAAAATAAGAACACAATAAAACAATAAAAACCTCAATTCTAAGTGTTGGGGTTGCCAACAATCCTGTCTGCCCAAGCATGACTACGATGTAAACGAGTCGAGTCAAATCGAGTATTGCTCTAAACGAGTGAAGCAGTTTAAAATATTCTCGAACTCTAGTTCGAACACGAGTATTTCAAACTCGAGCCCGAGCCGAGATTCAATGAATTTTTAATAACTCAAGCCAAGCTCGAGTTTTTCATCGAATTTATCAAGTTCGAAACTTAAATAAAAAAGAATTTAATTATCACTTGATAATAACAAAATATGTCATTTTCAACCAAATACTATATGGTATTTTATATTAAAGAAGAAGAAAATAATATTTTATTATGTACCAAACAATGTATTTAATGCAGAATGCCTGATAAACCATAAGATACAAATTATATAAAATCAATTCAAACTTTAACATTTTATACATTGACTATAAATATAAAGATACATATACATATCTAATAATAACATATATGTATGTATACATGTATAAACATACAAACATGCTTTTTTATTGTGTGTGTGTATATATATAAAAATATGTATTCAAGCTTGCTCGCAAGTAATCGAGTCTAGTATTGCATTGCTCGAGTATCGTTAATTTAATCATCGAGTCGAGTCGATTTCGAGTTTGAGCTGATTTGAGCCAGGTCGATTCGAATTTTGGATTAAGTCGATCACGACGAGATAGCTCGGCTCGCTTACAACCCTATGTAAGAGGATTCGACCGAAACACTGAAAAACTGTGTTGTTACAAGGAAATGTAATAGCACATTTTCTAACATCAAATATAATAGCACATTTGCTAATATTAATTGATTTTAGCATAGTGGTAAGCGTTTGATTCTAACACTAAGAACTTCGGTAATGTACAATATATCTACTCAAATCCTTGACAACGGCACCGAAGACTAGATGATAATTTTCTTCAGCATGAATTACTAGCAAATATACTAAATCGTAGTGTAGTATATAGGTGAGTAATATAATGTCGTCTCCATAGGGAGTTGGTCAAGTACCAAAGTTATCTTTGTTTTTTTGTTTTTTTTTGTTTTGTTTTGTTTTATTTTTTTTTTTTTTTTTTTTGTTTTTTTTTCTGGAGACGAAAGAAACACACCCTATTAAAGAAACCAACAGGTTTAAGCGCTGCCTCTCTCCGTCATGAGCCAAGTTAATTCCTAAGGTATGTAATTCTTAGTTTTGGTGAATGCAAGGTACGACTATGATTAGTAAAATATTAACTTAAGAAAGCAAATAATGAAAATAACTCTAGAACAATAATTTAATGGAGTAGCCAAGATTAATTATGAACCGGTTAACTACTAATTCACCCCAACAAATTTCCAAAAGTAAGTGGACTTAACCTATAAAACTTACCAATGATGTTCTTGATCAAATTACAGATGAAATTTTCAATTTAGCTAACTGAACACTCTCGTGTCATTGCGTTCTATGTTTGGTTCTTTGACATGTCCGTATAAATCTAAATGACCAAATTAAATACTTTAAATGCTTTGTAACACTCACGCTAAGTTGAAAACCCCGTTTAGAAAACGAATTAGGAATGAAATCAAGACTAATTGCATGCAAACTCGTAGGAATATAGAGGAATTTACAAGCTTTGAACAAGCATACATTTTATTCAATACTAATTTACTATACATCATATCTATTTATAGCTAAAACTCCTAAGTAGGTAAAGTACGTAGTTGTTGATAGAATAATGGTAAAAGTAATTGTATTGCATTCATTCAACTGAATGAAGAAAGTACAAATATATATAATTCACTGACTTAGTCAATAAGTTACTACAATAATATTTATGGTAAATACTATAATAATAATATTATCCTAACACGCCCCCACAATCTCATTGTAATGCAATAAACATGAAGATTGACTTGCTGATGTCGGCAACAAGCTTCTCCCAAAGGAACGGCAACAACTGTGTCACAACACGATACTGCTTTGCTGGAATTTGCAAGGGGTGACTCAAAAAGCTGGAGGTAGAGAAAAGGAGGGAACAATCAGGAGAATAGATCATAGGAAATAGGCAGAGGGATATACCCTAAAAACAATACGATAGTTGGATGACTCTAAAATGTAGAGGAGTCATAAAAAAATGAATACTCGGAGGGAAGTAAAAAGGGATAAAAAAGAATAAAAAAGGGATAAAAAAGAAAATTTTAAATGTGTGGTCATTCGTGCAACCAACACATGGGTGAGACAAAACCGTATAAAAGGTAGGGAGAGTCGCACCCTAATTAAAAAACAAATGAAATGGAGGATTATACCCTAGTTGAAACAAACACAAAAAAAGAGAAAGAGTAATGATACGGGCATAAAGGTTGTGTCACAGCGAGTGACACAGCGTTGATCTGCATCGTTGATAATAATGCGTCTAAATTGATCAGATGTAAATCTAACATGATCAACAGTGCAAATTACCGTTGTTTCACTCATTATGGTATAACCGTTGTGCCCGTATCATTACTCAAAGAGAAAAGGGTAGTGGTGGCAGTGGAGGAGACTCATTGAGTACCCTTTGTCATTGTGGAAAACAAAGCACAACATTTTTTTTTTGGTTTGTACGAGCCCTTTTTTGGTGGGAAATACTTGTGTGGTGTCTCCACACGTGTGGAGACACCGTGTTGAGACATACACACCACACAATTTCATTGTCATTAAACTGTGTGGTTCTGATCGTTTCACCCGTCACACTTCACCTCAAAATCCCTCTCCAAAAAAGTTTTTCTCTTTTTTGGTGTGGTTTAAATTTTTTTTTTTTTTGACAAAAAAAAATTAAAAAAGGGGTGAACTGCCGATTAACGGAGGGCCTTTAGCACCAATGAAAAGCTGGGAGCAGGAGAGGTTTGCGAATTGGGAAATTGGAAGCGGAAGTAGGGAACGAATTGGGACCAGACAATTGGACGGAAATTGGAAGAAAAAAAAAATCAGATCGGGAGCAGGAAGCGGGACGATCGGAAGCGCAAGGGATACGACAACGGCCCGAAGATTAGGTGGCGGCTTGAACCTAGAGGGGGTGTCGGCGTTTGAATCTGAGAGGAGGTTCGTAAATTGCAATTTCCAGATTGTGTAGGTCGAATTGGTGAGCTTAATGGGCGTTTGGGAGGCTGAATTTAAAGCAACGAGTTGGTTCGCCGGAGTGTTGGGTTGGAGAAGGACCAGCGAGGTGAGCTAGTGGAGTCCGATGCATGGCCGTCCCGGTATAATTTTAGGCCCTAGGCCAAAAATAATTTCGGGTATTCGTACTTTTACACTACGAAAAAATCAGATATATAAATAAACTAAATACATTATGAATTTTTTTAATTGAGAATGGAAAAGAAGATTTTTATTATATCGGGGGCAGAATGCGAATCGAACTTTGGTTCTCACTAGGAAGTGCAATTGTTGATATCACTAGGCTAGATTCGATTCTGAACCAAAAAAAAAATCTTATAAATATTACAAGAGAAAATTTGAAAAAAAAATATTTGTCCTTATAATTATGAGAGAAAAAAATTGCCTCAATCTCCCCTACATATTCAATACAGGCTGGATAGTTGAAGTGTATGAATGTTTCAATTTCGGGCGAAATGAAAAATACGTATGTGAATAACAATGAAGTAGAATCCATGACCCATGAGAAATATATTTCAGTGAAGATTGTTTTTCTTTAATTAAATAGCATTCGGTCCTAAATTTTTATTTTAAGTGATCTATAGTGATATATTTCACACTACAAACAATTTATCTTACTACACATTTTATCATCAAAGATTAAAGTAGATTAAGATCCATCAATAAGTCATTTGCAATGACAAATTTTAACATGTGTGTCATATGTTGTGACCCAAAATGTAATGACAAACATTTTACGATAAGTAAAAAATGAGGTACGTTATTCACGAATGACATATAAATCAGGGGCCCTAAAAATGCATTTTGGAGGAGGCCCTCGGCCAAGGCCTAGTAGGCCTCCCCCAAGGGACGGCTCTGGTCCGATGAAGTGGCCATGGCTGCAAAAGAGAGGAATACTTGAAATTTGGAAGAAGATGATGTTCATTCAACTTAATGTTTCAGGCTTACATTTGCCATACATATATGGAAATAGTTTCTTGAAGATAAAGACTAAATCTAACAAACCTTATCTAGATCCTAGAGCATATCTAGTGGAGATAATCTCATCCGTACAACACATAATAAAAGATGTAGGTCTAGGATCATGCCACATCATACATCACTACTTAACACACCCCCTCAAACTCAAGGGTGGGGAGACCACATTGAGTTTGGTCTTAAAGCCCTGAAACAGAGATGGTGTCAAAGGTTTAGTTAGACAGTCTGATATCTGATCTGCAGATGGAATGTAGCACACTTTCAACTTGTTTGACATCACTTCATTACTTACAAAATGCACATCAATCTCTATGTGTTTAGTTCTGGCATGATAGACTGGATTTTGGGACAAGTAGGATTCACTGGTATTGTCACACCAAACTGTTGGGATACCCTGCACTTTAACACAAATTTCAGATAGCAACTGCATGATCCACTTGATTTCAGCTGTTAGATCAGCTAAAGCTCTATATTATGATTCAGAATTGGATCTGGATACAACCCCTTGCTTCTTAGAACTCCAAGATATTAAGGATTCACCAAGATAAACACAATATCCTCCAACTGATTTTCTGTCAATTGTGGAGACCCCTCAATCTGTATCAGAGAAACCAGTAAGGTTAAGACAGGCACCTGGTTTAAAGTGTAAGCCATGTGTCAAAGTGCCAATGATATATCTCAAGAGTCTTTTGACTGCCTTCCAATGCTCCAAATGTGGTGTCTGCATGAATTGGCTCAGATAATTCATAGCAAAAGTGATGTCTGGTCTGATGCAGGTCAAGTATTGTAAGCCACCTAATGCACTTCTGTACAAAGTCACATTTCTGAACACTTCCCCTGGTTCTTCTTCAAGCTTCTTACCAGGTACTATAGGAGTTGGACAGGACTTGAGAGAGCTGCATCCCAATCTAGACAGAAGTTGAGTGGCATATTGAGTCTAAGTTAGATATAGGCCTGATGTATCTCTGACAACTTGCATTCCCAAGAAATATGACATTGGTCCCAAGTTTTTCAAGGCAAACTTTGTGATGGATATAAATAATTCCACCACCTCAACAGTGGGAGACAACCCACTGCGGCCATCCTCCGGCATGACAGAAGAGATCGCAAGAGGCGGCCATCGTGTGTCTCACCTCGCCGCGACCAAGGCTTTTGCGGCCCAGTGCAAGTCAAGAAAGGGCGCCAAGGGACGAGGAGGCAGAAAAGGCTTGCTCTTTGCGACCTCAGAGAGATGGCCGCCGGTTGATCAAGATCTTTTCCCCACTTGTATCTTAGATATTTCGTCTTACTTAAATATCTAAGTTAAACCTATCTGTTAGTGGAATGTCTAATAGATTACTTATTCCCTAAGTTACCCCCCTCTATAAAAGGGGTGGTCATTGTAAACTAGAAGAGGATGAGATATATGAAATACACACTATACTTGCAAGCCAAAGCTCTCTCCATTCTAACTCTCTCCATACCACCACCCGCCGGAGTAACACCACACCTTAAATACAGCCAGATATCCACCATCTATACACCGCAAGGACACCCGTGACGATTTAGACATCTTCAGTTGGCTCCGTTACCGGGAAAGCGATTGTGTAAAAAATCACCTAGAACTCTTATCAAGGAGGAGATAATCTTACAAAGAAAGTCCTCAAACTGCCTTTATTTCTTCCCTTTACCAAAGAAATCGCTCAAAAAGCCACCCCGCAGAGATGGCCGGAAGTAAAGGACACCTAACACCCCAAACCCCCCGCAAAGGTACTATGCTACATCAAGCTCGTGGGGAAGCGCAGGAGAAACGCTAGACAATCTCCCCCGCAGAAGAGAAGGATCCCGAGAGAGGGGTCTTAGCACCTAGCGACGCCGAAATGTCATTAATCAAAAACCAAGTCGAAAGAGGTGTTGTTGCCCTGGATGGAACTCAGAGAGAAGTCACAGCAAAGCCAAAGATCAATCCCGAAATACAACCGGGCTTGGGAGGACCCAGAGGTCGCGAAATGAGGAATACGCCAGTGCATTTGAAACTATGTATCTCACCAATTCCCGCTGGTGGCTGGGGCGAGCCCCTATGACGATTCGACCCCAAAATCCTCCCGAAACGAAATCCCTCTTGCGGTCATGAGCATCAGGCCGCCAGAGCCAAATTCAAGCAGATCGACGTAGAGAGAGCGTGCACTCTTCAGTCGCTATGGACCGAGGAAAGAAATTCCACGAACCTCGGCCCCCAAGATCGCGACCATCAAAAAGGAAAGAGGATCGACAAAGGGTCCGCGTTTAATAGGTTGGGTGAGAAGGACAAGGCCTCGCCCCAAGTCGTCTCAAACCTTCCTAGAGAAGAGATGCCCATCCAGCAGATAGACACGCACAAGATGCACGATAATTATCGAGGGAAAAGAGGGCCCGCCAAGAGGATCACGAGATCATAGGGAATCGAGCGTAGAACGGAGCGAGCGACACGCAAAGCGATCGCGACCAGAATCGACCCTATTTTGGCGGAACAGATGGAGGTAATGAGAAAAAGCTTGCGAGAATTAAAAAGTCGAGGCCCGTCGAGAAAGTCGCCCCAATTTCGGGATCGACGTACTCGCTAAAGGATTACCAAACATTGCCTCCCCAGAGAAAAGGTTAGTTATCCCGATTACAACTATTACAATGGAAATTCATGCCCAAACGATCGGCTCACGCGCGTTCAGTGGTCGCATCACCCTTGCTACACAAAATAAATCCGCCTGGTGCATCGCATTGGTTGGCAAAGATGCAGGATAGAGGTCTGCGTCCTGGATACGCCGGGCTTCTCGCGCTCGCTTGAAAGTTGGGAGGATTTGTCGGAAAAGTTTGTCGAGAGTTTGAATCGGCAAGCGTGCCAAAGAAAACCATTGAGGACCTATATGAGGTTCGTATGGGGGAGGCATGAATCCGGAAAAGAGTATTACGAGTGGTTCGTCGTAATATATGATCAAACAAGGAACATTCCAGCACGATGTGGTCATAACATGTTTCCTCACCGGAATCGCCAAAGGCCCGATGAAAATCGAATTCAATCTGCATGCCCCCAAAGCGGGTCTCGGGAGATGTTAGAAAGGGCGAGAATGATGGGGGTCG
Source organism: Gentiana macrophylla (assembly GCA_026214975.1). NCBI lineage: Eukaryota > Viridiplantae > Streptophyta > Magnoliopsida > Gentianales > Gentianaceae > Gentiana > Gentiana macrophylla. The sequence continues at coordinate 1,443,442 of CM047806.1, read as the reverse complement.
CCGAGGCGCCATCTCAGGGGAAAGCAAAGCCTAAGACGAGAGCCACGTTCGCGAAGGAGGATCGCGTAGATGACCGTAAAAGGAAAAGGGACGAGATACTAATCGCGATCGTGAGGTAAAGAAGCCGTACAAATTTAGCGAGGATAATTTTACCCCGCCAACACCAAAGCATCCCAAACATTGTTTGAAATTCGTGAACATTTCGACAAACCAAAGCCTATGAGGCGATCCCGATAGCCGCGATAAATCCAAATCTCGCGACTATCACAAGGACCATGGCCACATCACCGATGAATGCTTCACCCGAGGCGCGAGATAGAAAGGCCGATCCGTGAGGACCAGCCAATAAATATAAACGCGAGGGGAACAACACTCCCGGTCGGGACGCCAACCTCGCGTCTATCGAGAGAGAGGTTCAGTCATCCACGGAATATTCCCAAAGAACCATCAATCGAAATCTCGGATAAATCAAATCAATACCCGCGACTTAAAAAGCAGATTGTGTTGGGAGAGAATGAGAAGGAATCATATTCACAAAAGCGCGGTGACAACGATCGGTGGCCTATGGAGATACCCCTCATTCTAAAGGTGGGGGTGAACGACAAGCACGGCGTCAACCGAGTAATGGTCGACACGTGGGTGCCGCGACGTCATCTATTTCGATCGCTTAAAAGCAGATCGGATTCGGGAGGCCAAGTTAAAACCCTACCTTGGGGTCCTCGAAGGTTTTACCAACGACACAAGACGGGTCAAAGGCACGATCGACTCTCAATATCATTTTGGGCGACTATGAGCCCTCGTGAGAACGGAGATAATAACTTTCTTGGTAATCGACCTGGCCTCTTACTACAACATGATTTTGGGAATCCCAGCTATGAAGAAGTTCCAAATGGTGGCGTCCGTTCCCAACCAACGGGTCAAATTTCACGTAGGGGAAGAAGTTGGGGTCGCCATCAGCCGACCTGGAGCTTTCCTCGACTATATGACCAAAAACAGGGTCGATTCTAAGCGACCCCGACTGGATGGTCTTAACACGGCTACGGATCAGATTGCTATGATGAAAGAAATCCCGGAGAAGGCCGTAGAGGTAGAAACATTGCAAGTTCGGGACGAGCCCGACTTCACTGCCGAAGACGAGTTGATCGAGGTTATAATAAACGACAAATATCCCGATCAAAAGATAAAAATAGGATCGAGGACTACCGAGGAAGAAAGGGAGGAACTGATCGAGCTTCTGAAAGCAAACTTGGACGCATTCGCCTGGGAGGTAACTGATATGAGAGGTGTGGAATCGGAGGTCGCCTTGCATAACCTGAGTGTCGATCCCAACTTCAGGCCAATACAACAAAGGCGCGTCAATTTCTCTGAAAAGGAGGTCGCAATAAAATTGAGGTCGAGAAACTTTTAGCAAAGCAGCATAATCAAAGAGCTTCAATATCCCACCCGGGTGGCAAATGTAGTAATGGTGAAAAACACAACGGCAAGTGGCGGATGTGCGTCGACTTCACCGATCTAAACAAAGCTTGCCCCAAGGACCCCTACGCGCTCCCTCGAATCGATAAAATGGTGGATGGGATCGCGGGTTTTGAAACCTTAAGCTTTCTGGACGCCTATTCCGGCTACCACCAGGTCAAAATGGCCGATGAAGATAAGGAGCTGACGGCCTTCAGGGCCGCCGGCGGGCTATATTACTATGAGATGATGCCGTTTGGCCTAAAGAACGCAGGCTCAACCTATCAGAGAATGGTAAACAGAGTTTTTAGCACGCAGATAGGCAAGAACATGGAGGCCTACATTGATGACATGGTCGTGAAATCAAGTCGCCAAGATCACCTGGAGGACCTTCGCGAAACCTTTGCAAACGTGAAGAATCACTCAATGAAACTAAACCCTACAAAATGCACTTTTGGGGTCCAGCAGGAAATTTCTGGGCTTTATGGTAAGTCAAAGGGGGATCGAGGCAAATCCCGAAAAAATCGAGGCCCTGGTCAACATGAGCGAGCCTACCAGTATTAAAGAAGTACAGCGGCTCAACGGCAGGATCACAGCTCTGGGTAGGTTTGTCTCGAAATCTGCAGAAAGAAGTCTGCCTTTCTTCAAAATTCGAAAGGGTCGATACCTTCCTTTGACAAATGGAATGCTCCAGGCATTTAAAGACCTCAAAGAATACTTGTCAAGACCGCCGTTGCTAACTTGACCCGAGGCTCGGGATACTGCTTTTATATTTGGCGACCTCGAGATAGGGCCGTAGAGTAGCGCGAAGACTTGTAAAAGAGGAGGAAGGCTCGCGAGGCCGCTTTTTATGTTTCCAAAGCTCTAAGCCCGTTGAAAGTCGTTATTTTAATATAGAAAAGTTGGCTTATTGTGTTGTTATAGCGCCCGCAAATTAAGGGCTTACTTTTCATCGCACACCATCGTAGTATTATCAAATGCATCGCTAAGACAGTTCTTCACAAACGGACTGTCGGTCGATTGTCTCGATGGGCCATCGAGCTTATCGAGTTCGATATCCGATATGAGCCCCGGAAGGTGTAAAGGCCAGGCTCTCCCAGATTTCATAAGCGAAACAAGCTTCAACGAAGAGGTGAAAGAGCGGCTCTGCTCCGAACGCGACCAAGATAGGGTCACCATAGAGGACGAGCCTATCAGGCCCAAATCCGCTGGCGACTCTACGTTGATGGCTCCGCTAATCACAAAGGGTGTGGCGCGGGAATAATCCTGTTAGAACCGGGCACATCGGAAGAAATTGAGCAGAGCTCGAGATTTGATTTCATCGCCTCTAACAACCAGGCGAATACGAGGCCGTCATTCTTTGGGTTGAAACTCGCCAAAGCCATGAAAGTCGAAAATATACAAGTATTTTGCGACTCACGGTTGGTGGTGAATCAAATCAATGGGTCATTTGGCATTCATTGCGTAAATTTTACAAAGGTATATTAACCTCGTCAAAAGACTCAAAGCGACTTCACATATTGTCAATTCAAAAACATCCTCGAGAGGACAATCATAGAGGCAGACTACTTATCCAAATTAACCAGCGAAGACGCGTCGTGCGATTCAAGCATCATGGTCGAACACCTATCGGAACCCGCCATCTCCCAGGACGAGATCATGGATTTCCAACCCAGTAACACTTGTTGGGTCGACATCATGAAGTCTTATATTGAGTTAGAGAGCTTCCCGGCCGACCCTTGCAAAGCTAAGGCCTTAGTAAGAAGGGGCGCAAGATATACGATTATGGACGACGTGCTTTACCGTCATTCATTCTCGAAACCCCTTCGTGATGCGCACGACCTGAGGAGGTAACGGGAATCCTAACAGAGCTACATGAGGAATGTGCGCGCCATCTCTCCAATCGAACACTAGCACGAAGGTACTTTAGCCGGATATTATTGGCGAAATTAGCGTAAGACGCCAAATCTTATACGAGCATGTGATGCTTGCCGAGGTTCGCAAGTATCCCCCAGCTACCCTCGGTCGAACAAAGCATAGTGGTAGTTTGCCGGCCTTTCGACATGTGGGCGATCGACCTCATCGGACCCTTGAAGAATGGTCGCTCGGGGTTTGCGAATACGTGGTCGTCATCGCGGTGGATTATTTTACTAAATGGGTCGAGGCTAAGGCCTTGGTAAAAACCAATACCAGGGACATAACATACTTTTTGCTCGATCAAATATGGACAAGATTTGGTGTTCCAAGAGTGATGGTTTCCGATCACGGACCTCAATTCGAGACGAATTCGGACAGATTCTCGTGAGGAGAACAATGTTAAACATTGGCAATCATCCGTGTGCTACCCGCAGGAAATGGGCAAGCCGAAAATGCCAACAAACAGTCCTAAGTGTGTTGAAGAAGAGCCTGGTGAGAAAGCAGGCCATCTGGCCGGATCACCTTCCGCGGCTCTACGGGCACTCGGGACGTCGCGAAAAATCACAATGAGGGAAACTCCTTTGCTTTAACATATGGATCCGAGGCTATGGCGCTGTGGAAATGGCCTTACCAAGCCCTAGGGTCGTTTTACAAATGAGATCAATAATACTGGCGCGCGTAAACTCGAGCTTGATCTAGTAGAGAGCGGCGCATCCAAGCATATCTGATCGTCTAGTCAATTATAAACAAAGCGGCAAAGCGTCATCACGACAAACGATCGAAATCATCACTTCGCCGTCGGGGATTACGTTCGCAAAAAAGACAAGCCACGGGCCACGGTTAAAAAAGGAAAGCTATCGGAAAAGCGGGAGGAGGCCTCACGGATTTCGCGAGTTATCAAAAAGGGGACGTACATGCTAAGTAACAAGGAGGGCCGCGAGTATAATAGGCCATGGCATGCAGACAATCTGAAAAAATACTATATGTAACAAGCCAATTCAAATAAAGCTGTTCTTCCAAATTGTATTTACATCCTTGTCTTTTCGTCATCGTCAAAAAAAAAAAAAAAAAAAAAAAAAAAATGATGAAGTTTTTTCAAACATATCGATCAAGCCTGGACAAACTTCCATCAACTGCAGGATGGTTATCTTCCTCCGATCACATGTATGGAGGTCCAAAAACGACACCACGCTTGCAAAGGGCTCCACCGGATAAGTTTTTTCAAACATATCGGTCGAGAGTATGGAAGGGGACCCTGGCGCCACTGCATAATTTGGTTATCAGCGATGCGAAAGGCATGCGGCGACCAGTACCACGGCGACCTTGAACCACCGAGCACGCATATCTTAGTGCCTCGCGATGGATCAACACTCCCCAGTCTATATCCACTCGATGGTCGCGAATGGCGCGTGTGTATGAGCGCCGCTCACTAACAACATCAAGATCGGCAGAGATAAGAGCGCGGGAATTTATAAACTTCTTCCACTCACGGTCGCTGCGAGAGAGGTCGGACGCAGTCACTCCCAAAGACCAAACCCCCTGGTGCTCGGGGAACAGCTCGCACATTGCAATGCCAAGACGGATCTGCCTATTTTCCTCATCTGCAAGGTCCCAGGCGATCTCATAATGGGAGGAGGGATTTATAGCGGGTATGTTAAAAACTTGGTTAATTCTCTCGGAGTAAAGATAACGGAACACCCGGAGAGAAATGCTACTCACGGTCCCGCCAGAGGCTACCTCGCACAACACGGAATAAAATTCCCGTATCATGGTGACATTAACCGCCCGGAGAGGCTCAAAGAATAAATTCCCACCACCGAAAGTTTAACGCGCAGCATGGAGCCGTCTTCTATTCGTTGTTCATTTAAACCCCTCTCCCTCATAATGTCACGCCACTCAAAATAATCCCAGAAATAATCCTTGGCTAAAGGGGAGGCAGTGGTGAAAAAGGGGGAAACATCCCGGATAGGCCGAGCTTTCCATGTCCGAACCCGGCTGCTTTCCCCTTGATGAGACATAGAGTCAGGGGATAAACGGTGAAGAGGATAATGAACGATTGAGGAGAAAGAAAGCAAATTCGAAGATGAGGCAAGAGGTAGAGTGAGTTCCAAAGTAACCCCTTTTATACGAGAGAAGGATATAATCAACGGTTGGGATTAATGGATCCTGGGCCGGATATGCAACCGCCCGAAAACCAAAGGCAACAGAGCGCTGGACCATAAAGAGACCGAAATTTATGGCTACTGATTACAACCGACACCTAGTCATTAGGGGTCATAACTCTGCGTTAACGACACAGTCAAAGGTCGCTCTAACAGCTCTATCTTACGGCAAAAGCACTTCGCTCTCAATAAGGCCATTTGAAACTTTGAAAAATTAGCGTCGCAGAGCGACTATGGTTAGAAACGAGACGACGACGTTTCATGATCGCTTGACGCCAAATTATTAAGCAACCTCGCACGAATCAAGAGGACAAAGACAGAGAATAAAATAACTCATCATGACCTCGCAAAAGGCCGCCGAGATCGAATCGACAGGAAAAGCCAAGTTTTATAAATTGAAAAATGCAGAAAATAAATTGTCAAGATATTACAAATCAAGATTCGGTCAAATCACAAAAGTAAATAGTCAAAGTTACAAATCAAATTTTCAAAGAGCTCGCAGAAAAGTCCAAGAAATATAGAGAGCATGCGGAGTAGGCGGGTGTCTTTGTAAACTCGTCGCCTTGCTCGAGGGCGGAGGCTTCTTCAACATCTCAAAGTTTACAGATTAACAGGAGCGGGATCCCAAACAGGCTCGCGCGTTTAAGTTATTCGATCCGAATCGAGGTAACGAGCTCGCTTGCATAAGGGATTTCCGGGTGAAAGACCACTAAATCGGGATGACCTTGATGCGTGTTCACCCACCGCAAAGATATCTTCCAGAGTGATGTGCCCCCGCCTCGATCGGCCCAGATCATACAAATGAGCTAGGTGACTAAAGCCCTGGTCAAAGCTATTCTCTATAAGGTCGAAGAAGTCATCCCAATTCTTGTAAATGACGGCCCCAGACTTGGCCTCTCGACAACCTCGGCCCGTTTTCTTCGCAGCTTCCTCAATAGCTTTCTCGTGACCTCTTTGGCGGCCGTCTCGCCAAAGAAGCTTAACCTCAACGCGGCGATCTCCTCCTGCGCCCCGCATGATCCTTTGTCAAAGATGCAACTTTCATTGATCTCGGCATCCAATTTAGAGTGCTCCTCCATGATTGCTTTCATCTTCTCCACCTCCTTGACCGATGCTTAGCCTTCTTTTCGGCGCGTAACCTCGCCTTATCGGGCCGCCCACATTGCGCCGTCACTTTTTTCACCTCTGCCTCGCGCCTCTCAGCGGCCTCAAGTACCCTATTTAAACGAGCACCGAGCTGCGGAAAACAGAGGGCAGTTAGCAAAAAAAAAAAAAAAAAAAAAAAAAAAAAAAAAAAAAACTGGTCTTACCAGAGAAGCAGCAAGCCCGAACTGGCCACTGAGATCTCTAATTTCAGCAATCTCATCTTGAGGCGGAGAGTTGTCTTGAGCCGCAAAGCGGGCTAATATGCCCCGACCAATCTCCACTTGAACAGTATCAGAGCAGTCAAAGGGAAGTGGCCCTAGAGGAATCACATCGGCGATTGCTTCGCCAATCTGGCGAGCTTTGGACAGGTCGAGACCCTGGGTGAAGCTCGGATCCAACCAGAGGGCCTCTTTCCCAGTGTAGCCTCGAGGCAAAGCTTTTTTGGTGGCGTGTCTCGAGGGGCGCGCTCTTCTCCACAGAATTTCAGCCTCTTCAAGATGTACCGGATCGAGCGGACCGTTTGGGTAGGCGATCATCCTTCGCTTTCTCGTTTGAGACCGCTTTACCGCGTGCGACTCTTTGGCAGGAGATGAGTCTTTTCGAGGCACCACCGACTGGACTCGCAACAAGCGGCGGATGATGTCGCAGCCCTCCGGGTTAGGTGTCTCTTCGACAACCGAGGCGCCCACAGAGCGGGCACTCTCCACAGAGCTTTCTTGAGCCTCTGCCTAGCATTGGTCGCCTTATCCGCCTCCGCATTAAGCTTGTTACGGTGAGCCTCGCGAGCATTTGGATCCATGCCTACAAAAAGAAAGCGGTTTAGAGCCCAACAAAACAAAACGAACATTTACAAATAAATACAAGTGGACAAAGAAAGTTACAAAGCGCCTAAGATAGGATCGCCCCGCATTCCGGGCACTCGGAGGGGAAACATTTGTTGATATGACAACCACCAACCCACCCGGATCGCAGCTCTCAGTCCCATTCGTACCAAAGCGCGCATTCCCTCGCCCACTAGGCCCGCCGCCATACATACAAAAGGCTCGGCCAGATCAAGAAGTTCAACCCAAGAAATATTTCTCCGAGATGGCGCCGCCCGTCCGGATCGAATTAATGTCATCCCCTTTACGTAGCGCCGCCACTCACGGGGGTCGAGGATTAAAAGCGTGGATTTGCCTCCGCGAACTCGCCTAGGAAAAGGCCAACCTACCTTCGACTCGATTTTCAAAGACCCGCCGCCCCACTTGTGAAACTTATTGGGAAGCGGGAATAGTAGGCGGGAGTCTTCGCCCTCAGGAGACTTGTCCAGAATAGACGCCCCACGTGAAGGAATAAAATTGCCCCGAGTAAAGTCAACGTCGGCTCGATCTTCGTAATCCGCACATAACGGTAAAGGCCATCAATCTGGATAATAGCCCCGACGGCAAAATCAGAGGAAGCGCTGCATCTCTTGCAGATCTTCACAAAGAAAGGATCAAAGGCGGTCTCGCACCGCACACAAATGATGGAAGTGGAGAATAAGGGTGTCCTCGAGCGACGCGCGCACTTACGTAATCCTTATGGTCCCCGGGTTTAAACTTATCGGACTCTTTCTTATAATCGAAAAAAGAAAACTGATACACACGGGTGTCGATACCGAATATGCTATTAATGGTCTGTTGAGATCGCCGCTCTTGCACACCGGGACCATTTCTTATCAACGCCCTTCTTCATACGCCGCCATGATCGCAAACTCTCGCATAGCTTCAGGATTGTTAGGACGAGAGCTCTTCGACTGGGTATCGGCCGCGGCGGCCTCACCAACCGTCATGGTTTGGCTCGCAACTTTTCTCTTCTTCTGCTTTTTTGCGGGCCTCCAGATATCCTTCCGAGGCAATTCAGCATTTTCATCCTCACTGGACCCCATTAACTCGTGAACTGCGGCGTCTTGAACATAAGCTTCGTCGTGGTCGGGAGCGCCGCTAGTACGGGACCGCATTTGTCCTTCGACCGGGACGCGATCTTTTCAGCCCCATGAACAGTGGGAGACTTTTGAGCCCGAGCCTTCTCTCCTTAAGGTTCGCTCACACGGGCGGATTTCTAGCAAAGACGAAGGCCTCCAATTCAAAAGTGGTCGGCATCTATAGTAGCGACCTCATCGCCATAATCTCGCCAATATCCGCACGAGTACTTTCCACTTCAACCTCGCCCAAGAGACGCCAACCGAGGCCGCAGATAATATGGGGTCATCCTCAAGATAATCATAAACCCTCCTTTCCGTAGAGTCGTCGCTGAATAATCATTCCCGACATCCCGCAAAAACAAGGGAGGAAAAAGGTGGAGCTTTGGACTGGTATAATAATAAATTAGCCAGGAAGGTGATCGCACCCACTTCAATACCGCCTCCTCCGTTTTTGCAAGAGATCGCAAATAAAATTACAGAGGATAGCAGGGAGCGGGTGAAACCCCAATTTTCCCGTGAAAGCTATAATCTCTCCCCAGGAAAAATCCCCGTTTTTAATCGGAAACAAGGCAATGTTGCATCTCCATAGCAAAAAGAATGACAAATTGATATGTATGGAAAAACAAGGCAGGGATGGATGAGTAAACAAGTTGAAGAAAGGATTTCTTACCCGATTTCGTTGAGAAAGATTGGAAAACCGCGTAAAAACTGGGAAATACTCAAGGAGGTAGCCGGAATCTTCAAAAGAACCGCCGTGAAATCCTAGAACCACTGCAGGAACGCCGTTGAACCTTCAAAAGCTCTGCCAAAAACTTGAGAATTCTAAAACAGCAAGCAACGGAGAAAGTAAGAAACGCTAAAAGTGTGAAGGGTGAGGAGCGAAAGCTTTATATAGGCAAGGGGGTCACAATCGTACGGTTGGGAACGCTTCATCCAACGGTTCAGATTAGGGCGGCAGTTGTCAGTTTTGAAATACGAAAAGGCGTCCTATCAGTACCCACGTGCAACTACCTAGGCAGTTGCTGAAACGGCCGCATCATTCCGCAGAGGAAAACCTAGAGGGCTGACGTCAGCCACAATTGACGACCTCGCCCCACAAAATAGGCCCAGAGTTGCTTTGAGGTCGCATGCTTTGAAAGCACGGCCCTTAGCGAACAAGTCGCATCGCACGACAAGGTCGCGCAAAAACAGGCCCAGAGTTGCTTTGAGGTCGCATGCTTTGAAAGCACGGCCCTTAGCGAACAAGTCGCATCAGACGACAAGGTCGCAAAAAATAGGCCCAGAGTTGCTTTGAGGTCGCATGCTTTGAAAGCACGGCCCTTAGCGAACAAGTCGCATCAGACGACAAGGTCGCAAAAACAGGCCCAGAGTTGCTTTGAGGTCGCATGCTTTGAAAGCACGGCTCTTAGCGAACAAGTCGCATCAGACGACAAGGTCGCAAAATAGACTCCGAGTTGCTTTGAGGTCGCATGCTTTGAAAGCACGGATCTTAGCGAACAAGTCGCATCGCAGACGACAAGGTCGCAAAAAATAGGCCCAGAGTTGCTTTGAGGTCGCATGCTTTGAGCACACGGCCTTAGCGAACAAGTCGCATCGGCGACCAGCCGCAAAATCGACCCAAAGTTACTTTGAGGTCGCATGCTTTGAAAGCACGGCCCTAAGTGTACAAGTCGCATCAGACGACCAGGCCGCAAAAACTGACCCAAAGTTACTTTGAGGTCGCATGCTTTGAAAGCACGGCCCTAAGTGTACAAGTCGCATCCGACGACGAGGCCATAAAAGGTGTTGATAATTACTCCATCCTTCATATCCTCAGGGAATATCATTAAAGCACGGAGTAGGGGGCCATTGATGGATATAAATAATTCCACCACCTCAACGGTGGGAGACAACCCATCGCGCCATCCGGCGTGATGTGAAGAGATCGCAAAGAGAGGCGCCACTTGTGTCTCACCTCGCCGCGACCAAGGCTTTTGCGGCCCAGGCAAGTCAAGAAGGGCGCCAAGGGGACGAGGCAGAAAAGGCTTGCTCTTTGCGACCTCGGAGAGATGGCGCGGTTGATCAAGATCTTTTCCCCACTTGTATCTTAGAGATATTTCGTCTTACTAAAATATCTAAGTTAAACCTATCTCATTAGTGGAATGTCTAATAGATTACTTATTCCCTAAGTTACCCCCCTCTATAAAAGGGGTGGTCATTGTAAACTAGAAGAGGATGAGATATATGAAATACACACTATACTTGCAAGCCAAAGCTCTCTCCATTCTAACTCTCTCCATACCACCACCCGCCGGAGTAACACCACACCTTAAATACAGCCAGATATCCACCATCTATACACCGCAAGGACACCCGTGACGATTTAGACATCTTCACTTTGCATCTAACATGTGTATGAACTTGTTGATCAATGTTGTAGAGCTGCCTGTCACTAGAATATCATCCACATAAACTAACACTATGAGTATATCCTTAAGAGTACTAACAATAAAAAGAGAGTTATCACAAACAGACTGTTTAAAGGACCAGGACAAGAGCTGTGCTTTAAGTGCCTCAAACCAGGCTCTTAGTGCTTGCTTCAGACCATACAGAGCCTTTTGCAACTTGCAAATATAATGAGGTCTAGTGGGGTCAACATACCCTTCAGGTTGTGACATGTAAACTGGTTCTTTCAAGGGGCCATTGAGAAAGGCATTATTGATGTCAACTTGATTGATAGGCCAATTGAAGGTCACTGCTAGGGACAGAACTATTCTGATTGTTGGAGCCTTTGCCACTGGACTAAAAGTTTCTGTAAAGTCCACTCCATAGGTCTGATTAAACCCTTTGGCCACTAACCTTGCTTTGTGCTTTAAAACAGAACCATCAGACTTCAGTTTGAGCTTGTAAACCCATCTACTACCCACATCTGCATGATTTGATGAAGGAGGAACCAATTCCCATGTCTTGTTCGTCATAAGAGCCTGATATTCTTCTTCCATAGCTTACTTCCACTCAGAACTAGCCAAAGCTTCTGCCACACTTGTAGGTTCAGTAATGGTGACAGCTGTTAAAAAGGTTTTAGGTTTAAAGATGCCCTTCTTGGCTCTAGTCATCATTGGATGAGTGTTAATGTTTTTGGGAGCTAGTGGAGGTGTAGGAGATGGTTGTGGTGATGGTTGTGGCACTGTTTCAAGTGAGGGCTCAGCACCAGTCATGTACAGGCAGGATTCTGGGGAGTGAGTATTAATGGATTGTGGTGAAATTTATGGTGAACTGTGTAGTGTGTCACTGATTGTGTGGGATAAGATAGGTGAAGACAAGTGTTAGGAAATCTACGCGGGAACGCAGCGGAATTCAAAAATTTATTTCCTATCAACCCAAGATCGACTTCGTTTAAGCAATAAACAAATAAGCTAAAGACGGTGGTTACCTTGCTTTATCTAAAAGAACGACGCTTTGATCGTCTAAGGAGAGTAGTTCTGCAATGAGCCGCCCAAGTGTTCGGCCTCTACCGATGATCCACACGAACAGCCCGCCGGAATTCCATCATGGATTGCTACCAGAAAACCTCGGCTGCTAGACCGGCTTTTTCTCTCTCTTAAAACCCTCTCTAAGAAGCTCTCGATTTTTCACAAGAATTCTAAACTCTTGGAATTATAGTGTACAAAAGAGCTTGACACACACTTCCTATTTATAGGGAAAGTGGCGCCCCAGACAAGAGTGGAGAATAAGAAAACCTTTTACTAGTAAAATAAGGAAAATATATTTGATTGATTTATCTCATTAATATTCAATATTTTATATTAAATATAATTCCAAGATATATGTTGACAATATCTTATATTGAATATCTTTATCTTATTACAATAAATCAATTTACACATATGTAAATATCACTTATATATACAATATGCATAATTATATATATTTATTACACAAGTGCACACACACACACACACACACATACATATATATATATATATATATATATATATATATATATATATATATATATATATATATATATATATATATATTATATTAATATATGGTAATACTATTAATTAAATTGCACAATCCAAGTGTATCTTATGCACACACAAATTGCGCCACCTTAGCCAACAAATTGGCATCCGGAATATTCTTTAATTAATATAATACTATTAATATTTTGTATTTAATTTATTCATAATAATTAAATACCACCATATAATTTACCACTATAACCTTTATAGTACGAGATAAATTATTTCCTTATTTGGTTATCGCTATAACCGCATTTTAATCCGGCTAGATGTTCTTATGTGTGTGACCCGATAGGCTTCCGAATATGTTGGCCGTAGACACAAAGTGCAAATTACAAAAATGCCCTTCATGCCTAACGATCACGGGATAGCGTCTAGCAACACACCGTGACCCCCAATCATCGAAAGAGTCAAATGCAATGACTACTGCCTTTCATGTGAAACAGTTACCGTGTAACTTACAATCTTATCGCTGTAATAATATCCATACAGTCGTTAGTCGAGTTTCAAAACATTAACGACCGTATCTTATAATATGGATATCAAACTCTCTCAAAGTAACTCATTTACTTCCACTTTGCAAAGATTCACGAGAGTAAGACATTCTTTATAAGAAGGCCCTTTCGGATATTCACCCTTACTGATAGGGTACGTGATTTTCAAACGACCAAACATGTATACTCCGCATTCTTCAGTATCACACCCAATCACTACGGCATGATCGCCACGTGTCTAGGGGAAGCCTCAATAGCGTCAAAGCATGACAATCCACACCGTGATGCCATGTAGACTCCGGTCCTAAGGATAATTACACAGCCGTCACATAGTGTGACACTTATCCGTGTGAATGGGTCAGTCTAACGTACGCATTCTCTAATACACGTCCACGTACAGTCCAAGTGTCTCTACACTTCGATAGACGAGATCTATCCCTGCCCTAAATACAGAAGACATCTAATACGTGCTAGCATGTTCATACTATCAATGCCCTGTTTAATAGTACATCATCCTGAGACATTTAAGTATCAAACTTATTAAAATGATTAAAAATCTCATTAACCATGATCGCCTATCATGGTTTCTCTATCACAGTTTAATACTAAGGACGTTATCATATAACAATTCACAATTGGTTCTTTAAAAGAACAAATATATGACAATAGAAAAGCCGTTTAATATATGTACAAACATAAAGAAATAGTAGAAATGATCCGACCCGGTTGGATCCGGTCCAACCCGATTGGGTTTAGGACACTATTTCAACAACAAGTTGAGATTGGTATGCAATGTTGAAGTAGGTGAAATAGAATCAGAACTAGGAGTACCTGCCTGAACACTTGGAGTGTCTGTATTATGTTCATGGGCATGATGACTGTCAGGAGTGTCTGTTGATGATGAAGGAACGAAGAAAACACTTGCAGATTCATCTAATACATGAACAGCTCTATTAGGACCCTGTGTAAAACCACTGACAAAGGGGAAATTTGACTCATCAAAAACCATATCCCTTGTGACATAAATCCTTCCACTCATATCTAGACATTAATATCCTTTATGACAAGGACTAATCCCTAGATTAACACACCTACTGGAATGAAATTGAAACTTAGTTGTTTGGAAGGGCCTAAGATGAGGATAACAAGCACAACCAAAAGTTTTGAACCTTTTATAGTCAGGTTTAGTTTTATAGAGACACTCATGAGGAGATAGATCTTGTAAAACAGAAGTTGGAAGGCAATTTATAATCACCACAGCCTACTGAAAACTGTGCCATTAAAAGCTTAAAGGCATGAAAGCCTGAGCCAGGAGAATGAGGCCTAATTCTACAATGTGTCTATGCTTCATTTCAACCCTTCCATGCTGGCCATGAGAATGGGGGCAAGGATGTCTAAAATCAATGCCCTGTTCTTTCTAGTAGGGCTCGATATTTCTATATTCTCCCCCCAGTCTGAATGGAAACACTTAATTTTTAGTGGAAAATTGAGTTTCAGCCATTATTTGGAACTGTTTGATAGTATTATACACTTCAGATTTGTGTTTTAAGGGGAACAACCAAGTATATCTAGTGTGATCATCCAGAAAATGCACATAATATGAGTAACCACCAGTAGACTTGACTGGTGGTGGACCCCAGACAGCAGTATGAACCAAATCAAACACACAACTAGCATGAGAATCAGACAAGGTATAGGGAAGAGTATGAGACTTGCCATATTGGCATGATTCACAAAACACAAGTTTCTCATTCAAGGACACATTACATTGTTGCAGAATTTGATTCAAAATCTTTGAAGAAGGATGGCCTAATCTCCTATGCCATACATTAGGATCCCTATTTACATTAACAGTCTTAACCCGACTGGACTCAGCCACAAAAATAGAAGAAGGCTTGACTTGGATTTGATTGGATTGAGGGGAGCTCCTGAAAGTCTCAATTTGCTTGCCCATCTTGTACAGACCACCCTCCATTGTTCCTACCAGCAGAGGCATCCCTATTTTCTTGGCTTTAACAACACAAGTAGAGTCAGTAAACTCAATAACAACATCATTATCACAGGAAAGTTTAGATACACTAAGAAGATTTTTAGTGATAGTAGGTACATAAAGCATGGGATGAAGTTTTAAGGAGTGTGGTGAATGTGTAACAGAAATTTTAGACTGGCCTATGTGTAGAATATTAAGCTGCTCACCATTACCAACTCCAAGTGTGTCAGACCCTGTGTAGCCAGAACTGAGATAAAGATTATTTAAATCCCATGTGATGTGGTTAGTAGAACCACTATCCATGTACCAAGATGAATCAGCTACAGATTGAGGAGAGGCCATAAAGGCTACAGGTCTTGAATTGCCTTGATTTCCAGTAGGTCTTGAACCATTGGTATTGCTACCAGGACCAGTAAAGTTAACATCAAACCAATGCCAACATTCAAGCACAGTGTGGCCATTCTTACCACATAATCGACACACACTTCTATTATTGGAATTGGACCTGCCACCTCCTCTTCCACCTCTAGACCTGCCTCATCTTTGTCCACCCCTTCCTCTGTTGTTATTCTAAAACTATGCTCTAGAATTAGATGGATTAGGACCTCTGGAATACGTCTGAGTAAGATTCAAGGAGGGATTGGATGTACCATGATTGAATTGAGCCACAAGCCTCTCATGAGTCAAAAAATTGTGACTGAACCTCTTGCCAACTTATAGATCCTACTCGAGCAGTGATATTCACTATGGCAGACTCATAATCTCTATATAAACCACCAAGAACTGCCAAAATGAGTTCAGATTTTGAGATAGGGTAGCCAGCTACGAGCAATTTATCAAAGTAGGACTTCATTAAGGCTAAATAGTCACCCATGGATCTATTTCCCTTCTCTGTCTTAGTAAGGGCA
The DNA here is from genome assembly GCA_026214975.1 of Gentiana macrophylla. Lineage (NCBI taxonomy): Eukaryota > Viridiplantae > Streptophyta > Magnoliopsida > Gentianales > Gentianaceae > Gentiana > Gentiana macrophylla. Next base: position 1,427,424 of record CM047806.1, on the reverse strand, counting down.
GTCTTATACTCCAACATTCGAGCTTTTGAGTGTGAATTAAACAAAGCTTCAAGAGTACTCCAAATTTTATAAGAAGTGCTACAACAAATTACCCCAGAAAGGGCATGTTCTGTCATAGAACTGAGAAGCCAGCCCATCAACAGATAATCCATGGCATCTCATTGTTCAATAGCAGTTGTGACAGGAAACTGCACTCCATCAGCCGATAAGAGGGTTGGTCTTGGAGTACTTCCAAAAAGGAAACCCTTCAGTCGATAGCCTTTCACAATCGGAAGAATAGTATACTTCCAGAGTAAGTAGTTGTCTCGATTCAGCTTAACCGTACAAGTAGAACGAAGAATGGAGGTGGAATCCATGGATTGCACATTCTGAAGATTTGGGGAGCTGGGATGCACAGAAGATCCAACAACTGGCAAAGTAGAAAGACGAGAAGGCAGCCCATAAGTGAAGAATGATGGAATTGATGGTATTGTAGCTCCAGAAGTGTAGAAGCTAGCTAGCCATGGACGGAAATGGTGGGAATATAGATAAGGACCATGGAATTGAAGGTGGGATGAGTGAACTGCTTATTGTAACAGATGAATTTGGAATCAGTGTGGCAGCCGTAACCGGCGTGGTGGTGGTGGCTGTCACAGCTGATGGCAAAGTTGTGGACGCCATTAACCTTGCTCCGATACCAACTTGAAATTTGGAAGAAGATGATGTTCATTCAACTTAATGTTTCAGGCTTACATTTGCCATACATATATGGAAATAGTAGCTTGAAGATAAAGACTAAATCTAACAAACCTTATCTAGATCCTAGAGCTTGTCTAGTGGAGATAATATCATCCGTACAACACATAATAAAAGATGTAGGTCTAGGATCATACCACATCATACATCATTACTTAACAGGAATAAGCAGGGAGGATTAAAAAAAAAGAACGGGAAGAAGTAGGGAGTAGGCTGAAGCAGAAGGAGGGGGTTACGGCAATACGGTGGCATTAAGTCTGAGAATATGAACGCTGAAATTGACGGGGGGGAAAAACGACGGAAAAAAAATATATGAAAGAAGATGGGTGAGGGGTGATGGTTCGTGTAGATTACGACGAACTCCCACCTATAGCAACTTCTTTACTATTGATCAGGATTTGAAAGACGTTAGTCTGGTCGCTCTGATACCATGATAGAATAATGGTAAAAGTAATTGTATTGCATTCATTCAACTGAATGAAGAAAGTACAAATATATAGGATTCGGTGACTTACTGAATAAATCACTGCAATAATATTTATGGTAAATAGTATAATTAACTTAACCCCATATATATATATATATATATATGATCTTCAAACGCTGAGGGGCCGGGGGCACAGGTAGATTCAACACTACAGTTACATGATAATTTGCTAACAAACTAAATCTCAATCCTTATTATCAAAATGGTGATGTGGATCAGGGCCTGATGGAGCCAATCTCTCTGGCCATTCAAAGCTTTTCACATTCACCATTTTCTTCACAAATTCTGCCTCTAAAGCTTCCCTAGCCTTTGTTATTAGCTTCACATTTCGACCTTCTGTTTGTGCACTCAAAAACGTTAATAACAATACCATAATGTATACCACTAACAAAAAATTTGACTTCATCGTTATCATTATTATTTTCGTATAATATCACTCTGCAAATACAATTATATCGGTAATTAAGAGGTATAGTAAGAACTAAGAAGTGGATGGTTCATTTTATAAGCAATTTTGAGTAGTATGCACATCACAATCTTTTGATTCCAACTCTATATATTAATAGGAAACTGATGGGAAGGCACAGATTGATCTGGCTGTACGTGTAAAGTTATAACGTCAAATTAAAATGAAGATTGAATGATAAGAATTATAATATATAGTTATGTTACACCATTGCCTTATCATTGTTATCTTGAAAAAAGATTATAGTTATATCATTATCAAGAGAAAAAGCAAATGTTACTATTCAACCTACCAATAACTTGCCAACTTCTCTATCTAATCACTTTAGATTTGTTATCATTAGTGGAATATTGATATATTTATGGCTAGCTCTTTAATTTAAGCTTTTTTTTTTTTTTTTTTTTTTGAGAAGTTTAATATAAGCTAATTAAGCTACACTTTTTTTTTGTGGTCCGGAGAAACACTACTCTATATGTTATTTATTGTTTTCGCCCCCGTAAAATTTATATTCACCTTTATCACCTATACTAATCGAATAATTTGATATAAAACTTTTATTATGTAAATAAAAGTACATAGTTATTACCAAAGTGATAAAAGTGCATAGGTAATATTAATAATTTTTGAAATGTTTGTTTCCGTCAAAACATTGTTTGTAGTATTGTAAATCATTATTGACATGAATAGAGGGGTAAATGTATTCAAATTCTATGATATATAGTAGTGTTTATTTTTTATTGTATAATGTAAAATGTATATTCGTATTATTTTCAGATATACATGGTAGTGCTTATTTCTGGATCTGTGGAGACATAAAACACTACTATACATTTTTTCATTGCAATTGTTTTTCAGAATTATCGTCATTTTTCACCCGGGATTATGCATCCGCCCTATATATATATACACACACACACACAAAATTTTACACAAATGAGATGATAATAATTTATTGTGAATTTAGTTAATATTTACACCTGATATTTCCATTAGATATAAAATTCAAATTCATGATCTGCATTATTAAAAAAACAACCCAAAAATTAGAAAACATGTCACACAACAATTGAAAATGGTTAAAAAGAACAAAAAAAAAAACTTACAAATGATCGGAAAGCCCGAAAATGAAATGCCTAGTGTGAGACATATATATTTTTCCCACCGGAAGTCACAGTAAATTGGAATGGGAAGGAGTGATTCTTTTTCATCGCGTTTGAGATGGAATCCGTCCGATTCAATTAGGGGATTTAGTTGAGTATCTTTTAGAATGATATGTATAATCGAAGCAGGTATCGCCATGTATATAATATTATACATTTGCATAAGTATAAAATATACTACCTCCGTCCCAAAATATAATTCTTTTTAGGGTATTTCATACAGATTAAGAAAGTTGGTTAAATTGGTTATGTGTCATTAATTTTGATTGAAAAGTCGAAAATAATCTTTGACTATTATTAATGTAGAGTAATAAAAAATGGATGAATAGATAATAATAAATGAGAGATAAAAATAGAAAAATGTGATAAATGCTTTATTGATTATTTAAATGGACTTACATTATAAAACAAAACAAAAAAACTAAAAGGACTTATATTTTATGACGAAATTAGTACTTATTATATTTATTCACTGAGCTATTTATGGAAAGCAAATAGAAAAGATAGCTATAATTAATGAACTAAAAAGCCATAAAATATTATCAATTTTGAGTGGACCATGGATTTTGCTGACTAGTGCTTGCGTGAGATAAGAAAAGCACCATTTTGAACGCAAATTTTATGTTAGTTATGTGTCAAGTATGACTTGGTAATCTATGATTAATAAAAATTCAGAAAAACACATTAGTCCGACCGTATAAAATATAAATACATTTTTTCATAAATTTACTTCTATTTTATGAATTTTTATTAATGGAGCAAACATATATACATGATGATCGAAAACCACCGTAAAACTGCTGCATTGTGAAAGATAAATTGAGTTTATAATTAATGTTTAATTCGTTTTACGGCTGAAAAGAAATCGAAGGGGCAAAAAAAAAAAAGCTTGATGCTTTTTTCCATGGGCATAAAAGACAAGAGGGGAGAGTATATCTTACGTATGTAATCCATTACTGTTCAGTTGATGCTTTATTATAATTACTAAAATTTTAAAACATGGTCAACCCTAACAAGGCCAAAATTTGAGTGGATGTCCAAATTATGAAAAGTGGTAGGCATAAAAAGGATGGATCAACCACTTTTTCTATCAAGAAATCTTTATTTACATGCCTCATATTATATATTCACATCATATTAAATCAAAGTAGATTTTAAAGTCAAAAACATTTTTGAAACTTTGGATTTTAATGATAAGTCTTTAAAAAGTCATTTCTTGACTCAAAAAATGACTTTAAAGATTGCTTCGACGTGGAGCATATGAAGTATGTTGTATCGAATCTTTGCAATGGTTTTGGGGGTGATAAGTCCATATTTTGTGATCTTTTATGTGCTTATTTTATATCTATTTTGTCGGAATGCTCTATTTCGGGTATTTTAGGATGATTTTTAGGTTTTGGAAACTCGAGAGAGAAACTTGAAGATTTTGGGATTTATAAAGCAGTTTTTGAAAGTTTTGTGAAAGATGAGAGGAAGCTGCACTTCAAGCCGGTTATTTCAGTTTTCACATATATCGGGATCCCAACATGTTGAAATGAACACAAATCCACCAAGCCCACTTTAGATTTTCTTACTTTTATTCAAATTAGAATTTTCTTCTAATCTAATCTAATCTAACTATTTTATAAGAAGGAAGGGCCAAACCAAATGCTTTCTTCGAAATTATTATCGCATCTCATCTCTAAAGAAAAACTCCAACATATTGTAGACACTGTAGATTATTCAAGTCCAGCCCATTATGCGATGCAGCCTTCTATCTATGACATGACCTAATCTTTGTATTAACTTAAATATTAACAGACGACTCCGATCATTTTCTCCTTCTCGCCGCCTCCCTTACTCCATTTTCCATATCTTCTCATTTTCAGATCCTTTGAATGAACCATATCATCTACTTGATCGTGCATACTGCTCAGTGCTCTTGAATCAATATGTGTCGTCTGATGTATTTAGGTATGTCCGACTATGATTTCTTACTTTGTTCTCTTTCCAAACTTCATTCTTCTCTCAGGAAAATTGATTTCTGTTTTTTCATATCGAAAGGGGTGGATCTTTATAGGACATGAGATGGAGAACATAGTGACGAAGAGCTACAAGAGGACTCGATTTACCCACTGGTATTATTACATAAACTTTTAATAAATATATAAGTTTTTTTTTATAGGAAGTAGTATATTTTAAAATAATACGTGGGCCAAGCCCACATAGCAATTCAGCCTTTTTGGCTTGAATTAGCAGGAGGTAATATATAGCTTAATATTTAATATAACGGAAATTTTATTATGTTCCTGGACCAAGTATAACTTGGTGATTCAGGACTAATAGGAAAGTAATAAACACACAAAAGCCCACCGTGTAAAATATAAATGTCATTAATTTATATTTTTACCCTTCTTATAAGGATTTTCATTGGCGGACAAGTGTGACATGGTGATCATGGACCACCATAAAACCACTGTTAATATAAAATTTGTGGATAGACATATATTGGGTTTTGCATGGGAATAGTTTTTGAATGGAAAAAAATAGCAATGAACCAATGATATGGGCACAACGGTTGTGCCACAACGAGTGATACAACGACGATCTGCACCGTTGATAATAATGTTTCTAAATTGATCAGATGTAAATCTAACACGATCAACGGTGCAAATCATCGTTGTGTCACTCGTTGTGGCACAACCGTTGTGTCCGTATCATTACTCCGGAAAGAAAGCTGCGCCAGCACAGTGCTGTCGATTTCCGATTTTCTTTTTACAAGAATGATGCTCTATTTCTATTTTGCATCCAATTTCGTATGGTTGTGAGATCGATCTAAACGTTTTCTCCTCGATTAAATTGTTAGTATATATTTACTTATCTTTTGATTTTATCGATTAATGAATAGAATATGTCGTTTGATAATTTATGTCTGATAGTTGAGCGATTATGTTGATATAGCACCAAAAATCTAATCTAGGCGATTGTTATAAATATTTGATTTTAAGTGGTAAACAACATATTGATTGCCGTTTCGCAGCTCGTAGGATTCTCCGTTATGAAAATAAGTGATTTAGGTTTAACCCGGTGTGCACTAATACATAGAATTATGTTTTTATAAGCGTTAATGCTATTGTTGTCACCAAACCTCTGGCCTGGCGATTGTTGTGGTGTGCTACACGGTTAGAGAACAAGTAGTGGCGATTATCCGGCTTATTGATATTAGCAAAAATTGGTTGCTTGGCGATTGTCGGCAACTATAACTAATTTATTAATAATTCAACGAGTCATTTTGCATCAATGATCGATTGGAAGAATTGAGGGGAAATAATTAATTAGCTGGATATTTTATTGAATTTCCTGATTTTACTTTATTTTGTTTTTCTTCCATACACATATTAGAAGAAATAAGTCCCCCGTTCTATGTGGTTTCGGAACGTATTTCTGTTATACTATAGAGGTAGTATGTGATTTGTGTTTGGTGGCTTGACGATCCACCAAATTTTTTTTGGGCTAAAAAAATATGGGAAAACAAAAATACAAAGTTTGGTCTCAACGTATGCGTCAACGGAGCTTAGTAAGGGATGTCATCTTAATTTGCATTGGAGGTCGGGTTCTCTTCCTTTTATGTATTTAGGTCTTCTTGTTGGGAAAATATGAAGAGAATTTGAGTGAAACAAAAATTAGCTGGATGGAAAGCTAGGCTCTAATATCTGGAAGGATTATTGACTCTAATCAAAGCATTTCAAAAATCTTGCGGGGCAAGGAGGCTTGAGTTGCAAGTCTTGCTTGGGAAATGGGCGGAGGCAGGATTGCCGTTCAGGGGCACAATTAAGTGTTGGGGATAAAAAAGTAAAAATTAAAATAAATAAATAAATAAAGATATATACATATATATTCAGGGGCTTTGTTCTCGTGGTGTTTTATTCAGGGGCTAATTAATTACCTAAAGAATATCTTTCTTGATGAAGCATCTCACGGTGATCTTTCGGTTTTCCTTCCTTTGAAGGTGGAACATTTGTATTGAACGGTCACACATAAATATATACCCATGCAGACAAATATTGTCACGTTAGACAACTTCACAAATAGATTCATCATACAAAAACTTCCCCTTTAGACGTACGATGAACCAGAGCAGGTATACTATTGCATAGCTCATCCAAAATAAGGGACATCAACACCATTAATGTTAAATCAGAAACAATTAAAACATGCTTAGAGAATTTAAAGCCAGGTACGTACAACAATATTCTGTAACAAATGTATATAAAAGGTCTAAATTAAGTTGAACAACGATAATAGACTAGCTAGAATAACAACACATTTGGCTGTCGATCTGAATATGTCATTTTTTACTGGCCGGGGCATTAATGAACTCCTTAGTTAATTAATTTGGTGCCCTTAAACCTATTTGCTTGCAAATCGGGCAGCTATTATTCAACATCAACCACGTTTGAATGCAGACATAGTGAAATTTGTGGTTGCAATCCAGTTCTCCCAGATTGTCGTTGTTTGAATACTCTGCCTACAAAATTCAAATAAATACTTGGGATTCAAATTCAGATCGAGTTTTATGTATGCAATGATTGCAATCGTTAATTCATGACAAGATGACAATGTATAACACATGTAGAGACGTTTTATAACCTGACAAATGCAGCATTTTATTGAATTCCAATTCAATTTACTTCTTGTAAATCGGTATGTGCTCCGCGTCATTCTTTCAATGATTTCTTCTTCGGTTAGTCTCCCCGGTAGATCTCCATTGATCTCTCCTATTTCCAAATGTTCCTATATATCAAGATTCCCAAAAGCACGTGAATATATATATGAACTAGTAAAAAAAAAAGGAAGGTCTAAATTAAATTAAACCATAGAAGGCATTGGGTACGTATACGGTTTCATATATACTCACTTCGAAAGTCAAATCATCGTCATCATCGTAAGCATCATCGTCGTCGTAGTAATCGGAATCAGAAAAATCATAATTCTCTTCATCAGTATCGACCTCCTGAGATATATATAGTTAGTGAAACAACAAAAACTATATAAAGCATTTCAACTCAATAATTAAATTTGTAATTAAACCCGAACGAAAGAGTAATCAAGGAATATGGTTAATTACCACATCCTCACTATCCGTAGGCCCGGTCCTCCGTGCTATCGGCAGCATACCACCTCGGTAGGAACCCATGTCCAATATGTCCGGGATGGTGTTTAACCGGACATTATAAGACACGGCGGCACCATTAGGTGTCCGGTCATCATTTTCATTGTCAGCTGTAGCTGGTGTAGCTGACAATGATGATGGAGAAAGAGGACTGGAGGAGGAGCTTGCTCCTGCCGCAGTTGAGACCGTAGAGGTAGTAGGGTTTTGAACTTGATCTCTGGCCGGTACTTGGCTTCTCGGCCATAATGCTACTTGCCGAACAAATCTGTCCTCGGCTGTATGGTTTGCATGGCCGCAGTGACGACATGGTCCATTGAGATCATTCGAATTAGCAACCCCTTGTGCGTTTCCTGTAGTAGTACACGTGCAAGCTGCTGATCGGGGAGATGGAGGTTCGTAGAAGGTGTCTACAATGGTAAAAACAGTAGGTTGGGGAAAGGTACGAATATTTTCAGGAGCAATATCGAGGTAAACCATAAGGTGTCTATCCTCTAAATCGACTACATGCTGCCTCGATGATGCGGGTATTCTATTCCCGCCTTGTCCTCCATTATTGGGATGACCTTGTCCAGAAAGCGGGTTAGTTGTTGCATTTGAAGAAGTAGCAGCTTGTTGGGAGGCTCTGGAGCTTCTTCTTGTTGGTGCCATTTTTCTTCTTTCAGTTATATCTATCCACAAAGTTAGTAAATAAATCATAAAAAATGTGTGAAAATGTGTTTTTGTATATATATTAAAATAGATTAAAAACGGTGTTAAAGTAGAATATAAAGTGTGTCATTAGCATTTTCTCTAAGCAAGTATTATTATTACTGTATATATAAGGAGATCGACAATCAATTAAACATGATGCATGCATATTCTTTTTAGAAAGAGCAGAAGTAAATGCAGTAGATTTATATACAAGGGCAGGAAATATTAATCAGATAATGAATTCTTTCTATAATAAAATTGGTCCACATAAATATAGTAATAAATATTGTGGTACAAGTTGTATAATTTGTAATGACTAATTATTAACCTGCTATATATTGGTATAATCTGTCAATAATTAAAATTATGCGTTACTCAAATAGGGATGATGAAATAATTCATTCACGCTTGATACAACTTCAATCCCACCATTAATGTTGATATATTAATTTACTTCTTCAAGATATGTTAGATATATTACTTAATCATTGTGTTATTCAATGAATGTTAATTATCCTAAAAGTCTACCCTGAATAAGAAACTAAAATCCACAAAATGGATAAAAGAAATGTAGTTTAAAAGGGAAAAACAAATAGGTTCAAAATAGACTACATATGCCGGATACATTTAACATTTATATGTCAAGTATAGTAAATAACATCACAAAGTCGGAAAAACAGAGAGAAATTTCATCCTACGATGAATGTTATACCGACAACACCCGTCGGATAAAATTTCTCATTTTACAATAATTCATTAGGACAAGAATAATCGAATACATTACCTGTAGAGTAAACAAGTGCTTGATTTGAGATAATACCCTGGAAAAAAAAGAGAGAAACAAAGTACGTATTTGTTAGAAATCACGTTTCATGATAATACAAAAGAAAAGAAAAATATAATAAGGATCCATGAATTGAACAATTGCAAGGAGACTATGATAAAACGGAAATAAGTGCTTTTTTCCCGTCAATTTATTACATTATTTGACATGTTTGGATACTAAACATGAAATGAATTTCCGTTTTAAGGAAATTCACTTGTTTCCATTACATAAAAAATGTATAAAATATAAAAAAATTTGATTTAATCAAATTAATTTTAAAACACCATTAAAACTACCACAATCTATCCGGCCCACTTCTGTCCCTACATGTCCACTCACAGGACCATCTACCTCACCATTACCCCTCACAACTACCCACCCCACCTGCCACTCTATCACCATTGCCTATACCATCTTCACTCAGCTCGCCTCCACTAAGCTACCGCCACCTCTGCTACGACCACCCACCACTGCTCATCCCATCACCTTCTGCTACAGCCCACCCTACCTACCAGTGACCTTTCCACACCACTACCCTACAACCACCCGCCACCTCATATCACACTACTACCCGTCATAACTCATCTCACAACGTCTCCACCATCCACCATCCACCACCACCCACCATCCATGCCACCACCACCCATCCCACAATGACTTGCCGGCTCCTACTAGCCCCACGAACACCCATCATCGCTCACCCAATTACCACTCGTAAACACCCACCCCGCAACAATCCACCACCACCCATGCAATCATCACCCATCACCGTCTATCCATCCCAACACGATCGGCCTTCATCACCCTGCACCCAACCACCAACTGCCACCACCTACCGCCGAGATCATCCGCGTACCATGTCACCACTAACCTCGTTCACCCATCGCACCACCAACCATCCTACCTCATCCACCACTCTACCACCACCCTTACTCCACCTCTTTAGCACACTGCATCACTACTAAAGCTGTTAACGAGCCGAGCCGAATCGAGTATTGGTGGTTCGAACTCGAGCTCGTTTAGCTCCCGAGCTCGTTCAAGCTCGTTCGTTTGTTAAACGAATAAAAAATTATGTTCAAGCTCGGCTCGTTTAAAAGATGAAATGTTTGAGCTTGTGTTCGAGCTCGGCTCGTTAAACATATTTTTTATCTTTCGGCTCGAGTTCGATTCGTTAAAATATAAAACATAAAGTGCAAATGTAAAAATAACAAGTTATAAATTAAAATTACATATATTACACAACTAAATTACAATAAAAATATTTAAATATTATATAAATTCAATCTATAATATCTATTAGATAAATGAATGAATTATCCTCATTTGAGCTAGGATTACTGTAAATTGATGTATTTATATAAGCACGTTCACGAACATAATCGAACGTTCACGAACCAAGCTCGTGTTCGTTCGTTAAGCAAACGAGCCTACAATCATGTTCGAGCTCGGCTCGTTAAGCTAAACGAACAAACGATCACGAACACTAACAAGCCGAACACGAACTTATTCACGTGCGGCTCTGTTCGTTTAAAAGCACTAATCACTACACATTGTGTCATTCATCACTTTTTATAAAATCCCGTCAATTTCAATCCACTGTGTGTCAAATCCAGGAATTGAATCAAAATCATTTCATTTGATTCCATCAATTCAAACGGTGATAAATATTACAAGTAAATGTACCATACCTTCAAATGGGTGCTAGAAAAAAGTGATATCAATTTAGCAACAAGCACAATTTGGATTGAAAAAATAAATGCAACAAAAAAAATTTAGGAGTTGATTCACTCTACCAATTTGAGGCTGAAAAAAATAACACTACTAATTGATGGACAGTAAGAATAAGCGGTGGGGATGACGGAAGGACTTGTTTTAATTTATCGAAATCTACACACACATGTATTGCTCATTACTAGTTACATCAGATAAACAACATCACTGAATGACACATGTAACATGCAACAATTTACATGACATAGAAATAAAAATTAATAAAATTTATTGTAGATAAGAATTAGTTGACAGATACAATTAAAAACTAGGATAACAGCTAGGACTGTCTAGCCGTTACCACTTCATTTCATGTGACAAACAAACAGTAACTAGGATGAGATAATAAGCAGGATTATCCAGCAGCAACTGCTTATTTTCATGTAGCGGTACAACTAATTTATATAGCATCAATCAAGTATACAAATTTCATGTATACAAAAACCAAATGAATAAATTAATTTACACCAAAAAACAAATCTATCCAACTCCAGAAAAATTGAATTTCAACCTTCATAAACATAAAATTTCAGCCAAAAATCCATAATAGTTCATGAGAAGATAACTACAGATCTTGTGGGCCTCTCAATAACCACCGGTAGGGTGGGGGTTGAGGAAGGAAATGTAGGTTGTGAAACTTGAGAAAAAAAAAGTTAAAAAAAAAAAAAAAAAAAAAAAAAAGAATAACGCTACCTACCTACTCCATGTTGAAAAAAAAGATTGACAGCTGACCCGTCCCTTAGGACACAGTAAAAAGTAGCCATTTACTTAACGCTTTTGAAAAAAATTCAAAAATTTGGGGTTTATATATATATATATATATATATATATATATATATATTTTATCCAGTAAGTTTATTAATCAAATCATGTGACATATATTTTAAAATCCGTTTGTCTATTTTCAAAAGGCCTAGTTTTGATAACTTGGTTTAGAGCCTCTCCACACTAAGGGACGGCCCTAATTAACAGTACTAATTAATTGATGTCTAGGAAAAGCAAGCGGTGGGATGAGGGGAGGACTTGTTTTAATTTATCAAAATCTACACATTCATGTATTGCTCAACACAAGTTACGTCAGATAAACATCATCACTGAATGACACATATGTAACATGCAACAATTTACATCATATAGAGGCTACATGACATAATTATATATATAAAAATGAATAAAATTTATTGCAAATAAAATTAGTTGACAGATATAAACAAAACTAGGATAACAAGCAGATCAGTATGCGCCTGCAGGGCCTCGGTGCAGTAGCGCTTAACGAAGTCATAAATATCTCAGTCAATCGCTTAGACCGCCGCCCTCGCTGCTTGGTAAAAGGGCTAACCGAGTGACACGACATTTATGTCTCACACTTATATGGGTGAGCATTCTCTTATTTTACCGATGTGGGACTTTACATTCCCCCTTATAAGGGTGGCGTCTCGCCAGACGGCCAAGATCGTTTCCCGGATCGTCCCTACCAGAGGTAACTAGAGGTCATCCTTACACCGTCTTCTTGTACGGTCGCAGCGCATAGTTCTGCGTCGAGTCAGCGGCTGAATACTATTCTCAGAACACCCTGCACTCGGCCAGTAGCGCCTTATTCTCAGAACACCCTGCACTTCGGCCGCAGTAGCGCTTAAATGAAGTCATAAATGTCCGGTCAATCGCTTAGACCGCCTGTCCTCGCTGGCTTAAAAGCAAAAAAATTTGCCAGAGTTGACAAGAGTTTTATGTCTCACACTTATATGGGGGTGAACATTCTCTTATTTTACCGATGTGGGATTTTACAAGGACTGTCCAGGCGTTACCACTTATTTTCATGTGACAAACAAATAAAAACTAGGATAATAAACAAGATTGACCATCCGCAACTGCTTCTTTTAATGTGGCGGTGCAACTAATTTATATGACATCAATCAAGTATACAATTTTCATGTATACAAAAACCAAACGAATAAATTAATTCACACAAATAAAAAAACCAATCCAGCTCTAGAAAAGTTAATTTCAGCTTTCAGAAACATAAAATTAATTTCAACTCAAAATCCAGAATAGTTCATGAGAAGATAATCTAGATCAGGTGTTCCTCTCAACAACCATTGGTAGGGTGATGTGTGTGGGGGTGGGGGTTGGGGGTTAGTCTTCTATGGTCATTTCAATTTCTTGAGTGGCTCTATTACTTGACTCACACAGCCAATCTGAATTAAATCAGATTTGTATGTCACGAATAGCCACACAGCCACTCCTCAAACATCCTCCTCATATAAGACTTTAGCTACTGATCTGAAATTTATCTCATTAGAGTCACCCAAGTCAATATCTATATTTTTATACTGAAAATTTGTTCCTATGAGTCATGTGAGCCTAAAACTGTATTTTTTAAAGACAAAACGATATTTTTTAACAATAAAACTATATCATTTTAATATTAAAAAAATATCTCGGATCTCAGTGGAGACACGTGATCCCACCCCAATACACATAGCTCCGCCTGTGGGTGGGAGGGAGGGGGATGAGGAAGGAAATGTACGTTGTGAGAACAGAATGAAATGTAAATTAAAAAAAATGTAAGAAAAAAAGAAGAAGGAGAGAAAGGAGTTCAAGAAGAACATGAACCGTAAAAGTGTAAAACACAAAAATGTAGTACCTGTAAGAAAAGAATGGAAATGGTGAAACAAAGGTGATGGAAAGTATAGTGCGAGAAAAGGATGCTTTTATACTGGTGTGACTTGTGTGACGATGGTGTATCTAGAAGTGTCCCTACTAATGCTTAACAAATTAAATAATCAATATAATAAATAAGGCCAAAATTATAAGGGGATATCCCAGGTGTCAAGTAAGTAGCACAATACTCGTGTCAAGAATAAACGTTTTTTTGTATTTTATTTTATTCTTTTTTTTTCTTTCTTTTTATTTTTAATTATATTTTTCACTAGTGACGACTAGCTCGAGAAGCGGACACACATGAAGAAGATGACATGTGATCTCATTGAGATTTGAAGTTTTTAATTTTACTCCCTCTGTTTCGAAATAACTGAAACAGTTGCCAAAAAGATTTGTTTCAAAATAACTGAGATATTTACATTTCCGATGCAGCATTTATTGTGTTTTTCCTACATCTACCCTAATTTATTTTGGAGTGAGAGCATAAATACAATATTGTATTAATTATAGCTAAGGGTTTTTTTAAAGTTTTTTGACATTTAAATTAAAAAAAATTAACTCACATTCTTAATATGCGTATTTTTGGTAACTGTCACGATTATTTCGGAACGGATGAAGTGTTTTTTATATTGAAACGATATAGTTTGTAGTTTGTTTTTTTAATGAGATATAGTTTTGTAATTTAGAAATGTTAGGATCAAACGCTTACCGTTCTACTAAAATCAATTAGTGTGAGTAAATGTGCTACTATATTTCCTTATAGGTTCAAGAGTGTGAGAATCTCTCCCAACACCCCCCTCAAGTGTGGGCAATCTGTCCCAACACTTGCACAATTTTTAATTCAAGAGTGTGGACAATCTCTCCCAACACCTCCCTCAAGTGTAGGTAGTCTCTCCCAACACTTGCACAATTTTTTTAAAATAATATTCAAACCAGGGTTCGATTCATGACCTCGCTTTTACTAAAACCAATTGGTGGTAGTAAGAGCACTTGCATCAGTGTCTCTCCACAGATTCTCTACTTTACAGATTCAAACACCATTTTTTCGATTTTACAGAATCTAAACCAAAAATCAACTGCATCAGAATCTCCACTATAGTATATATACAACTACAAAATAACTACACGCCAAGATAAAAAAAACACATATGACACACAATCTGAAGTTATGTTATAATATTAACACTATGCAATATTAAGTAATATTTTTTTTAATATTATTGTTTTATTAGTCATTGTCTGTGAGCCATTTTTTCTGAATTTATTTGAGAAAAAAATTGAAACTTATCTCTAATATTTGGAACAAAATTAGAGATAAGATGAGATATAAGAAATAAAGAAAATACACTGTAACATGAATAAAAGATTACGGGAAAAAATGTAAGAAAACTCAAAAACATAGCTGGAAGATAATATGGTGAGAAGATAAGGGAAAAAAATAGCACAGATCCAGATCTTATTTTGTGCGGGACATATAGCGCATTTTCTTTGAATCTGAACACCACGGATTTGTGAACAGATGCTACTGTAATCCTATCTCTTTACAAATCTGAAGAATTAAATTTATAAATTGCAGATTTAACATCATTTACAGATTTTACTGTGAGTGCTCTAAAGGAGCTACTATATTTTCTTATACTTTAAGGGTGTGGACAATCTGTCCCAACAAGAAATAATATAAAATATAAGTATAATTTGTATCCGTTAATATATGAGATTTTTTATTTATTAAACGATAAAGTTTTGTTATTATAAAAAGATATAAACACCATCCATATACCGTTGGTGCCCCCTATGAATGTATTTCTTGGATCCGCCATTGATTAGAGTCGAAAGTTAATCAGGTTATTCGTAAGTTTCTCGTACCCGACTCGTAAAAGCATTTGACTTGACTCGAGTTTTTTCGATTGCAAGCTACTTGAACAATAAATCAAGTCAATCTCAAACTCCAAAATATGGTAGTCGAGTAGATCGTAAGTTAAACGAGGTTTTTTAATCTAATGTTATTTAGTTATATATATTTATAATAAAAAAATTCATTATTAATTAATATTTTGTACAAATCATTAGTTATAAGTCGAGTTGGGTTGTTTTGAGTATTTAGTGAGTCGAATTCGATCTCTCCATTTACATAATGAAAATTAAAATACTCGAGCTTACGTCGAGATGAGTTTTATCGAGCAACAAAAAAGTTGAGCTCGACATTGCCTTTTTATAACTCAATCAAATTGGAGTCGAGTTTCTAGTCCGGGTTTTTTCTATTAAAACCCAGGTCGAACTCTGCAGGGTATCGAATCAATCCAGCTCGATTACACCTCTAGGGATGACCTTGTTATTGACCTTTGTAAGTCATTATTTGTCTTTAAGTGTCTTGTTGATCCATACTCTTTATATTATCATACAATAGGGCGATAAACGAGTTAGGTTATGTAACATCCCGATTTTTCAGAAAAAGGACAAAATGGTCTTTTACCAAAAAAAAATTCAGAATTATGTTTTATTTAGTCAAAGGATTTATGTTTTGTTGAAAATATATATATATATAATAAAAGGAAATAAAAATAAATAGTTAATGGGTGGTTTTTTTTTATGGGAAATAAAACTCCCCATTAACCTTGAGAGTTGTCAGAATACAAAAAGAAAAGAACTTTCAAACTCTGGCTTCAAATAAGAAAAGAGAGGAAAGCAAAAGACAAAAGACAATATCCAAAGGATATTCTTGATCATCAGTCGGTTTTCAGTTTCGAGTAGATAATTGGAATCATGGTGAAGAGATCGTCGTTTTGGTAGCAAGGTTTCAGAGTTTCGTAAAAGTATGGTTTTGGCTCTAAATCTAGAATCTTGAAAATTAGATCTTGTTTTGGTGTTCTAGTTGATCAATTCGTAGTTTAGATTGTTTAGAAACCTTTGATCACAATTAATTTAGGTTTAATTGTTGATCAATTAGGTTTGAGTTGGAGTTCTAAGAGTGCTGCAGATTTCTTGAAGGTTTGGCTTTGGTTTTGCTTGCTTATAAGGTAAGATGTTCTTCCAAATGTTTAATTAAGGTTTTATGATGCTAGGTTGAGTTTTGGCATGTTTTGGTGTTAAAAATTGTGCTTAAATGTTGTAGTTAAAGTGTGTAGTGCTATGGTATGATATATTACTGTTGTGCTGCTGTTTTGCTGTGTATTTGGTTGTTAAATTGTTTGGAAAAGGGTTAGAGATGGTGCAGAATCGTAAAGTGCAGAAAAATGCTCCAGGTGTCATAGGCCGTGGCCTATGATTTACAGGCCGTGGCCTATCTGATTCAGAGAGTTCTGAGAATTCTGCTATGTCATAGGCCGTGACCTATGATTTACAGGCCGTGGCCTATGGCCCAGAAATGTTGTTTCTAGTGTTTTAAGCTATGAGTCTAGTTTTAAATGTTGTTTCTTGATCTAATAACATTAAATGAACTTGAACAAGCCTTGATTAAGCTTCGGATGCGTTTAGTTCCGGCACCGAATGTACTCTTCAAGGGAGTTGAAGTTCGGGACCGTGGGAAGAGTATGATTGGCTTGTGCTTTGATGAATTAGTATTCATCAATGTCTGTGTATGTGCTAGGCTTTGTCCGTGTCTAGTGGTCTAGGAAAGAGAGTAGTAGAGGTGAGGGAGTTTACTTGAAAATACTTAGGTGGCTAGTTAACAATTAATAATAAACGTACGTGTGTAGTTAAAAGACTAAACACCGTAACATTCTTGGTAAGGCACTTAGCTATATCGCGATGTGTGGGCGGTCAGATAAAGTGAATAACTCTGCTGGCCTATAAACGGATAAATGATAGGGGACTTCGCCGAACGTGTACACTATCAGGTCTTAACCCGTGGCTATCGGTGTGATCCACTGATAGGTTGCAAACGATACCTCGTGGTGGGTAACACCATACGTTGTGCCCTTGAGTGCCGATGTAACAAAGATAAGTTAAGCTAGAAACAGTTAGTCATGACATGTTGATAAGCATGAAGTGAACCCTAGAGTTATATCGGTCACACAAAGATAACTTAATAATAATAATATGAACCTTTCGTTGTAAGACTTAATTATACATTAGTTTCTTCATCTTGCTAAGTCCTTTGTACTTACATCAATTGCATATGTTGTTTTGTGTGCTTTTGGGGTGAGAAGAGAACATGTTAGCCTTGAGCTCGTTGAGGAGTTCGATGATGATTTGATGACGTTGATGCCATGATGATGCTTTCTTTTTACCTTTCTATTAAATGATGTTCTAGATTATGTTGTACTTTTATTTCAAGTTTGTAAGACAAGTGTTGTATCATTCTTTTAGAACATCGTACGTTGTAAGCTTTATATCGTTGTTGTAAGCTTTTCCTTTTCTACCCCTAGTCGGTTTGTATTCTATTCTTAGAGACATTTATGAGTTTACCCGAGCTTTTTGGGCTTCCGTTGCTTTAATTTTAATACGACGACGTAGAGGCTGGCGTATAATATTGGATTTATTTAATGTTATATGCGCAGAACGTTCTCTTCCGGATAAGGGCTCGGTATCCAGGAGCGGGGCGTTACAGGTTACTTGTGAGTAGTTCGAGATCAACTCGACTCACTTAAAACTCGAACTCGAATTTTACTTTACTAGAACATTAAACGAGCAACATAAGAACAAGACAATACTCGAATCTCTCTATATATACATATGTTTGTACCTGTTTATATTTTTAGCCAATTCAACTTTTTTTTTTCTTAAAATAAAACTACTTTTTTAATGACTTTCGTATCACTTAATAAAACACACACACTCATCGGCCTATGTAATGTGGACAAATGTACTCATTATTAATTTGAATTGTTTAGTTTTTCTTTTGGATATCATATTGATAAATAGTCACATAATTTAACATTAGACATGGTAATTCAACACTCATTAATCTTTGTAATCGGGATAAATGATGTGAATAATATACATGCATGTACTCAATCTTTAATCAGGTGGACCTTATTAATTTAATTTCTTCTTTCATTGGACATCATATTGATAAATATATTCACATAATGTGACAAATAAATATGGAAATCAAATACTTACTTCATTACCAAAAGTAATTAGGAGAAATATAGTGAATGATATACATGGACCCAATTTTCGACAAGAAATGTTAACAACTATTTAGCCATTTTAATAGTTTATTATTCTTGTTCCTTTTTAAATAAAACTTAAATGATTCTATGCTCAAATCTTCTGAGGTAGGTAGTCAATAATTCTCCACTTTTATACCTTAATCTAATAATTAATTAGTATACATTGGATAAATATTATTAAATATCAATTTGAAAATCTAAAATGTCGACTAAAAATACTCCAAAGTATCAAATAAAAATGAAACTACCAATATTTGGGAAAGGTGATTACTTGGATGCTAACAAATTATTGTTTTGAAACCCCCCTTTTTTTTAACGAAACGAAAGGAATTCTTTCGGTTTTAAACCCTTATTTATTTTTATAAAACTTTCTTATTGATGGTGATGTTAGGAGAAACTTGATTTTTGCTTAGTGAAAAATTGGAGATAATAATCTAGAAACATAATGTAAAGTATTCTTTCCGTAAAATAATTTACCAAGTTTGTTAGTAACTTGCCTAAAGAAAGTTATAATAATTATGTATCGAACATCAAGATCAATATTTTCACAAACAATTTTTTGACAAACTAGTAGCAACAATTATAAAGTATAGTTATTTAATTTACGCTATTGTAAGGTACCCTAAAACAGTTTCTCTATACAATTTTAGGCTTTTTTTTTTTATTATTATTATTATTATTATTATTATTATTATTATTATTATTATTATTATTATTATTATTATTATTATTTTGAATTCTTACTTTTGTTTT
This sequence comes from Gentiana macrophylla, assembly GCA_026214975.1. Classification (NCBI taxonomy): domain Eukaryota; kingdom Viridiplantae; phylum Streptophyta; class Magnoliopsida; order Gentianales; family Gentianaceae; genus Gentiana; species Gentiana macrophylla. The sequence goes on along the minus strand of CM047806.1, from coordinate 1,407,607 downwards.
AATCAAGTATGCATGCATTAATTAGATAGGTTAAACATGTATCACAATGAAAGTGTAGAAAATTCATGTCTAAGAGCAATCGCACTAGATAATGAGAATATTTTTAAACATATATTCTAACAGCCGTGTGCAAATTATGCAATGTTGCTGACGAAACTTGTCTGCATGCCTTGAGAGATTGTACGGTAGCTAAGAAACTTTGGAAAATTATTGTCCCAAAACCGAACTGGAGGGACTTTTTTTCACATGTTGCTCCAACTGACTGGATTCGACACTCTATCACTGATAAAGAAAAACATAAAAATTGGTCTTATCAGTTTAAGGATGTGATTAATTGTATTTGGTACTAGAGGCTTAAGATCCACCACGGAACGGAAGGTGGTCATCCTCCCTTGCATGTGTTGATCTCAAAATCTGAAGCTCGAATCGAAACCTTAGACTAGTGTGGAATTTTGACTAGTCTTTTCTTGCATGTGTAGTTCTTTATTGTTTTTATGTAAACTTTGTAAGTTGTGGCTTTCCATGTTTCCAATTTAATAAAATGATCGTTTCAAAAAAAAAAAAAAAAATCAATACTACAGTGCACATTTAATTTTTTATAGTAAAATACAAATTCCACAAAATTTCTTTTATATCTACTGCATTATTCCAGATTTTGTAAATTAATTTGTTTTATATCTACCACATTCATCCAATTTCTGTAAAATAAAGAATATAATGTAGTTCATATTGGATGGAGGTCATGTAAACTCAAAATGTATTCTTTAAAACTATAAAATAAAGAATCCCCTAAGAGTATATGATGCAGGTGCGTAACTAGTAATTTTTAGCCCGTGACGACTAATTTAACATCCAGGCCGGTTCGAATTTTAACTAAAGTTCTTGTCGAGCTTTAAAATGCAACTTGGGTTTAATTTATGAAAAAATTGTAAACTTGATTGACCTTGTTCATATACTAATTACTAGGATTACAAATTTTTCCAAACTATAATTACTCGTTTGTTTCAATTCATAGGAATTAGATGAAATGGAAGGAATGGAATGTAAAGAAATTAAGTCATTATATTATTGTGTTTGAAATGTAAAAGAATGAAATAAATAGATTCCATAGTAAATGACACACCATAGGTGGTAGGTGGTGAAGGGTATGGGTAGCTTAAAGAGGCGAGGTAGGGGTGGGGTTGTAGGGTGAGGTAGGATGGTGGTGGGGTAAGTAAAGTGGTGCTAAGGTAGGGTGAGGTGTGATAGGGGCACTATATTGAAAGGGCAGGGTGCGGGTGAGGTGGTAGAGTGAGGTGGGACATGGTAAGTCGGGGTTTGTAAAGGTGGGCTAGAGTGGGTCAAGTTAGGATGGAGTGGTGCACAAGCACAAGGTAGGATATGATAAGAAGGATGGGGTGGGATAAGATAGGTAAAGGTGGGGTATATGGAGGCGTATGGTAGGCTAGGATGGGGTGTGGTAAGGTATGATAGGGTTGATAAGTTAAATTTGTGTTGTAAGATTGGGTTGGGTAGGTGGGTTGTGATGTAAGATAGGGTTGGGTAATGGGTTAGGACTGGGGTAGGGTAAGGTGGGTAGGATGAAGTGGTAGGAAACGGTGTGGTGGGGGTGGGTGAAGAGGTAAGGTGAGTGAGGTAGAGTAGGTGGTGGTGTAAGGTTGGATGGTGGGTAAGATAGTGTGGGGTATATATGGTAGAGTAGGGTATACATGGTAGGTGGTGGTGTAAGGATGGGTGGTGGGTAAGATAGCGTGGGGTATATATGGTAAAGTAGGGTGATGGGTGGGTAAGGTAGGGTAGAAAATGGTGGGTAAGGGCTAGTGTTGGTATGCTAGGGGTGTGGTATGAATGTATGATGAGATAAAGTACGTGAGGTAAGGTAAGAGTGGTGGTGGGGTAGATGAGATGGTGGTGTTGGGGTACGCAGGGTGGGTGGTTGTGATAGAGGGCGACGTGTCTTGTCATTTTTGATTTCATTCCAACTTATTTCATCCATTTTTACTAATGAACATGTAATTCAATCTATTCCCACCAAACAAACGATCTAGTCATTTAATGGAATGAAATGTTGCGAAACAAACGAGCGCGTATCTCCTGTTCTCTTTTGGCCCACCATATGGCTGTAGTTTAATATATATTGGATGTTGATGATGGTCAACCCAAACTACGCCACGTGTCATCCTCTTAAGTCGTATAATAAATGACTAGCCTCTAAAATTAAGGCATTAAAGGCTAAGAGCCCTGACACATACCAGGCGGAGTCCCAACCCCAGGTGGGAGATCGACAGACTCTCTCTCCTCCAGTCACATGCAGTCGGCCAAGGCCCTGGTGAAGAGAGTCGCTTGATTCGGCCATAGTGGCCTTGGGGGCTCGGCGCAGACGCATAGAGCGACGACCCGGTTATTATTATCCGTGTCTTTGGATAACTAATGATAAATAAAGGAAGAATCACAAGTCATAAAGACTATGATCGACATTTAAATATCATAATTCCCTAAATTAAGGATTTATGCCCTAAGGAAAAATTATAAAAGATTTATAATAATAATATAATAATAATAATAATAATAATAATAATAATAATAATAATAATAATAATGTAATTACTTACGGGACAAGGAAAGGGATGAGACGTCCCCTATATAAACAACCCTAAGAAACTACGAAAGACTTGATTCCCGAAACATAACAGGATACATAGGCAACTTGAGAGAAATAACTCTCAAGCTCAGTCTAATTCACCCAAAGTTGTTGTTGTATCCGGGTCGTTTAATCTAGGGTAATATGAACGATGGATGGATTTTTGGGTGGATTAGACTGAGCTTGAGAGTTATTTCTCTCAAGTTGTCTACGTATCCTGCTATGTTTCAGGAATAAAGTCTTTCGTAGTTCTTAGGGTTGTTTATATAGGGGACGTCTCATCACTTTCATTGTCCTGCAAGGAATTACATTATTATTATTATTATTAATATTTCCCTAAGGATATACGCGCATAAATCCCTATAATTTAGGGATAATTATGAACATATTTAAATGATAGGATCATAGTCTTTATGACTTAGGATTCTTTCATTATATATCTTTAGTTATCCAGCACGTGGAATAACAGTCGGGTCGCTCTGTGCATCCTGCGCTGAGCCCCCAAGGCCACTATGGTCGAACTGGGCAGCTCCTCTTCACCAGGCCTTGGCCGACCTGCGGTGGCTGGAGGAGGAGTTTATGCCGCTTTCCCACCTAAAGTTAGGGACCTGCCATTGGGTATGTGCTTGGGGCTCTTAACCCCTTAATGCCTTACTTTTAGAGGCTAGTAATTTATTATACGACTTAAGAAGATGACACGTGGTGTAGTTCGAGTCGGTCATCATCAGATGTTATGCAAATCATTAGAGGTCTACACGTACTGACCCGAGTCGAATATAAAGATATTTAAATTTGAGTTTGTTTAATACCTGAAGGAGCTCAAGATTGTTTATGTAATAAACAAAGTAAAAAGCAGTCACATCTTCCATTGATATGCATAATCGAAAAAGAAAAAAAGACAGAGATAATTAAATTCAACTACAAACTTCATAGTCCTCTCTCATCAGCTCATAAAATATGATGCTAGCTAAAACTCTAAATTAATTAGAGGCATCCCTCTGTCTCCATCTTGGTGGTACTAAAGCTGTCTCCTTACATATTGGGCAAATATTCTTTTGAAGAAGCCATCTTTTAATACATTCAAGATGAACTTCGTGCCCACAATTTAGTTTCACTACAATATCTTGGTTTAAATACTCTTCCTGCAAAAAGAAAAGGGATGAATCCATGAAAAATAATAAATAAACAAAAGAAATTCTAATTTCATAATAAAATGATCAATAACAAATGACTGAAACGAGTATGTTGAGAGAGGAGTAACATACAAAGATATCATATTCCATTTGTTTTGTCAGATTGGTCGTGACTCGTACACTATCATATGTTTACTACTTAATTTACGACGATAAAAATTAAATCAATTTTTACCACGCAAATACAACAACGGTCGATCTCCTCTGGGGACGCGTCTGCCGCAACAGTAATAGGATATCTTTGTATCCACGATTCGATGTTTTGAAGGGTTAAAGCACCACCGTAAGAAACTCTTAGTCTTTCTCCTAATTCCCATATTTCCTATGAAAAAAAAAAAGAAATACAATATATTGTACCATTGAATATTGCATATAAATGTATATACTGTCTCAAAAAAAATGTATATTATGCATACTGTGGTTTTGAATTATTAATTAAAAGAAGAATATTCAAGATATATGCATGGTTACCTCAAAAGTCAATGAATATCTTTGCCTATTCAAAGCTTGAAGATTTGAATCCTCAGGGTACTGTAATCATGAAGATCAATACAAAAACATCGTCTAAATAAATTGCATGTGAGCATATTCACATATTTTTCATAGTTTGCAATAATGATTTTATATATTCAACAAAAACTAAAAAGTTATTATTATTTACAATGATAATATATATAATAAATAAATGACGACAAACACTATTCTATTTATAAAGAATTGTAAATCTAACCGCCATAGCCACACGCTCTATCAAAGCACCTTCACGCTCTATCAAAGCACCTAGTATAACCTCGCTCTGTTTAGCATGTACAAAGAGAAACAGTTAATTCTATGTATACTTTTTTCCCACAATAACGAAATATATACTTGGCTCTCCATTTGATTATATGAAATGAAAAGTGATATAAGAAAAGTAAATACTATTTTAAGATGCTTCATAATGCAAGAATTTTTACGTTGTAATTATATGGAAAGAGTTTTGAATCAAACATTAACTAATTAACAAAATAATCATATATATATTGAAGAAACTTAAAATGTCATTATAAAGTTTAAAATGAAAATCGAAGACCATGCATGTATAATTTGATACTTTACCAACAACCATAATAAGGTGCCTAAAAAAATGAAATTGAACGATCTCGGAGAACAAATTTTAGAATGGTATAAGAGGATTACGATCGAGAAATGATGCATGAAATTCTAAAATGGAAATGTTCTTACAGATTGTGGTGGTGTTGGCTGATATCTCTGAGGTAAAGTACCACTCCGACGGGCACGATTCATGCGTGTTCCTGCAGAAGTAGCCGCCGTCTGCCGCTGGTGTTGGCGGATAACGGCGGAGTCCAATCTAAACTGTTGGAGTGCCATTGAATGTGTAGAATTTGATGGATTTTCTATTGTAACAATGCTTGTATTTGTGGAGTTGGCTCCATTGGTGTTGCTTTGTCCCTCCATTATTCCAATGATTATCTAAAAAAGAGAGAGAAAATGTTAATAATTAAATTGATTTGAAAAAAAGAAAGAGTATAATAGTCTTGGCTAAGGAAAGTTTTCTAAAGGGGTAGATTCAATTCAATGAAATTATAACTTAATTTAATCCCTTTCTAATCCAATGACACCCTATGTGGACAACCACAAACACAAATGGTACATAAATTAATCAACATCAATAAACCACCTTAGAAGGAAAAATATTAGAAAAGGGGGAAAAAAAATTCCATAAAAAAATTGGATGATTTTTAAACTTTTTTCCATTGTCTAAGATTTCTCCAATCTCATATCTAATGATTATTGGAGCTAAAAATGTTTTGTTTGGCAAAATTAGTACACATAAATCTTATAACGGTGTCAAATAATTTATGTTTCAGTAAAAATTATTTAAAAAATACCGGATGAATTGAATGATTCCTTGTGGTATGTGCATTTTATGTAAATATTTTTTTAATTACACTAACTCCGTCATTTTCTTTAAAAATGATTACAAGATGTTTCAATTAGTATGGGCTGGTACTCCATAGAAATGTAGTGACTCAATCAGTGTATACGGGAAAAAAAAGCAGCACATTTAGCATTAATTTACACAAAATCCACATCTATAGGCCTTCAAATGAAATCATGATCGATTGGATATGAAAAATCACCAGAAAAATATGTATAAACTTGAATGCAGTTGATAATTAACAAATTTGAAATAATCTGAAAAACATGATTAAGCAGCGGAGAATATACATGCACAAAAAATCAAAATCAAAATCTCAAGATTAAAAAAAAAAATTAAAAAAAAAAAAAAAAAGCCAATTTAGCCTAACCTCTTAAGCAGATTGTTGATTAATCTCGAGAAAATCACCTGAAATGCACAAGAAAAGCACACTAGTTAACAAAATCGTGATTTGTCCAAAAGGACCAGCCTGCAGTTTTATAGTATAGGCTATGGGCCAATTTATTTGTTTCCTATATATATATTTTCAATTCATAAAAAAAAAATTATAAATCATGAAAAAGTTTATTACCAAAAGAAAATATGCTGTATAGTGAAGACAAAATAATAGTCCAAGTACACGTCAGAATGGCAACAGATTAATGCATATATGTGTATGTGTATGTATTTGAATTGCCCGTTGAGGATTTAGAAAATTTTTTTTAAAAAAAAATTATATAAAAAGAAAGAGGATTTAGAAAATTTTCTAAACGAGGACACCGAAGGAAAAAAGAGGATTTATTGGGACATCAATAGTATTTTTATATATTGTAAAAGCAAAATTACATCGTTCAAATATATATCGGATCTCAATGATGCATTCAGTTACGCTTTCATAAAAAAAAATTCAGCAAGGCATTGGAGGATATTCGTAGATGTAGTGGGGAATTAGTGGTGTTTTAAATTTCATACAACAAAACTATATCTTTTTAATGTAAAAAAAAAAATATGGATCTCAGTAAGGGCGGTGGCTTCCTCACTTCCTGTGAGGCGCTACCCCTCCTAGGTTGTGGATCCACCCGTATAGGTGTGTGCCGGTGCTCATGCATGTAACCATGTACACTCGTATGATAAATCTTATAATATAACCGTTATAAAGTTATTATATCAAATGGATGTATCAAATGCATGTACTCATTTATATCTGTTTCACATAGTAGACTTGTGTGAAAGAGGTAAACATACAACAACGATAGGTTTACATTATAGGTTTTTATCCAAAAGGACAAACTAATATATTTATTAGGCTACAAGTACATGGATGATTAGAAAGGACAAAGCTTAATTAACATTACCAAAATACCATTTTTCTAATTAAACCTAATTAGAAAACACTCTTGCCGGCAAACACTATTCTGCATCTGTAAATCCTTCTTGTCCTTCTCCAACCCCACTGCCATGGTCAAAGCCTCCTCCCATCCGACGTCCTCCGCCCTCTACCTTACGAATTCCGACTACCCTGTAAATAACGAACCTCCGGCAACCATGCTTGCATCTGCGGAGCCTCGTTCAGCAACTCCTCGTTCAACTCCGCTAAAAAAACAAAATTGATGGCCGCATCTGCAATTTCCGTCCGGTGGTTGCTCCTCGAACCCACCACCTGCTGCGAATTTGGTGAAGCAGCGAATTTACCTTTATCTCCAACCCGATCAGTAAAGCCCTCCGGCAGAACCTTCTCGATCGAATCATCGCCTTCTTTTGGATCTTAGAACCCAGATGAAATTCACCCCACTGAGTTCCAATCCGAATGCTATCTCCTCCAATTATGTCTCATTCAAGAAGAACACGAGAAGGTTGAATCAGATTGAACGATTTGGGGATTAGGGTTTGGGGATTTTCGGCTGCAACCACTGCTCCGCCCAAGTCCAATTTCCGGCCAAGAATGCAGGCTGTTTTTTTTTTCTTCGTGTTTAGGGTTGTTACTATTAATTTTGTAACGTTACTATATTTTTTGATATACTTTATCTATTTTATGGGCTGTTACTACTTGTTAATTTCCCGTTACTACATTTTATGAAATTTACATTATTATTTGTTTTTAATCATTTACTACTTGTTTTTAGGATGTTACGACATTTTTATGGGATTATTACGACTTGTTTATTGGCCGTTCATTATATTTTCTGGTATTCACTACTTGTTTTAATTTTATTCTTATCAAACACTAAAAAGGGAAAAATAAAACATAAGTTACAAACTGTAGTTAAAAAAACAAACAAAAAAAAGGATAAAAAAAAATATGTAGCAGGTAGGATTCAATCCCTTGATCACATGGTTAATACTTAGCAGCACACCAGTTGAGCTGCAGGGAAAGTTATAATAACAAGGGGTCAGAGTCCATATGGACATGTTTTAAACTTAAATGGTTGAGAAGGACAGTCACTACATGTGTTACTACATTTTTGTACATGTGTTACTACATGTTTGTCTTTCTCAATCATTTTAGATTAAAACATGTCATTCACAACCTTTAACCTTAATAAAAATGTTCGAAAATATATACATACACAGGTATTTAGGGGTATACTAGTAATTTCACACTTAAATTTGAGTGGGGGCCATGCACCCCCTCCCCCCCCCCCCCCCTCCCCTCCTCATGCATGATGGGTCCGTCCCTGGTCAAGACACATTATTTATTGATGATTATTTTAAAAAAATGGCGAAAATCCTTTGGACTAAATCAAAATGGTATTCTCACAAATAAAGGTTCAAAGTAGTGGTATTCTAACAAATTTCCCTACTTCTTTTCGTGGCTGTTACTATATTTTATCTAGTGTTACTACGTGTTTAATGTGTAAAAGGGTATTTTTGTCCATTTATTATGAATTTGTCCTTTCTAATCACAAAAACATTAGTAACGCCCATCCAGACTCCATTTTTAATTTTTTTGTCTCGTATTTCTTCCCTTTACATTATGTGTGTAAATATAATATCTATATCTCACAATATTTTATAGATGTGCCGACACTTAGACAAGCAATATATATATATATATATATATATATATATATATATATATATATATATATATTCACATCTAATAATATCTTATAAGTCTTACAGAACGTTTGTTAAATCTGAAAGTAAAATCAGAAATCTGAAAGCTGAATATAATAATTAAGTATCTGAAATCCGAAATCTAATTAACAATGTTTGATAAAACTTTCATCTGTCTAACAATTTTTTTTTTTTTTCAAAAAAAAAAAAAAAAACATTTTGTATATAAAAATAAAAACAAAAAAAATCCGGATATACTTAGGGTAGGTATAAAAATAAAAAACAAAATTTATGTATTAATCCGCAATACCATTATTTTAGCTTTAGCCTCTCGAGCCCTTTAATCAGTTCTGCCTTACAAAAACCGTAATTTTCTTTTTCTTTTTTTTTTTTTGGTTGAAAAAAAAACACCTTAAACATCTGACAATATGACAAATTGACATGCAAAATAAGAAAAGTGTAAGACCAAAATGTAAATGTATATGGTGAAGAGGCTCCACGTATCAAGTAACGTATATTTGTGCATGCATCATGCCATCATGCATGCTCCTCGTGGCAACACAAACACTTGTTTAGTTGTTTCTATGTGGGTTAATTCTAAGGGAATTTTTTTTTTTTTTTTTTTTTTTTTGGGTTTGATTTATCTTTGGTTTGTTTTTGTTTGAGTCGGCCGGATATTAGTTAGAGATGCATTCATTATTCTATTCTGGCGGTTCGTAAACATGGACCCCGATCCCCGCCCCAGACTGCGCCGCGAATTTGCTGCATTTGTGATAAAAACGACACCAGATCTCCCCTAAAACGACACCGCTTGGTTCCGACCTAAAAAAAAAGAAGAAAAAACATAATCAAAAACATAATCAAAGCTAAGCGTCGTTTAATTCAAACGACGGCAGCTTTCAATGTCTGTTCGATGACAGGTGGAAATGTAATACTGTCGGGGATCTTTTTCCTCGTAAACATGCATGTGGAGGATTCAAAAACATTGATACAGTCGGAGTATGCAATAATGTATAGATTGTATTTATATTACTACTTTGTTACAATTCATAGAGAATTCTCAAATATATCTAAGTGGGACATAAATAGTGTTTATAAACTTTTATGAACAAAACTATATCCTTCGTATAAAACAAAAAATCGGATCCAATGGCCCCCTTGATGGATGTATATCGCCAACATACAAAATGATCATGTCATTTCTCTTTATGGTCTAAGCCAAATATTATTATTATTACTACTATTACCAAGCACTATTAATATTTTTCACATCATAAACTTTATTATTTATTTATTTTTAATCATAAAAGCACGACGAGGTCTTTCGTCTAAAAAATGCTTTCTACCTTTGATGTTTCCCTTAAAAAGTGTTTCCTACATCCCTGAATTTTATTTTTTGACATTAACAAGAAATAAAAAAGCTAAAATAACTTAAACATTATAAACATTTCAAAACTCAAATCAATAAATTTTTTCAGGGTCATGCTAGTTTCTAAATATAAAACAAAAAAATAATATTGGATATACATTTGTGTCGTGACTTTTCTCATTGTTCTCATTGATATTGGCATGTTGATTTAAAGTCTATAAATTTGCAATATGCACCCTATTGGCCTATTTGATCAACTATATTTCGGGCCTTTAAATTTAGAAATTGAGAGGTTTTGGCCATGGTCTAGTTAGGCTATCATAATCACCATATTTTATCCTAAAATAATATAAGATAATACATATCCCTATTTTACAACATCTCAATTCAAGAATCTCCACAACAACATCTCTATCCTTATCCGTATAACATTTCAAATAATATTAAATAATACGCATTCTACCTCACAACTCTATTCATACACATTAAATATTTATTATTTCACTCCAGCAGCATCCCAATCCTTATCCTTAAAATTTTTTATAATTAAATATGTTTAGAGACGTGAATAGTGTATCCTCACAAGTAGGGATGCACTGTTCATATCCCTAAAAATAAATAAGGATATGGAGACTGTGGGAGTTATTTATGGTAAACTCTATTTTTTATCTCCGTTTTAGGGATAAAGCACTATATATGACTTCTGCTACGAATGCCCTTAGCCCCCACAAGGACGCTGACGGAGGTCAGATCGGTTTCTGCCCCGTGTCACCCCACAAATAAGTTGAGTAATAAATGAAGTTAGAGGAGATGCGCAGTTAAGGGCCAGGAGCCCCATTCAATGTCCAAGTACATACCCTACCCCAGGTGGGAGATCGGTCTTGTGTACCCAACCCACTTCCCAGTCCACCGCAGGTCTGTTAGGACAAAAAAGTTGGGCTAGGGCAGCTCGGATCCGTGACAACCTTTGGGAGCTCGCCGTAGGACGGGAGCTGTCCCATACATTGTGCACGTGCCTTATCGCATCAGATATATAAGTAAAGAATCCTCCTTCATTATGACTCTGATTCAAATCATCGGATATAGTTAAAGTATACCGGAAATCACGGGATAGAGGTGTAAATCAAGCCCCCGGCGGTTACAAGTGAGAGACCTTGAAGGACACGACACAACCATAACCTAGGGCATAAGTGTTCCATATAAACCTTCCTAAGAACTACGGCTGACTTGATTCCTGCATAATCACATGATACGTAGGCAACTTGAGAAAAAATATTCTCAGGCTCAGTCTAAAATCACTAACAAATACCCCTTGTTTCAGACTTTGTTTGAGGTTTTTGGATCTTGAATATTGTCTCTAGAGGATTACGGCCCGGATTTACACCTGAAGGTTTCCAGAATCGTCAGACGCCTTTGTGATTATGGACCCTAACAAGTAGTTTTGCAGGTAGTGTTAACAATATAGTTTGGGAAATTCTAAAGGCACCATATAATTGTTTCGACACCACTTGTTACATTCAAATTTTTACATGTGAACGTGGTGCCAGAGGTATTTCCCTATGGTTTTAGTCGCCTTTATAATTAGAAATGACAATGTCATGGTGTAATCAAAGAATATATTGTGGGATGAGTGGTCCTGAAAAGATATGATGTAACTATTTTGGCCCAAGTTCGAAGACATGTGATTGAGGGACTTATATCTTGAGCTTGCAAGACGCAGATAGAAGGATTATTGTAATCAGACTCCCGAGCAGACTTGTTGGTGGTCGAAGCGTATGATTCAAAGCGATATTCTCGTGCTACTTTTAGACCTAATATGCTAGGAGATGAGGTCAGCTGAATTATGCCCCGACCTGTCCGACGATAAAGTGGGTTGTAAATGGATGGTTTTGATACGACTTGATTAATACGATGTCGTCATGTGCAGGGGCAGATCCACCCCAAATGGTAGGGGCACTCGCCCCCCTCGGATCCGGAAAATACACTATTATGTATGTTGTGTATTTTTTTTACCCCTCTAAAAATTTACACTCGTCCATAGTATCGCCCTTCCTCACCCGGAATCCTGCGTCCGCCCCTGATCATGTGTGGACAGAATGTCGAACTATAAGTCAATTGTTGACACCATTATAGCTATTACATATATGCAACATTTGAGTATGATTAATGCAATAATTGTATTTTTTTTTTTGTTGTTGTTGAGAAATGCAATAATTGTAAAGTTAGGAAAACTGGTTGAATATATGTAAATTAGGGGTATGATTTGTAAAAGTTGGCAAATGACTTACATTAAGGACAAAAAAAAAATGTCAAAACAATTCACATTTGGGAAGGGGGAGGGGTCAGATATACATTATCAACAAAAACTGAGGGGGGGGGGGGGGAGGAGAGGTGGTTATTATAGATGGTTTTAATTGTGGAAACGAGATGAATATGATTAATGTAATGAAATAGATTAGACACAATTTTATTCATGTTTTTTTGAATTCGCGCCACAAATTAACAGAATTAAATGAAAATTTCACAAATAATCATGGTAGTGGCCGATGACATAGTGGGTGTTGATGATCGATAGGTGACAGACGGTGAGTGGTTTCATTCCATTACGTTCTATTCATTTTTTTAATGAGAAAACTAATAATTTTCATTCACTTGGAATGAAATTGTATTCCATTTTTTTTTTTGGGGTGGTATTTTGGGCATTCGTAGCAGAAGCCTTATATGGTGCCTTATCCCTAAAATGAAGATAAAAAATAGAGTTTACTCCAAAATAGCTTCCACAACAGAGTCCCTATCCATATTTATTTTTAGGGATATGAACAGTGCATCCCTACTTGTAGGGATGCACTATTCACACCCTAAACATATTTAATTATTAAAAATTATAGGGATAGAGATAGAGATGATGCTGAAGTAAATAATAAATATTTAATGTGTATAAATAGGGTTGTGAGGTAGAATATGTATTATTTAATATTATTTGAAATGATATAGGGATAATGATAGGGATGCTGTTGTGGAGATTTTTGAATTGAGAAAATAGGGATATATATTATTTTAGGGATAAAATTTGGGTGCTCTGATAAGAGTGCCCTTAGACATGTCAAACGTAATAGATGGAAAGTTTCAATTGAGAGCATCCGCAACCGTTGGCGGCAAATACTACACCAAATCATCAATTTAGTGTAAGTTTTACACCAAATTTCTTCCATCAACTCCAACAGTTCAACATCAACGGCAAATTCCTTTCCCAAAAGAAAAAGGAAAAAAAAAAAAGGTTTGCCGGCTACTCAGTTTCAACGGCAAATTAGATGGAGAAATCCCCTCCCCCACCAATTTGATGCATCAATTGCCTCTCCATTGGAGCAAAAATTTACAGCAATTTGCTGAATTGCTGTTGGGTTGGAGATGCTCTGATAGATTACTAACTCAGCAAAATTTGGTGAAAAGATACATCTAGATTCGGGACTTAGAGTACCCATTAATTTTGCCATTCCATGAGTGAGGATTTACCACACATATTTATGCGATGTAGTTTTGCAAATCAAATACTCCCTCCGTTTCTAATTATATGTCGCAGTTATCTAAATTAAAATTTCTTTTTATATGTCATAGTTATGTTTTTAATACATATTTTAATACTCTTTCCATTTTTCAATACTATTTTTCAAATTTCTATTCTCATTCAATCAATCAATTTTTCATATTCATTACACCGCTACACTTTCTAAGATTTTTTTTGGAATACTCATTTCTTAATCTGTGTTTTTTCCTTAAACACGACATATAATTAAGAATGGAGGGAGTAGAATGTAAGATTTATAGTTGGTGCTCTTTATGTCTTCCTCATGTCAGTTCTTGGTCCATTTTTTGTTCCGAAATTCCTTCACAAGTTAATGAAAAATTCGGGAAAAAGCTTTGGATCCTATCAAGAAGGTGACGGTGTGGTCAATCTTGATCAAAAGAAACAAACAAGTTTTTAAAAACTTCTTCTTGGTTGGGGTGGATGACACTTTCGACGACATTAAGAGATTTTCATTCCATTGGATTCTTGGTAGGAAAAGGGGTGATGTACTACCTTGGAAGGGTTAGAGTTCGAATTTGTTTGGCATTCTACGACTTGATACTACGAGGTAGGAACTCTTTTTTTTTTTTTTTTTTTTTTGGGGGGGTGGGGGGTTTGGCTATCTCATTCTTAGTTTTGTGTATCGTGTACTTTCTTGTTTAGAAAAGTGCACGTTGTGGTAACAACTTTGTTTGCTTAGTTCTAAGCTATTGTACTAGGCCGTCTTTAGGCCTAGACCAATAAGATCACGGTCTAGCCCCCTTCTCAATATTATTATTTTTAAGTTTCCGTTCTCGTATATTTGTTTATGTATTTTAGATACAGTTTTTTATTTTAATTAAAATTAATAAGACTTAAATCAATACGGATATATACTTAAAAAAAAAACCAACTTATATACTCTTTTTTACACATATTCGTAACTTTTTACACATTCAAGAGACATAAAGCAAAATTTGGGTTTAGGCCTATGCTTACACAACAACGCTCATGCTTTTGTAGACTAGACAGTGTATTAGCTTCTTGCTAAACCTTCATTTTTAATAAAGTTGTTCAAAAAAAAAACAAGGAAGGTAAAAATCACATCGTATAAGATTAAGCCGAACCGAAAGATATCGGACATGCAAAGACGTTTGAGGAATAATAAGCGAGTGAAAGACTCATTCACAAAGGTCATCTACACGAGGTATGTAGAACAAAAACGAAATCACACCGCCATACGGTCATTGTTAGTGTAGACTGTAGAGCTATAAATCAATTAGGTCAGAAAATTATTTACACACTTTTATAATTACAAATTTCCTCCCTCAAAAAAAAAATTATGAATTTCCTTATTCCAAATCACACTAAAAATAAAGATTTACTTATGGACTACTTATAAATAAAGATAAAAATAAGATGTATTGATGAGTCATTGTTGTATTATTTTCATAACTAGATAGCTGAACGGAACCGAAGTTATGAAAAGAATATAAATAGACCATATGTAACGCCAATAATCTTCATTCTCTAATGGCCAATTTTTGGTGGGGTGACTCTAGTAAAAAAATTGCTGGGTATCATTGGGTAAAATGGGACACTTTGTGTTTGCCAAAGGGTAGAGGGGGTCTGGGCTTTAAAAACTTGGAAGTTGCGAACATAGTGGCTCTAGCGAAAACACTTTGGAGAATTCATACTAATCCCAACCTTTTGGTCTCAAAAGTTCTAAAAGGGAAATATTTCCACAAAACTTCCGTTTTTGATTGTAAAGTCCGACCCTCATCTTCTTTTGTTTGGAAAAGTCTAATGTCTTCCCAGGACTTTTTGAAAAAGAGTACATATTTTTTAATAGGTGACGGAAAGTCTATTAATGTTTGGAGTGATCCTTGGATACCTAATAACTACAAAGGTCTGCCAATAACCCCTAAGGTGGTAGTCCTAATGGCTTGAGAGTTAGTGATTTTTTCGATTAATAAATCTTGGAACCGGGACAAGCTTGCAAAATATTTTTGGCGGTTGATGTTAATCAAATCCTTAAGATTCCGGTTAGTATTACTAATGTTCCGGATAAGCGTGTTTGTATGTTTTCAAATAATGGTAACTTCATACACAAAGCCGCTTATGATTTTTGCCTGCAAAGCAAATTCAAATTAGAGAGTAGTTCGAATAGCCTTCAGAATAGTAACTTAAATGAGAAATTTTGGAAAAGGATTTGGGCTCTTAAATTACCCCCTAAAATAAAAATATTCATGTGGAAGCTTCTGAAGCGAATTTTGCCTACGTCGGAGGTGCTTCACGGAAGGTTCGGTCTTCTTGATTTATTTTGCTGCTTTTGTGGGCAAGAAAAGGAATCGATTGAACATATTTTCTTAGATTGCCCTTTTGCGGAAAATGTTTGGAAGCTTGTGGGGTTATCCTGGGACACCTTTCAAGCTCAGAACAAATCGTTATGGCTATGGTGGAATGAAATCTCGAAGGAAAAGCCTACTAGTAGTCTCACGGACAGAATATCTTTATCTTGTTTTAGTCTGTGGTATATTTGGAAAGCCCGCTGTAATCGTGTTTTTAATAACTTGTTTTGGTCTTATGAAGAAACTGCAAAATATGCCGGTGTGGGCAGTCTCAATTTTACAGTACATGATGAGGAGAGGGTTAATTCTAATAATTTTTCTTCCTCTCCTGACTTGCAGCGCGAGGACTCACATTCTGTTGAGGTGCGTGCCTTTGTCGATGCAGCCTGGAAAGCGGACACTAGCCTTGCGCAGTTTTGGAGGCAGTTCTTCTACAGGAGAATGATCTTTGTTTTGGAGGCTTTGGCTTCACCAAAGTCGCAATGTAATACGGCTTTAGTTGCGAAGCACAAACTTTAAGATGGTGCATTGCGAGGTGTCTAGCAATCGGGATTAAGCGAATAGTTTGTCACTCGGATTGTTTAGTTTTGGTTAATTTTGCAACAGCTAACCTAACCCCAGTTGATATCTCTCTGTTATTATTGATGACATTAAGTTGCTTGCTACAAAATTTGATTTTTGTAAAATTCGGTTCATCGAGCGAAAGGCAATAGGATGGCCCATAATCTAGCTGCCTTCTCGCTCGAAGCTGGATGTGAGTATCTCTTGGCATAAGCTCTCACACTGCATTTCCTGTAACACTTAATTTTATAATGAAAGCTTTCGTTTTCTTGTGGAAAAAAAAAAATTCATGTTCATTTATATTGATCATTGCGCTCTGCATCCGGCTGATTTCTTGCCTTTCACGTTTGATTCTATTGCATTGCTATTGGCCCTTCATTTGCTGATTACTGCGCAAAGGTTTTGAAAGGTACACAACTCTTTCCAGCCTTTCCCATCAAGAGCCCTCTCACCATTATTAAAATTTTCTCTCTGTTTTTCTGTTTCATCTTCCTGCTCCGCCATTAAAACACCTTGAAAACTGATGCAAATATGGCTAGAAATAAAGGAAAAGGTAAGATTCATCCTAAACTTCTTGAAATCAAAAAAGCCCAGCAGTTTAAACCCCTGAATACTGTCCTCTGGGGAGACAATATGTCACTGTATCCTCCTACTCCGCTGTCTAAAACGCTACATAGAGGTTCAGATGATGTTAATGGGTTGAGTTTGCAACGTAAAGATCCTTGTTTTGATCTTGTTGTTTCGCATTGTAGTAGCCCACACGAGCCTGTTTCAATGTTACCACCCGGTGCTGCAATCCCTTCAGGTGAAACACCTGTAAAAGTTTATTCAAGGAAGAAGAAGAGGAAGAGAGCAGGAAACACTTCTGAAGTTTCTGGAAGGAGCAACAAGAGGAAGAGAATAGGGTATAATCCTTTTATGCAGCGAAAGATTAAAACTTTAGGTGAATCCCTTAACACTATTCCTTTTTCACCTCAAAAAGAATTAGACTTAGAAGCCCATAAATGTTTGCTTACAAATTTAGGGCTCTGGGATTTCCTTCATGTAGATTTTGGCAAATTGGTTATGCCTGGTTTGATAGAACAGATAGTAGCTAATTACAACCCAAAGAGGCCATTAGATCGAGTTAGTTTCGTGAATGGCTATCCAATCAAAGTGTCACAAAGTGTAATGGCGTCTGCTCTTTTTTTACGGGGAAAAACGAAACTCCCTGACCAAAGTGATGCTTCAGAAAGTGTGGTTCTAGTGGTATCTGAGGAAGAAGCATCGTTTGTAGAGGAGCTGATTTGGAACTATATGGTTTTGCAAGGTTCTTCTCGCCATTTTCCGGAAGAGGTTATGAGAGTCGTTAGACTTGTTAGAGAAAGAAAACTCGAGCAAGTGGATTGGGCTGGTTTAATTTGGTTTATGATGGAAAAAGAGCTGTTGAAGGGGATGGATTTAAGACGTTGCTATTATGCTTCACATATGCAGTCCTTGGTGCAATATCTTAGACCAGAGTTGTTTAATAATAAAGATGATGTGGCAAGATGTCTAGAAATGGGATCAGCTGCACGTAGCGAAGGACATGTGGCAAGATTTCTAGAAATGGGATCAGCTGCACGTAGCGAAGGACATGTGGCAAATAATCAGCTGATGCTTTTGGATGGGAATGAGAACAATGACTTCAATAATGGACTGTTTTTGGAAAACAGTTCTGTTGATTCTGTTGAAGCTGTTGAAGCAGAAAGGATGGAAGTAATGGGAGCTTTAAACACAATGGATAATGCTCTATTAAGTAGTTGTACTACTGTGAAAAAAATCCCTTTAGTAGAAGGGCACAGTTCAAGCAAATTAGAGACATTAGGAGGACAAAACGAGGTCCGTGTAATAGTTGTGGAGGAAGATCATACAGTAATTGAAGATGAAATCCATAATGTACATGCAGAACAAGACTTGGAAGAGGGAAATCAGTACAAGGACTTGATGACAAGGCTTTTTGATGAGGTGGAAAACGAAGAGTCTAAAGGGACGGTGGACAAAGGAGTTTGTGATGCCAAAGCAGAAAACCAACAAATGGAGGTAACTGTAAAGAGCCTATTACTACAGCCATTTGTTTTTATTTAGTTTACTTATTTGGGATAATGTATTTTTTGTTGATATTTTTGTCCTTTGTTGTGGAGTGCTAACGTTTTGGGTGATTTGAATTGCGAATGTTTGGTTTTCTACGAAAGGAAAGATCTATTTTAGTATACTTTAACTCAGCATTGCTACCTTACTATAATTTTGATTCATCTGCTTGCAACTTGTTTGAGCTTTACATTGGCCATTGAATGTTTTTGTTTCTTTATATTCACAAGGTTCCTTTCGAAATATTTTTATTGGTTCAGAAGGTTGTTATAATTACAAGTAACCTGGAAAAGCTAGCAGAAGAATGGGGTGTCTTTCTGATTTGTTTGAGCAAGAATTACGTCGAGACTCTTGAGTATACTTAATTTCCCTGTTTGCCTTATTAGTAGGCAGCCTTTAGTTTATTAGGATCCACATTGTTTTATATCTTTCCTAGGTTTGCTTTTTTTATTTCCTAGACCTCGGTGTGCTATTGTTTTGCTGGAAATGTGTTTTTGCATGTAATGTCTTAGCTGTGTGCTATTGCAGATGCAAAGGAACAAACTCGTAGGTAGGTAATGTTATTCGCTGAATAGATAAATGGTGACTCGAGAGATAAAACCAGAAAATAGAACTCAATCTCGTTTTATAAAGAATAAACTTTAATACGATTATAACTTGGTGGTGCCAAAAGTTGCACTTGTTGCGTTTGTGTGAGTTCATAACTCTTTTGAAGGTGGCCATTATGGTCTGGTTGCTTTGCCATAAGGCGGTGCCGGTAATGGAATTGAAAAATACCCTGTTTCATTACATTCAAAAACGGATGCAACGTAATGCAACCAAAGCACAAAATTTAAAACAAAAGCCTGCAAATAATTTCCTGCAACCTAGCTTCTCTGTCTATTGTTGCCATAACTGCAGAATTTTTAAGGATTGAGGCCCCTCCTCCTACACACACCTCCTACTAAGCAAAGGTTCATATTTCTATGAAAATTTTGTTGTGATCCATTCTAATGACTTTACTTTGACGTAAAAAACACGATTGCACATTTGTGCTTTTAAGTTTGAAGTAAATTCACCAGATGCATAATCACAGACACCATATCCACCTCTAATTGCTCAAACAAATCAGAAATATTTTTATTGTTTAGATGTGTGCTGATTTGCAAATCAGTAAAAGAATCAGCTACTTACCAAGATAACGTACATGAATGCGTCTTACCATCTATGCGTATAGGTGATTTAGTAGTGGTTTGTCCTTTAATTCTCTATTTGAATACATTGTGTCAAATAGGATGATGGCATGGATATGCAGAGAGATAATCTCAGCTGGCACGCAATGGATGAAAATAATGATCCGCATAGCGTAGAAACAAGTTTTCAGCAAGTTGGTTTCGTAATCATGCAGGACAAAGGGAGCACAGAGTCCATGTCAGATTTTGTAGCTAAGGAGAATAATGTATTGACTCAAGTACCGAGTATGGATCATAATATTGGAGAACAAAATTGTGTTCCTGCTGAAGACGCAACGGATATGGAACAAGAAAGAACGGACATGATATTGGGACGTGAGGAAAAACACGTTGAAGAATCGAGACAGCAACTGGTGAACGATGTTTGTGACACTAATGTCGGTGCATCACTTGAGAAAAAGGTAATTATCTTTTTTTATTTATTCCTCACTTGAGAGACGCAACAGATATGGAACATGAAAGTCATGTGTTTTTTTTCCTCTTGAGGGTGTGAAACACTAAATTGCTAAATATTTAAACTAGTTTCCAAAGAAAATGTACAAAATTGTGTCTTACCATTTATGCAAAATAGGTGATCTCTAACCATAACGTCTTTTATGGCATTTCTATGAATAGGAAGTTAGCATGATGGCAGCAAATGATGCTGATCGGCATAGCTCAGAAACAGCCAATCAGCAGTTGGTTTTAGGTGGAGAAGATCCCATCTCAGATGTTCTAATCACGGAGAATAATATCTCGAGTACTGAGCATGTGCGTGTTTCCGATACAAGTGTAGCCATGGAGCTTGAAGATAAAGGTATGATTTCAAAAACTTATCAGCAGGCCACTGGTAAAGATGGTGTACTGTTAGATGTTCTAATCGCAGAAAAAAAAATATCACGATTTCTGAGCAAGTTTGTGTTTCAGATAAAGGTGATGTCTTGGAACTGGAATATTCACATAGGCTTTATGATGGAAATGCGTGCAACAACGTGCAGCCATTAAACCTCGATTCATGTGCTCAAGAAGTGGATTGTTGGTTCTCAAACTTCAAACCTGTACCTAATATACAACCACGTCCGTCTTATGAAGAAATAATCAAAGATCTGAAAGCAAAACTCGCCCAGCAAATTCGAGTGAATGAAAATTATGATATTCAGTTGCAGGTGAAACATCAAATGATGAATAGAGAGATCACTCGATACGCAAAGCAGCTACATCTGGCAGATAATCTTGTTGAGGATTACAAGAGAATGAGTAAAGCAAGGGACGAGTTATTTGCTGAGCATATGAAAAAATGCCAGCAGCCTGTTGAGGAGGAGGCAATATACATGGACCATCCAGATGGAAGTGGCAAAATGATTACAGTTGCAGAGTGGAAGAAGCTGATACAAGAACAGCGAGATCAAGAAATACGCAACCATATTTTATCCATGTTCAATGATTTTCAGGATAGTTTGACTGTTGGGCTACAAGGGTATTTTCGTAAGCTTGATACGCTTTGCGATAGGGTATCAGTGTGTGGAGATTCTGTGAACAAGTTGAAAGCAGATGTTTCCAGATCCTAGGAAACTTTAGTTACTAAACTTAGTTAATAAGTACGTTCTTTTTACTATCTTTATACTAAGCTTAGTCAGTAAGGACAAACTTTTTACCATCTTTAATTTAATGTTTGGTTGTTGGAACAATTTGCTAAATACCGATTTAATACACGGTCTCTCTCTACCGTGAGCCATGAGTTGTAATCGAGCCAAATCGAGTTAATTCGATATGTGACTTGACCAAAAAACTTGGGCCCAATCTCTCTCTATTGTGAGCCGTGAGCTGTAATCGAGCTGACTCAAGTTAAGTTGAAATGTCTAGGGCTCAAACTCGACTTGACTAAAAAACTTGGGCTCGAAACTTGATCGAGTCATGAAAATGTCAAATTGAACTCGACTCATTAAATATTGGATACAACTCAACTCGGCTCGTAAGCTTGAATTTTATTTATAATTTATTATTTTTCGTAAAAAAAAATGGCAAGATAAAGCTTGAACTAAAAAAGCGAATTAGGTCAAACTTCTTTACGAGTCAAGTACAAGTAGCCCATTTCATTACGGCCCTAGTTCTATATATCACGGTGTAAGGAATAAGGAATTCTAATTATATTGTGGGAGGATAGGGAGTGCAATGACATTTTCTGAGTAGGCTAAAACAAAAGAAAAAATAAAGAAAGTAAAACAAATTTATTACCAACACATTGGGAATTTGAACTAAAATGACTGAAAAGAGAGTGCAACAGAGAAGTAACATCTGTTTTTATTTGTTCCAAAGTGAACCCAAATAATCCTCACTGCGAACAGATACAATCGGATACGATACAGTCTTGCTACAAGTTCGGCATTTCTAATGCTCGCAAAACATCCTTGAACTCGAATTCTCGTGTCTCCTTGTTGAAACGCTCGACTAATTTGTACCTAGTATCATTCAAGTAAAAAGACTGCATTGTTTCCAAAAGCCATTTGGCCTCTGAGTCACTGAGCTTGCTTGGAAGGACAACATCACCCCTAATAAGAACGAGTTCACTGCTTTCAGCGAATTCTGTGTAATGAGTAACTGTGAAGTACGGTGCAGCCTGCGTTCCTCTAGCCTTGTAATCTTCAAGACCCGTGAAAAGCATGTGCGGCATTTGCACTGGAAGAAAGGGTTAAAAGGAGAATTCACAACCGCAAAAAAAACAGATAAGGAGCTGTATTTGCAGATGATTAAAGGGAGTCAAAGAAGATCTACCTTGGACAAACATAGTGGTGTAACCGTTTCCTTTCCACAGCGGAATTACAAAGTACCGACTGCACAAATAATAAGGATTTATCGATCTTATCAACGATTAACAAAATGAGAAGATGAGGAGCAATACGTAGTCTCAGTCTGTTATTATGAAAAGAACACCATTATGAAAAATCTCATACTGATGAGTTTACCAGGTTTCTGCTCTTTGCACCAATAGATGGTATAGTTTTGCATTCATTGAAACCCCAATGTGACCTCTTCCCAGATGAAACTGGAATAAAACAAAAATCATAAAAACCATTCAGTTTGTTAGAAATTGATCCAAAAAATTACAAGATCCAGACTTGTCATTAGTCACTAAAGACATAAAGAATCAGCTGTATCAAGTTTTTGATAGCACCTAATATCACACATTCTATGAGAGAGCCCTATTTGTCCATAAAACATAATGTAAAAAACGGTTACAACGAGAACAATCCTCAGCATAATCGATTTTGTTCACATGGTTTTTTGAATTTTGATACATCTTCAAGTTGAAAGCCTGCAAAAGGCATCTTATGGGTACATTTGTGACTAAACACTACCTGGGTGAGAATCGGAAAACGAAAAATATAGTAATTAGTTAATGTTCCCTAGTTCATCAGTCACAAATTCCAAGTGTCATCATACTTTCGCCTAAAACCTGTTCCGGCATAAGCTGTCAAATATCAACACTATTTTTGATACATATAAGTTAGTCGCTTTAGTCAACCATTTCGATGTTTTGTACAGTAGTAGTCTTTAAACATCCAGTCAAATATACTAACCAGACGTATAATCTGATCTTAACAACCAGTAGCATCTAAAATCTAAATATGAAGAATTGCCTAATTGGAAAAAGTAGCAGAGAAAGTACTTTGATCAGAAGTATATTTCACAAACAAAGCCTACGAATCTTACATCGTCCCAAATAGTGGCGAGTTCCTCTGAAGTTTTGCTTTTCGCCCTCTCGACATCAATAATCGAATTCAATGGCTTGGGTTGCAGGGGAGTGAACCCAGAAGCAAACTTTGATGTACGATAGGATCCAAGTGCACCCCATTTTACCAAATCCCCTGGAATTGCTGGCTTTCGAAAATTTTCAAGATGCCTTTGCATAAATGCATTACTGTAATTTCGTCTGGCAATTAACCACAGAGGAGCATTGCCCTTTAAAGATTCTACTGCACTGTATAACACTCTCCTTGAGGTTCCATATGCTAGACGGTGCATTACAACTTTATCTGCAATAAATCAAGTTTGTTAAGATAAACAAAACTAAACTCTGACAAAGCATTCATTGAAACCCAAAAGAACAGGGAAAACGAAGGTCCGGAGGAAGCTAAAACAAACCGCACGCGCACGCACATAAATTTCTCAGCTTCCTAAGCTGACACTCTACTACAGCACTTCTGCATTGCTGTTTAATTTGTCTTCGTTGAATCACATTTCTTTTAAACGACAGGCTTAAGCTGTTCCTGTAACTTTTTTAAACTTTAAATTGTGAAACGCCATTTTTTTCCAGCAAACTGAAGCAAGGTTTTACCCATGATCTCGAGCTCAGCTACCAAATTAGCACATCCTTTGGAATAGTCGGTAATTTAACGATCTACAATAAATTCTTTTTTTTTTTTTGAATCCGATCTACAATAAATTCATATGGCATAGTATGCAATCATATCAAACATTTAGCTGCCTCAACGTAAATTCACATTAAAATTGGATTGCAAATATTACTCATTAATAACAAGACAACAATTTTCATATAACGCGAGTAAGCATTGAATTGAATTTGAACATTGTGATTATCAAGTTTCATCAAATTTGTGGAAAAATGTAAGAAAAAAAGAATACTAACCTGGAAGGAAAAATTAGCAAAAGGAAACAAGTGAAAATATCTGATGCGTGAGGAGAATCAGGGAACAATCTGAATTAAGAAGGTGGACCAGTAGCCGGCAAGCAGAGAAAGAAATTCCGTCGACTGCTGCTAGAAAGGGGACCGTAGACTGTAAGGTTTGTTTGCATATTAAATTGCAACTTTTTTCAAGGAAAATCGCATTTTTTTTCTATGGAAATTAAATTCCAAATAAAATGGGCTTCTTATACATGGGCCTTCAGATTCTGCTTACAACACAAAAGACAGAATCAATTCTGATAGATAGATTCAGATTCATACGTAAAGATCAAGTTACCTCTGACTAACATCGAGGATTCTAGAAAGCTCAAAGGGATCTTGAGCCTTCTACTATCAGAGGCCTTCCACCATCAAGGATTTCGATTCCAAATCATCTTAGTTTCGGGTTCCAACGAATATATCTAAGCTTGTACCGCATCAAATTATGCAAAGTCATCTAGTTTCGGTGAGGTGTCCATTCACTTTGAGTCTTGATCATGATCATACTCTTGTGTTGTAGCAAAATCATCAGCATGAAACATTTTGCATGATTCATTTTCATTGTCCTTGCAAGTGTCTGATGAGAGATTTGAAGTTTTATTATTCATCCTCAACACATTTTATAGAACTATCTTTTTAAGTTGATCCTATGGTCTTCGACCAATGAAAATGTAGAGAACACTATTTTTTTTTTTTTAAGGGTAGAGAGCAATTTGAATTAAAATCTTTGGGGAAAAAAAACAACACCACAGTGCCTTCGTTAGGTAAATAATAATAATAACAACAATATAAAACTCTTCATCCATTCTAATCTCTCATTATGCTTGTGATATTGATCCAGTAGTAATTATTATGGCTTTTAAATTACAGGTTTTAATTTATGCGGTAATATGTCGTATTCGAAAAAAAGAAAAAAGAAATATGAAAAAGAAGTCTCACTATGCCTATGAAATCGGTTTTCCATCTCGTAAAAGCTTTTCCATGACCAAAACCAAAACCTACAAAATTAAGGAAAGAAAAAACACGAAGGTTGTGTGTTCTTCGCTATATATATACTAGTCACTAACCCGTGCATAATGCACGGGTGATAAAAAACAATTAAAATATGTCAAATGGGAAATATGCACTCAAAACCAAACATAATTCGTTAGAAGAATAGCTTAATACTGTATGACAAAACTCACATCCCATTGTTTTTCAAAAATTATAAAAGAACTACACAAGTGCAATATTACAAAAGAAACCACACCACTGTTTGTTCAAAAATTAACAAAACGTGAAGATTTCATAGCTCCATCCTAAGGTACAAAGCCCTCCACCCCGAGGATCTTAATATTGTACAACCTCTACACCACAACCTTGACCACAACGCTGGGGAATAACAATAAATCATCATTGTAACTCGCCAATCATCAACAATTCTTCAAACATGTTTGGAAATGCAAAATCACCACATATACTGTAAAACGAAATATAGAGAAAAGGTATAAAAAGAAGGGCTTTATTGTACTCGTTGGACCCAAAAATTATTAACTTCTTATTTTAGGTATTTGGAGTTGTGAACTCGATCGTTGTCTCAACCATTTCTATTAATGGATCACTATAATACCATTAGGTAGAATTTGGCATCTCACTATGTCCAAGAACAGTACGATCCATAGGATTTGTTTCATTTCCTTCAAGTTTATTGGCCAAGAGTGAAGAGTTCTTCATACATCTCACCTACATCACCTACAATGAATTGCATAAATTCAATATCCAATGCCTCTGAAAGAAATTCGACTTTAACCAAAATGATTGCATCTTCGAGTAAAACCCGTCCTACTCCTAATTTACGGCCAAGGCGTTTATTTAAAATAATGTAGACAATATAGCATCAAAAACATTTTGCATTTAATATAAAACAAAGTTTCATCTCAATGAGAACGCATACTGTCAAATCGTCAGATGAGGTCATTGTCTCCTGTAGCAACTCCTGTTAAAAAAGTACCACATATGATCTAGTTAAACATTTAATTCAAAGGGATCATTGGTTAGGGAAAATTATGTATGATGAGTCTATATTGCACCACATCAATGAATGAGAGATACATATGCAAAAAGACTATTTTTTAATATAAACTGCACACATTTAATTGACCGAAAGTGAATTTCTACCTAAAATTTATAATGTGTAAGAACTAATGTTGATATTTTCTCATTATCTTCGTTAAATCTATTTGAAACAAAAACAGAAAAAGGGAATGAAACTTATATACCTCCAAGTTTGAGTTAATTTAAGCTTTCCAGCTTCAATGGCTTTTGAAGCAGCTACCCCAAGAATTACATAAATTTTCTACCATCTGATTCTGCTATAAAGTATAGGTGACTCTTTTGTAGCCATTCATTTATGTTGAATTTCTCTATTAATTGTGTAGTCGTGTCAGCTGCTCCTTCAACAACAATTTTCATTTATACACTTTTTTATTGATAAAAAAATTGTATCGTGTCCTTTTGGATGATCCTGCATTCAGTAAAATATCATAATAATAAATGCAACACTAAGGTAAAAAACAGAACTTAATGATGATTTTACATCCCAAAAAAAATACCTACCACAAATAGAAGAACAACTTTTGGTGACCATGTTGAATTTCTTGGTTTCAAATCACCGTTCAAAGGACCGGTTTCTTGAAACTTCTCGATTTCAGCTCATGAAGCACCCTTCATTTTCAAAGGAATCCCATAAACGAAAAGACCATACGCAAAATATCGAGTTATTATAGAATTAAAATTGCAGTTGTTTTCACTTTTTCAATAGTACATCAATCACAAACATGAAGCTATAACATAAATAACAAATATTAAGAACAAAACTAACAAAAAAATGATTAATAAGAAAATCTAAGGAATGAACCAAAACATAAAACTCAAACAAAAAAAAAAAAAAAAAAATTAAACAAATTTAAAAAAATAAAATATGTTCAACTTTACTTGCTTCATGGTGTTTGATTGGTCGTGGAAAGAGAGAATTGAGTCTGAAAAAGATTTGGATCCATTATGATTAATTGATACCTGCAAAATAAAAATAAGAACCACAGAACAACATCGCAAACAAAACCGTGGCTGCAAGTAAATTTCAAAGCAGATTAAAAACTAATTATGTTCTAAAATGCGACCACAACACACTATGGGTTACAAAGCAAATGAGGAAACTGGAAATTTCTGCAAACCCAATGTCATCTAGAGCAGTAAATTGTACCAAAGTTCCAATCTTTGCACAGTATTTGCATGTATGTGTGTCGCTAGTGGGTGAATTGAAAATGAAAGCCAAAAATGGAGGAGATAAAAATTACCTTTAAAGCGGCACCACCACCACCACCACCACATATGAACCTCATAGTATCTTTGGCATAATTCATTAACTGACGATGAATTTGTTATAATGCACGGTGATAAAAAAATTATTTTAGGAATTATAAATTATTCAAAAGAGGTTGAAATTTCAAAGTACCTTTGAAGGAGATTGGTAAATATATAACTCATGCATCTGCTACTTTTCGAATCCGGTTGAAGGTTCTCTTTTACATTCGCTGCACAAAAAATTCCCCATACCATAGTTGTTCAGCAGATACATGTAAAAAAATATATCTAAAATAGGCTTTCCCAACTCTCAAGAATTTAGAGGAACAAAATATACAAACACAGCGACATTTCATTAGAAATTCCGTAAAATTACTCTAAGACAAATACATGATTCCACTTCACAGACACACCAAACAAATCCATTGAAGTCAATAAATGAATTGGAACATAAATCATGTCTTCAACCTGAAAAATCAAACAAATAGAATATTTAGAAAAAAAAAGTTTTACCTTCAGAAAATAGCTGGGATCATCTTTGTCCTCTGCGGCTCGATTGGGGTGTATTGCCAAAATTGAAAGTAGAAAAAGTAGAAAGAAAGTAAAAAATTAACATATTGAAAATTTATAAGCAAAATTGCCCAAAAAAATATGATGAAATAAGATAATCAACCTGATCCCATTAGAAGCAAGAATTGTTGATTTAGCAGCGGCATCGTTGATTCGATTCCGATCGAAAATTGACGTCCGTTTGACCTACGATATCCGACGACAATGAACTCCTCCTTCCCCAATGTGGAGATAAAATAGCGGTTCTTTGTTATGGATGAGTGGAAAATGGATAAGCATAAGTTGTATGGACATAAGATGATTATACTGTTGTGCTGATTTTTTTATGCATATATCTTCAACCTCTTCGTCAACGGCATTGCGAAAATTTGAAGAGAAATCACAGATGATCAGAATTTCAACTCATTAGAGAACAAAAAGCAGTAAAATCGAAATGTGAGAAAAACAAAATATAAACATCAAACAAAACAACATCAATAACCCCAAAGAAACTAAATGTTTGCATTATCTATGGATATACCACTTACCCATATTGGATCATACAACACTTGAGACATTTGAAGCTAATCGCTTGAGAAGTCGTGTCTAATTTTCGTGCTCACCTAAGTTCTCAGATCTTCCTCCTCCACATCCACCACCACTGTAAGCGGTTTCGAGGAACCTCCATAGTCCATCCACTCACATGGCCTCGAAGAACCTAAATAATAAAAAATAAAAATAACCCAACTGGCCACAAAATCAATAACTGAAGTAAGAAAACGGAAATAAACTTTCAATTTGTAGATGAGCAGACCTTGGAATCATTCCCATGTCTAACGCATAATGTGTATAAGCCGCATACTGAATTTTATGCACCGTAAGGCCATTACCAATAGAATATCCATATTAGATCACACCATGGATGGATTATATAACATACATAAAGGCTTAAAATGATAAATCCAGGGTGCCTTCAGATTTCTACTCTTCTACATAATGCACGAAATGTATCAACCCCAAATTTTAAAACGGTGGATTAGGTAAACGATTTTAGGCAACATATACGATAGTTACTATATACATAGCACAGAGTCTATGAATTTATCTTGAGCATAAAAATGTATTTACTACACAGAGCCTGTGATAAAATACCTCATCAAACCTCCAACAGATCGCCGCTTTCATTTCTCCTGCATCATGTAGAACAAATAATAAGTAAAACCCAAGCCACCAATACTGTAATTCTTGAGTCCAGTCAAACCGATTTTCAGCCGCCAAGCAAATAAACCATATCGTGAAGGAAAAAAAATTTAAACAGAGGAATAGAAGCAAAAGCTAGAAATTTGCTTCAATCAAAAAATCCCTTAACCTATACATGAGCCCGTTTCATGAACATAAATCCAACCAACTAAGAAAAATAAGCATAGGTATGAGTAAATAGAAAACAATTTGTTAACAGCCATTAATGTTTTCAAATAAAAAAAAAAGGCAATCCTCAGCAATGTCTAAACACATATGATATTGAATATTACCTTGACTACTATGTATAAACAGGAGAAAGATCAATGAAATTGAATGCTATCTCTCGACACAATCCTTAGGAAGTTTGAAGAGAGCCTAGAAACTCCTCTCATGAGCGCATCTGCAATCCTCCCGGCACAGTAGAGCTTCGCCTTCATTGCATAATCTGCAAACCCGATTTTAATTTTTGAGAATGGTTCATTGCCGGCAACGAAAATCTTTCATCTCGAAATTCCACTGCTTTGCTCATGAATTGCTCATGAAATTCCTTTGCTTCGCCTTCGCCCTTGAAATTCCTCTGGTTCATTGCGCATATTTGATCCCATCTGAGCATTCGCGTATTTGACCGACCACGTTGCCTTTTGGTATTTGAATGGCGACCGAAAATTTGAAGAGGGCGAACAGAGTAGGGATCGTGGCGTGTGGGGGAGTTTTTTTTTTCCGTTTCTTTTTTGAGCAGATCGTGAGGCAGGGATATGAGAATTGCAGAACGTGAGTGAGGGAGGGAGGGAGATGAGAATCTGAATAACGTGCGAAGGAGAAACAACTGCCTCCCTCACGTCTACCACATTCTTTAGTCAATTAGGAAAAAAAAAAATAATAAAAAAACAAATAACATGCGGATGACAACAAAGAGCAAACATATCTTATTCCCAAAAAAATAAGCATATCTTATTCCTAAAAAATAAGCTGGTCACGTGTGCACATTATCTAATCCCAAAACCGCCCGCATAAAAAAAAAAAAAAAAACCGCAGAAACAAATGAACAAATAACAATCACATAACAAAGACACTATTCCCACTATAACACTACGCTCATTATAACTGCCACACTATTCCCAAAACCGGCCACATATTTAAAAAAGATAAAAAAAAAACCGCAGGAAAAAGTGGAGAAATAACAATCACATAACAAACACACTATTCCCACTAACAATCCATTATCCTTTTTTTAATAATATTTTTCTTTTATTTTCTACGGGTTTTCGGTATGGAAAACGGGGTTTTATAATGTTTTTTAAGGCCAATTAATCTTAACGGGTAATTGGGTTAAAACCCTTCCTCTATATATATATATAGTATAGATACGTCACTGTCGATTGTATAACCGTTAACTCTCTCAGGTTGCCGACATTAGCAGCATCCGGTTAGGACAACTACAGCCAGGTTTTGATTTGTTTTTCTCTGTTTTTAACTGTATATTATTTATTTCTGTCGTAGATTTATGACAACCAAGCATATGGCAAATTTGTCCGATCTTCCCAACGATATGCTGATAGAAATAGCTAAGCTATTGAAAAAGCCTGAAGATTTTATTTTTCTTAGAAGCGTTTCCAAATCCTTGGGCACTGCTGTTAAAAAGGAGTATTTTAATGGTCTACCTTTTCGGCAGCAGATCCCTTATCTGATGCTTCCTGTCAAAGAAGATGGTAATGATAATACTCGTGAGTTTTACAGTTTGGTTGAGGGTGAATCAATCGTCGCTTCTTTGAATGTTGTCAACTTTAAAAGCAAGAAGTGCTTTGAATCCTTGGGATGGTTGCTAATCGTCGAAGAGGACGGTAAAATGAGCCTACTAGATCCTTTTTTTGGCACTGAGATTCCCTTACCACATCAAAACGACTTTCCAGGATACAGGCCGCACGGGATGGATGAGTATATTTTTATCCAGAAGATGGTGCTTTCATCAAGGCCGAGTGAGACTTCCAACTTCGTTTTGATGATCATAGCTGCAAATCTTGGACATTTGGCGTTTTGGAGGTTAGGGGACAAAGCATGGAACAAGATCGAGGACCGGAAAGGGAGGTTTGCAGATGTTGTGTATGGCGGCGGTGGACAATTTTATGCCATTGGTTATCCTGGAATTGTATGGGTCTTCAACCTTGCTGAAAATAATAACCATGTTGAAAGTCGCATAATTATAAATCTTCGATCCATCTTGCCCGATATTGGCTACTCAGGCAATTTTTATATCCTCAAAACTGTTGACGACTCTTTGCTCGCTATTTCAAGAGCAATCGAACGTTTAAGTGAGGATGGCTTGTCTTATAGCACGGATGATTTCGATGTGTATGAAATTGATATAGCGACGGGCACATGGAAGGAGATTGATAGTCTAGGAAGCATGGCTCTCTTCATTGGTGAGAATTCCACCATCCTTGTGGATGCCTCAAGATTGTCAGGAGGAGGAGTGATCAAAGCCAATCATATTTATTTCACCGACGATAATTGGGAATTCTATGGCAAAAAAAAAGCAAAAGGTGGTGGTGCGGACATTGGTGTATATGATTTGGAAACGGGAGATATTGAGCCAATCTATCCGGGGGAGCCGTTGCTGAGCAGAGTTTCTCCTTCCACCTGGATTATCCCGTGTTTCTAAGAATAAAAAGGCGCCCCATCTCACTTGTTTAGTTATAATTTTCCAGATGTTAATGAGTTTGAGCTACATAAAACATACAACTCAATGATTTTTGTTTATTATGAAGGATATGCTAAGTTATTATCATTTTTATATTTTATCATCGTATGTGTTTGTTTCCACGAATATTATTATGTGCATTATGCTTGAAAGTAGGGTGGATTTTTTGTTGTCATGCTAGTTGGGAATCTGTAAATACGTACCTTCGAGGCATGGCATGTCCTATACAATCTATGATGATAATTAATATGTAAGTATCCATGTAAACCGATAGTACATTTTCGCATTCATAGAAATCACAGAACACGACCTGGCGACCATAGCTTTTGAGTTATGGCATAATGGCATCATCAGCGGATGAATAGAAGAATGGAGGGTTTTGTCTTCTGCGCCATCTACTTATTTTGACTTTCTATTTATTTATACAACGTCCTTACATGAAAAAATTCAATGATAAAGAATCTCACCTTACTCTAAGAAGTAAGCAAGTAAACTGGAATTGGATGTGAACATATAGGCTTCGGAGCCATCCCTACCATTTGCCATTTGCCATTTGCCATTTGCCATTTGCAGACGTCACTCCATTTCCCTTCTCCATTCAAACTGTTGAATGGACCATGAGTGGGAGGCAACAAAGAGGACTGAAAAGGTAGAAGTCCCATTTCCGAGTTAAGAACATAGGATGCTCTAAATGCAAGTGAGGAAGATTACTTGATCTCTTGTTTCCGAGAAAACAAGTGGTTCGCAAGGAATGGAAATAAAATACTATCTTCTATTTGATCTCCAAGTCCACATAGAGCACTTCTTCCAATTCTGGAGGGGGGATCACATGTAGGGAATGACATAATGCTAATCCATGTTCCACACGGGCAATATCTCTTTTGGAACAGAGCTTTTAGCCTTTAGCACATCAATAGCTAGCTAACACGGCTGCATCTCGTTTTGAAAGACGGCTAAGCATCCCTGTTTGTTGTTGTTGTTGTTGTTGTTGTTTTTTTTTTTTTTTTTTTTTTTTTTTTTTTTTTTTCCATACAGTTAAAAAAACTATACATGCAGATTAATACACGATCTAAGATGATTTTACTATTGGGCTGCCTGCAATCAGTTACATTACAAAATATGGTTTTACTGTTGGGTTGCAATCAATTACAAAAGGCGGTGGCATAAAGTTAATTGCAAGTACATGGTTATGCATAATGCATATTACAATACCATCAAACTTTACCATCAAGTACGATGGCTTGCATTGTGACATGTGTGCGCGGTCAATGATTTCTTCTGCATATTTTCGTTGTGAGGGAAATAAACCCTCTGAATGTCTGGTGACCGAAATACCTAAAAAATACCTCAGCGGGCCCAAATCCTTCATTGCAAATTCTGAGCCGAGTTTTGAT
Organism: Gentiana macrophylla; assembly: GCA_026214975.1. Lineage (NCBI taxonomy): Eukaryota > Viridiplantae > Streptophyta > Magnoliopsida > Gentianales > Gentianaceae > Gentiana > Gentiana macrophylla. The sequence goes on along the minus strand of CM047806.1, from coordinate 1,373,741 downwards.
AGAATGGACTCGCGGAGAGCATCGGTGGAGGTGGCAAGAATAATGTCGTCCACGTAAAGGAGAATATAGGTCATGTCATTGCCACGACGGTAGATAAATAATGAATGATCAGAAATACTATGAGAAAAGCCAAGAGTGGTCACATAGTCCGCAAAGCATTGGTACCAGGCATGGGGAGCTTGCTTGAGCCCGTATAGAGATTTTTTGAGTAGACATACATAATCAGGATGGGCAGGATCACGAAAACCGGGAGGTTGATGCATATAAACAGTCTCATCAAGATTACCATGAAGGAAGGCGTTTTTTTATGCCCAATTGATGAAGGGACCATGACTTGGATAGTGCAAGGCTCAATACAATCCGAATAGTTGCCGGTTTGACCAACGGGCTAAAAGTATCACTACAGTCAATGCCGGGTTGTTGACCAGCACCACCGCCAACAAGACGGGATTTGTGCCGTTCGAAAGATCCGTCTGATTTCTTTTTGTGCCTGAAAATCCACAAACTACGAATAATATTGGCGTTAGTCGGACGGGGAACTAATTCCCACGTCTTATTTTCAATAAGAGCATCGTATTCGTCTTTCATGGCCATTTTCCAATTGGGATCGTGTAAGGCACATATTGGGTTAGTAGGAAGAGGAGAAATTTATGGTGTAGTTGTGTTGTGTAAATTCAGAGTTTTGCGTGGCTTGAATATTCCGTGTTGAGCTCAGGTAGTCATGCGGGGTGACGGGGGAGAAGGTTGTGGTGGGGGGAGGGGGGCTGTGGGTGGTGAATGGGGGTGGGCGAGGGGAGGAGATGGTGGGGAGTTGGGTTGTGAAGTTGATGGAGCAGGGGAGTTTGTATGAGGAGAGGTTAGGGAGATGGGCTGAGTTGAGTGGGCCGGCTGTTGGGTAGAGGCCCAAGGAGAAGTAGGCCGAGGGGGGCTGTTTGGAGGTGGGTCAGGTTGAGTAGTGTGGGCTGGAGCTGGAAGGAGGCCAGGGTCGAGAAAATTATAAGAAGGGACCGGAGAGGGAATTTTAGAATACGGGAAGGCGTTCTCATCGAAGGTGACATGTCGAGCAATAATGATTTTACGGTTGCAAATGTCATAGCATTTATACCCGCGGTGGTTGAGTGGGTATCCTAAAAAGACACAAGGGGTGGATCGAGCTTGTAATTTATTAATAGAGGTAGATGGAGTCAATGGATAACACAGACAACCGAAAGTGCGGAGATGATAGTAAGAAGGATCTTTGTGAAATAGAATTTTAGTGGGGGTTTGAAAATTAAGGATTTTGGTGGGGAGTATGTTAAGTAAATAGGTGGCCATTTGTAGGGCGTGGTGCCAAAAGGAAGGGGTAGGGAAGCGTGGGCAAGAAGAGTTCGGATCATGTTATTAATGGTGCGGATTTTTCTTTTGGCTTTTCTATTTTGAGGAGAGGTGTCAGGTGTGAGGGCACGAGAAGCGAAAACTCATGCCATTGGAATTACACAGGGTGTGGAAGGAAGTGTTGTCATATTCGCAACCGTTATCACATTGAAGACACTTAATATCTCGCTCAAATTGAGTTTTAACATGAGCGTGAAATGACAGAAAAATTGAATAAACGTGGGATTTGTTTACAAGGGGGAAAGTCCATAGAAAATTAGAGAAATCATCAAGAAATAAAATATAGTAACGATGACCACTGGAACTTAAAGTAGGAGGCGACCAGTGGTCGCTATGCACAATATCAAAAGGTTCGACGGTGTGCGATAAAGAAATATTAAATGGTAATTTATTTTGTTTGCCCAGGGGGCATGAGTTGCAAAAGAAATTGTCTCGAACTTTATTACAAGCCATAAAATTATTCTGACGAAGAAAATTTAAAACGGGATCTCCCGGATGACCTAAACGGTTGTGCCATAAATCCGGAGAAAGAGCTGCAAAAACCGACTGTGGTGAATGGCCATGGGTGGGTCGGGTAGTGATTGAATATAACTCCCCGACACTGTTACATCTCATTAAACCCTTCCCCGTCTGAAAATAGTTCATAGAAAAACCGAAATGATCAAATTCAACGATAACGTTATTATCAGTAGTGAATTTACGGACGGAAACGAGATTCATAATCAACTGGGGGGCATGCAAGACATTATTTAAAGTAAGGGGAGGGTTGGGTGCGGGTAGGGAAGCATTACCACGACCTAGAATATGGATGTTTTGGCCATTCCCAACAATAATGTTACGATTTTTGCTCGAATTTAAATAAGACGTAAGAATTTGTTCGTTACCAGTCATATGCGACGTAGCCCCGGTGTCCATATACCATTGGTCGTCCGGTGGAGTGAGAGAAAGGATGTGCATAGCCTCCTGAATATCAGTGGGGACGTATGCATCCATGGGCTGCTCCTGCTGGTTGTTGACGGCGGTGACATGAGCCTGTTGAGGTCTGGGACCGAGAATTCCAGCTTGTGGGCGAGCTGTGTTAGGACGAGGCCATGGAGCAGTGGGGTATGGACATGGAGGAATGGCCCATGGCTGCCACTGTCCATTCCAAGGTGGATAAAACCATTGAGGAGGACCACCGGACCACCATTGCTGCTGCAGCTGCGAGTGAGAAGCTGGTGAGGGATAAGAACCGCTTTGATTACCTCGGCCGCTGCAATTATTACCGCTTGCATTTCCCCGACCTCTGCCCCGTCCACCTCTTCCTCTGCCACGAGAGGTGGATCCACGATTGCTGTTATTCGACGGATGAGTTGTACTTCGATTTTCCGATTGCCCATCACTGTGAGACGTCGAGAAGGCCGAATTGAGAGCAGAAAGAGCGGCTTTCTTGGCCCTTGTTGTTTCTTCCAGTACCGGCATAGAGCGGGCCTTGTAGAACGGAGGGAGAGTATCACCGTGACGAATCTGAGAGCCCACGGTGGAGTATGCTTCGGTAAGGCCGGAGACAAGCTGAAGAACTAGGCGTTCATTGGATACGGGAGCACCAACATTAGACAACTGGTCGGAAAGGGATTTCAAATGCTGACAATAGGACGATGCATCTGCAAAATCGTCCATCTGTACTTTCAAAAATTCTTGCTCCAGATATAGAGCTCTTGAATTTTTGTTATCGGAGAATATATCCTTCAACCTATCCCAGGCAACTTGGGCTGTGGAGTCTCGTTCAAGTATTGTGTGGAGAAGATCATCAGAAATGGTGCCGTAAATCCATTGAAGAACGACGGCATCGACCCGTGACCAAAGCTCGGGATTGGTAACTTTCAGAGTGGATTTTGGCGTGCCTTTTTCAGTCTGAGGAGGGATGATATGATCAAGGACTTGATATGCCTTGGCATGAATCTTGAAGAGTTCTGACCAGGTGACATATTGGCCTTTCTCAATGTCGAGAGTAACTTTGATGAAGCTAGTGATGTTAGACACCGTAAGAGCAGGATGAAGAGGTGATTTTTCTGAGGAGTTGGCTGCCATGGTCGAAAGTTTTGAAGAACAGGAAGGAGAAGAAGACACGCTAAAAGGGGGGTTTCAAACCAAAAGCTCTGATACCATGTAAGATTGTTTAGGAAAATATTTCCTTGATTTTTATTGATGTGTAAGCTAGAATCATGTCAATAATAATAGCTACCAAATCACCTAATCAATGTGAAATATATACATACTAAAAATAGATTATGGTAATGATTTTGCTATTATTCTAATAATGACTCCATCCAAAACAACATGAAGATGAAACAATCCCTGGCTTTCCTTTTCCTTGTAGTTCTCCAACTCTTCATCTTTTTTATGGGGTTTTCAACTGGGACCTCGGGGGAGGATTAGTGGTCAATAATCCAATCGGCTTTGTTTAAATCATCACCAGATAGAGTTGCAGGTATAAAACCAAACATTAGTGTTCATTTTTAAGTATTAGGTTCTATAGATGTTTCTCCTACGTATTGAGATGAACATTCAATTTCATCAATAATGACGATAGAAGTAGATATTCCACCACCACATACCAAAGACAACAATAAATAGAATTTACTACACTATTTCAATCATTAATGTATCTAACATTTTATGATTTTTTTTATTTAAAAAAAAAACCTTGTAAATTTTACTGATAACTGAAAAGAATACAAGGGTTTTGGGCCACTCCGGCCAACTCCCAAACACCATACGATCTCCAATGTGCCTCCTCCACCTCCTTAAAACCCTAGTCCGGAAAACCCTATGTGGGAAAAACCGGGTGTTAGGAAAAAAACATGGGTCTCAGCACATTGGCATTACAATCAAAAAAAGACACAAAAAAAAAAAAGACTGGAGATGCAACTCCGAAGACCAAAAGAGCTAACTTAAGATTTACGATTAACTAAAAAGCTGACTAAAAGACCAATGAAAGCATCCAAACAGCTCTTGCAAAGACACCTACAAAAACAGAAAGGAAAAAAAAAACAGCAACACATCCTTCTCAAACCATGACAAAACCAGGTATTGAAACCACCTATTGCACTCTTCTTTGCGGTTTTATCTCTCAGCGAACTGTTTTCGATCTAAACTGCAGAATTGTACCTAAGTTTCATCAAGCAAGAAGTTAGTGGTTACAAAGCCAAACAAGGATCGATCACCTATACGTAATACCAAAATCTACAGCAAAAGAAGTAGCGTCCAAATTATGTGCTACCCCTATTACAATCCCTAATAATCATATTATTTTCGGGTTCCAACGAATTTATCTAAGCTTGTACCACATCCAATTATGCAAAGTCATCTAGGTTCGGTGAGGTATCCATTCACTTTGAGTCTTGATCATGATCATACTCATGTGTTGTAGCAAAATCATTAGCAGGAAACAATTTGCATGATTCATTATCATTGTCTTTCAAGTTGACTACCTGGTCTGATGAGAGATTTGAAGTTTCATTATTCACCCTTGACGATGTTGGAAATCGTCTGATAATAAATCCGGCCCCTAAAATCCCTAGTGATAATTAATTCAAGAATAAGCCCTAAGAACAAAGGAGATTTTGGGAATATTTTTAGACTGAGCCTGGAATAAGAGTATCCCAAGTTGCCTGCGTATCCTGTAATCGTTCGGGAATCAAGTCTCTCGTAGTTCCTTGGGAAGGTTTATATAGAGGACATCTCGTCCATGGCAGCCTGTGTCGTGTCCTTCAATGACTCTATTTAGTAGCCCCTAAGGATTGTTAATATGTCAATCTCTATTATTCAAGAGATAATCACGAGTAGTTTAAATATAGGATCAGAGTCTTGATGACTAAAGGATCTTCCCATATTTATCTTGTGATTTATGCACATGGGCTAATATCCAGTAGGGAAGACTCTGGCCGACCTGTGTCGAGTCCCCTAGGCCATCTCGGCCGAACTGCACTGGCCCTACTCCGTTGCGACCTAACCGACCTGCGGTGGTCTGAGGAATGGGCAAGACCGATATCCCACCTGGGTTGAGGTCTGCCCATAGGCTTGAAGTGTGGCTCCTGGCCTTTAATGTTACATTTTATTTGTCTTCATTTAATGTTTAGTCAATGAGAGGATGACATATGACGATGGCTACTTCGACCCTAATCAACCCTCAACACCTGTTATAGGACCACCTTTTTAGGTTGATCCTAGACCAAATCCTATTTGATGGTCTTCGACCAATGAAAATGTAGAAAACACTATTTATATTTATTTTATTTTATTTTTTTTAAATTTGAGAGCAATTGAATTAAAATCTTTCGGGAAAAAAACCAGCACAGTGCCTTCGTTAGGTAAATAATACTAATAATAACAACAATATAACTTCATCCATTCATCCATTCTAATATCTCACTATGGAATTAATCTAAAGCCTGAAATCAGAATATATAATTGATCAAATGTGCGAACATTACATTGAATAAAGTTAGAAAAAATATAATATAATGAGAATGAATAACAATTCATCGATATGTATATATGTATATATGTATATATATATATATATACACACAAGATAATAATTCAGTAAATTTAATAATACACCAACATGAAAAGTAACCACAATTGTTCAAATATGTGAATATTACATCGATTAAAGTTTGAAAAAATAAAATCTTACGTGAACGGATAACAATTCATCGACATAAATGTATGTATACAAGATAATAGTTTAGTAAACATTTTTCTAAAAAAAAATAGTAAATATAATCATACAACAACATAATGAGTCACCACTTATTCAGATTAAGTGATAAGTAATGTAAACAAATTGAGTCAAATGCAAAAAAGACACAATATTTTTAAGTGGAAAAATAGGGTAACTACGCCACATAGGTATGAAGCTAACTTCAAATTAGCTAGAAATGAGAAATTTTAGGCGGAAGTTAAGGTTCCTAATGTCTATTCTCCCTTGTTGCAAGGAGAATCGCCTAAGGAATGTGTACGACGTAGTTGAAGATACTTACATATGCATGATGTTTTGGATGATCAGAGTGTAGGCTTAGCAGAAATACATTTTTGAGGAAAAGCAAATGTGTGGTTTGGCAATCTGAGATCGAGTTTTCCAGCAATTAATTGGGAAACTCTGATAGAAGAAGTTATGAAACGATTATGAGGTAGGCCATTAGAACTGACAGTAGATTAATTGCATCAACTACAAAAAACCACAATAGAGGAATATCTATTGGAGTTTGGGGGAATTAAGAAGCTTGGTACAATTACAAAATCCTATGTTGACAGAGACTTACTTCCTCAAATGTTTTATAAGATACCTTAAGACTGAAATTAAGTATATGGTGAAATTGTGAAGCTTGAGGACATTTTTGTTATCATTGATATTGCCACATGCCACGAATATTTTATAATGACATCGAATGACATGCATGGGTAGAAAAATTACTCTAACCTTAGCCAGTATAGGTTCTCTTCATTCACCACTAAGGTGACTGATAAAATACCCGACACTGAGAATAAACCAAAGATACATGAAGAAATTACTCCTAAGGAGTTGCAGGAGAAGAGGACCAATGGGGTTATGTTTTCGGTGTGATGAAAAATACACTCGTGGCCAAGTGTGCGAGCATAAATACAAACACATTTGAGTACTCGAGGATGATGGAGTTTGGGGAGAGATTGAAGTGGACAGTAGGGATAAAGAGGATGTGGTATAAGATGCTGGATCATTTGAGCCTACTGAGTTATCCATGCACATTATATGGACAGGTCACCTCCAACACCACAAAAAAGGCCTCTAGAAAAAAAAATCCAATTACCATCCTGATAGACAGTGGTGCATCTCACACTTTCGTAGACCATCAGATTGTCAACGAGGTGCAATGTGTGACAGTACCAAATCACTTTATGTTAATCACAACAGTAGATGGAAACATAATGGCGAGTGAATTTAAGTGTCTTAACAAGATGCGAGATTGATCAAATTGAGAGGCTATGACATTGTATTAGGGGTGGATTGGATGAAAAAGTATAGTTTTTGACTTCAACAAAATGGATGTGGTTTTCACTAACGAGGGAGAATAAATTAAGATGATAAGTTACACAAAAGAAGCTCAACTTAAGACAATCAATTACAAAAGCTCATATCAATTTAATACATGAACATGCCCTGAAACATGTGGCCAATGAACTGACTCTTGTCCTAGAAGAGTGTCATGAGGTGTTTGCAAATTCCTAAGGATTGCCTCCAATGAGGGGCTATGAGCATATCATACTTTAAATGAAGTTATTGAACCTGTGAAACTAAAACCTTATGGGTGTGCTTACTGTCAAAAGGAGGAAATAGAGCAAATGGTGGATCAAATGCTACAACGGGGGATAATACAACACAATAATAGTCAATATTCATCACCCTCGCTCCTTGTGATAAAGATAGATGGAACTTGGAGATGTTGTGTGGATTATATAAGGTTGAAATGCTCCTAAATGATGAATTGTGGATGATTTAGGGAGTACTAGGGTATTTTGTAAAATAGACTTAAGGTCTTGATTCCATCAGATTTTTGTGAACGAGGATGATGTCCAAAAGAATGTCATTGTAACTCATCATGACCAATTTGAATTCAAACTGATGCCATGAAAGTATGAATGAGATGTTGAGACCTTACTTGAAGAAGTTTGTGTTGGTATTTTTCGATGACATGGTAATCTCCAGCCCTGCCATGGATTTCCACATACAACGTCTTAAAATGGTTCTAGAAGTTTTAAAGAAGAAGTAATACTATGCTAAATTATCCAAATTCTCTTTTGGACAAACCAAGGTGGAATACTTGGTTCATATCATACATGAGGGTGAAGTGTGTGTTGACCCAAGTAAGATTCATGCTATGTCATATTGTCCCCAGCCTCATTATGTGATTGAACCGAGTGGGTTCTTGGGCCCATGTTTTTACAGGAAATTTGTGCCTTGTTATGGGATTATTGTTAAACATTTGAATGACCTACTCAAGAAATATGGATTTGCTGGTCACAAAGTGCCACATAAACATTCTATAAATTCAGGGAGGGCATGTGCAAATCATTACTACTTGTCTTACCATATTTTGAAATTCCATTTTGCATTGAAACATATGAATGTGGCAAAAGCTTAAGGGCTATTTCACAGTAAAACAAAAAACATGTGCTTATCTAAGCAGGGCCTTCAACTCTACGAAGATTGGATTGTTCATCAATAAAGGAACTCCCAGTAGTCCTCAAGGAAGTAATACACTTTTCTTTTCCTAAACATCCTTTTTAAGTTGCGGCCAAAAAACAGTCTCTTAATCATGTTATAACATGTCTTGACCCTTGAATGACCCCTTATTGGACTTGAGTGCAATCAATTTGGATTTTAGACCTCTATGGGTTCCTACATATATTCTCTCTGTGTACTTAAGAATCCATTGGTGCACAGTGTAGTGGGGATATGAGGTGTACTAATCATCAGTGACTAATTTTTCCTCAACAGCTAGGTCACTCTTGTAGCTGGAAGTAACGTCTTACATCCAAGAATGAATATTGTGCTAAAAACACACAATAGTCCCGTATCATGGCTTTACATAAACAAGGCATCAACCGTTGTATTTTCAGTTCTCTTTTTTGTATTCAATAGTGAAATCCAACCCAAGCAGCTTAATCCGTATGGTATTTTGCTTGTACGGTTAGTTTTATCTAAGAATAAATATAACCCATTACTATTCACATGACACAATTAATGATTATTTGTCTATATGATTATTAAATTTGATTGACAGTAATTATTTAACAAAGAGTATTTCCCGTTGTAACATAATGTTAGAATAAAAATATACGTAATTAAAACATTACACAATTATTTGGACACATAATATTTGATGATGTTCTTTAGGTTTGAAGGAACTTAGAGAGTGTCTAAAAATAGATCACATACTTGAGACAAATTTTCATTTGATAACAATAAAATACATGATTTTATAACTAAAAAAGCTTATCATATTTAAAAGAATAAAAACGTAACATGGCGAGTTTAATTCAATGGTACAAGTAAGATAACTAAAATAATTCTACCAAACATAAAATCAGTGCATAACAAATATTAATATTTAACATATACTTTTGCAAATTTATTTTTTTGACCGATAACATCTATTTATTTTATAAATTAAACGCATAGTCAAGAATAAATATAATATTAAAAATATATATTTAAAAATAATAAATTAGCCGAACACGTGCGAAACACGTGTATTTTGCTAGTACTCATAAAAGTGTGTGCATGTGTATATTCAATATTCGTAAAAAATTATATAGTGTATGTATTTCTATCTGTAAAAATAAAAATATAAAAATAGTGCCTATGAATCCAGTGGTTTTATGGTGGTCCAGGATCACCATGTCACACTTGTCCACCAATAAAAATCTTTATAAAAAAGGTAAAAATATAAATTAATGGCATTTATATTTTACACGGCGGATCCTTGTTTGTTTTGTTGTTTTCCTATTGGTCCTGGATCACTAAGTCATACTTGGTCCAGGACCATAATAAAATTTCTGCTATGAATCGGTTTTCCTTCTCGTAAAAGCTTTTCGATGACCAAAACCTATATATACACGTCACTGTCGATTGTATATCTGTTAACTCCGGTTGCCGACCTTAGCAGCATCCGGTTAGGACAACTACAGCCAGGTTTTGATTTGTTTTTCTCTGTTTTTTTTACCCTTTTTTTTTTTTTGAAACTTTTTAACTGTATATTATTTATTTCTGTGGTAGATTTATGACAACCAAGCATATGGAAAATTTGTCCGATCTTCCCAACGATATGCTGATAGAAATAGCTAGGCTATTGAAAAAGCCTGAAGATTTTATTTTTTTTAGAAGCGTTTCCAAATCCTTGCGCAGTGCTGTTAAAAAGGAATATTTTAATGGTCTACCCTTTCGGCAACAGATTCCTTATCTGATGCTTCCTGTCAAAGAAGATGGTAATGATAATACTCGTGAGTTTCACAGTTTGGTTGAGGGTGAATCAATCGTGGCTTCTTTGAAAGTTGCCAACTTTAAAAGCAAGAAGTGCTTTGAATCGTTGGGATGGTTGCTAGTCGTTGAAAGAGATGGTAGCATGAGCCTTCTAGAACCTTTTTCTGGTATAGGGATTCCCGTACCACACCAAAACACTTTCCCACAATACGAGCGGTTACACTTGGATGCGCATATTTTCATCCAGAAGATGGTGCTTTCATCAAGGCCAAGTGAGACTTCAGATTTCATTTTGATGATCATAGCTGGAGAACTTGGACACTTGGCATATTGGAGGCTAGGGGATAAAGCATGGAACTTGATCGAGGACCGGAAAGGCCGATTTAGAGATGTTGTATATGGTGGTGGTGGACAATTTTATGCCATTGGTAATCGAGGAATCGTATGGGTCTTCAACCTTGCTGAAAATGATAACCATGTAGAGGATCCTATGATCATACATTGTGAACATTGTGTATCCGGTGCTTACGGAAGAGTGAATCTATATATCCTAAAAAATGTTGATGACTCTTTGCTCATGATCGTAAGAACAGTCCCAAATTTGAGCGTTGATAGTTTGTCTTATGAAACCGTTGAATTTGAGGTGTATGAAGTTGATATAGCGACGGCCACATGCAAGGAGATTTATAGCCTTGGAAGCATGGCTCTCTTCCTTGGTGAGAATTCCACCATCGTTTTGGATGCCTCAAGATTGTCTGGGGGAGTGATCAAACCCAATCATATTTATTTCACAGATGATAATTGGGAATTTTATCACTGTGAAACAACAAAAGGTGGTGGTGCGGACATTGGTGTATATAATTTGGAAACGGGAGATATTGAGCCAATCTATCCAGGGGAACCGTTGTTGAGCAGAGTTTCTCCTTCCACCTGGATTACCCCATGTTTCTAAGGATAAAGGCAGACCGTCTCATTAATTATACTTCTCCGGGTGCTATCGAGTTTGAGCTACAGAAACTACACAGCTCGACGATTTTCGTTTTTCTTCTTTCCCTCACAATGCACCTATGGCTCCATAACCAACTTTTACAAGGTCACTGAGGTGCAGAATAATAGCCCCTTATTCAATGCATTATGTTTGAGAGTAAGGTGAATTCGTTGTTGTCATGCTAATTGAATATTAATCTTGTTATTGTAAAATTATTTGTTGGATTCGTCCCAAATTTCAGGTTAACTGATTGCTCAACATATGTATGCCTAAGCACTTATGATGATAAAGGTACTGACCCTCGAGTGCTGTGGCTACAAGCCTATAATAGGGATAGCACCACAAAATCTATGATTTCCCCAAGAATTTTGTGGCCTACCCTTCTCTTTACCCTTTACCTTTTTCATCACTACTGTCGCAGCGGTGTTTTTGGCATTCGTGGAGGCATCATAGATTATGTTTCTACCTTCATTGTTAAGTGACCAACAGTCGCCATAACAGCACAGAAACCCACTGTATCTCCACAACTCAGCACAGCACAAATATCTCCAAAGCAATTTCAACATATCAATCAATACAGAGTAATTGAAAACTCTCTAATTAGATGTGATTGAAAGGTTTTGCAAAAAAAAGATGTGATTGAAAGGAGAGGCGAAGGGTAGACCTGCGGATCTCGGCACACACAGAACAGTGTTGATGACAGCGATCAAAATGCCATCCGTAAACCGCCGGCACACGCCGCACCGAATTTAAACCCTAAGATCCAACACATATAGTGAGTTCTATTGGCACATGTCAAATTACTTCCGGCATCCATTTATTTCCGGCACCATAAAAAATTACTTCGGCACCACATTGTTTTCAAAAAGACGAACGTCATTCCACCTGGTGTTTCTCGAACACCAACACCTGCGTCGATGTGATGACGGCGTTGGTGTTCAAGGAAGAACACCGATGTCCTTGACATTCACGTTATAAAAGTGGCACAACTTAAGGGCGCTTGATCCATTTGGTATTCTTCAACACCAACGCCGCGACACCGAGCGTTGGTGTTGTTGAGAGACCACCGATGGGAATAACGTTTTGTTCAAAGAGAAAAATATAAAATAAATGGGTGTCAAAAGTGATTTGATATGTGCCAATAGAACCCACCTATATATATATATATATATATGGGCCAAAGACCCAAAAGTACACAAAACAGACTTATTGGACTTATAAGGACAAAAAGGAATCTGTTGGACTTATAAGGACACAAATTAGATAGATAGACTCAAATACCCTTAATGAAGGAAAAAAAATTATAAAAAAAAATTGGGAGAAGAGGCGTACCTGCTGTTGCTGTTGGTGTTTGTTTGGTTTTTTTTTTTTCTTTTTTTCTTTTTTTCAGGCGCTTGTTTTTTTTTTTTTTTTTTTTTTTTTTTTCAGGCGTTGTTCGTTTTTTTTTTTTTTTTTTTTTTTCGGCGTGCTTGTGTTTTTTTTTTTGGAGAAGTAACCGCGACGCATTGACCACCCCGATGCGATGACCATCGCGATGCAGAGACACCGTGATTTAGAGACACGACGATGAAGTGACACCGTGATGTAGAGACATGGCGATGAAGCGACACCGTGATGCAGAGACACCGCAATGAAGTGACACCGCGATGTAGAGACACCGCGATGCAGTGACCACCCCCGATGCAGAGACAATGTGATACAGAGACAATGTGATGCAGAGATGCCGCATTGCAGAGACACCTCGATGAAGTGATACAGCGACGTAGTGACCACCCGCGATGCAGAGACGCCTCAATGAAGTGACACCACGATGCATTGACTACGCCAGATCCATTGATCACCTCGATATAGTGACCACCTACGATGCAGAGACACCACGATGCAGTGACCACCCCCGATGCAGAGACACCCCTGATGCATAGACACCGCGATGAAGTGACACCGCATTTATGCAGTGACATCAACAATTTATGCAGTGACATCGACAATTTATGCAGTGACATCGCAAATTTATGCAGCGACATCGGCAATCAGATATGCAGTGACATTTGATGAAACTACGATCAACATAAATCTTTCTTCAACATAATGAAAGAATTATAGAACAGCAGATATGACAATCATAATGATTTTGTGCGTCTTAAAACTGTTAAAGTAAACAAAATTGTTCAATTACCCACTCAAAAAGAGAGAAAAACTGATTGTTCAAATAAACAAATGTCTGGACATACATTTCTACCTTGAGTTTATTGTTTTGCAAGTTACACATCATACATAGCAACTACCAAACAGATGAGATGTTTAATCAAGTTACTAAAACGCCATCCATCCCATCTACAATCTCTATCTAGGCGATGAACTTGATAAATGGCTGCCATAGGTGCGATAGATTGGAGAAGAACCATCATGGGCTAAAGGGCTCCTTCTACTTCTGTCTGATAATGACCTCTCGAAACTCGAGCTTCATGTGTTATAACCAGAATCTCTACTTCTGAATTGGAGTACAGCCTGTTATCTTCATGAAAAAACAAACTGGATTTTTCGTCACAGTCACGGGTATATGCATATCCTACAAGAGACCACCATTATTATAGCATAGCAGCTGCTCAGATTGCAAACTGCGGAGGAAAGAGCGTCAGAAGTCGGAATATCGGGTTGTGCAGAAGACTGAATTTTTTTAAGTAACTTGGTGCAAAGTTTTTGTGGTTGTATGCCTTAAAAAGATAGATGAATTCATATGGTTCGTACCAAAGCTCTTTGTTTTGTTTTGTTTTGTTTTGTTTGTATTCTTACTTGTAGATGTAATAAAACTGGAATTACCTGTTCAATCTAGTGCTTTGACTGCTTTGGCTCAACACCCAGACTTGACTTGCTAGTTTTCTGAGCTAACCAGTAAGATTATTTTGCACACTAGTGTTGGTTGATCAGAGTTTTGTCAAACCGAACCAACCGAATTGCGTAAACCGAATCAATAAGATGAATTTGATAAACCATAAATCAAACTGAGTGAAAAACAAGTCAAACCGATACAAAATGGTTTGGTTTTGGTTTTGAGAGTTATAAGCAACACATTGGACCTGTACCAAGTTACCAGCCATTAGAACTTCCATCATAACCTGTTAAACAAGCAGCAGCAAGACAACAAACTGTTAGGTGTGATGCCCGAAAGACAATTTTGTAATTGTTTTATTTAATAAATGAAATGATATTATTATTCATATTTATTATTCTCATATTCACCGATGTGACAATAGTATTTACACTACAGAAAACCCTAAAGTATATCGTTTATGTAATCACATAACTCAGTGTATGGGATATAAATGGGAGGATTGAGTTAGTGAAGATGTACTTAAAATACAATTAGCCCGTAGTGAAGTTAATCGAGAGTATCGGGTCTCTCCTTTAACGTGCTATTAATGCGCCCAGAACACAATAGGTGTGATTGTCTTATCCGGACTTTCGGTTAAGAGAACCTAGTGGGGCATTTATATATGATAGATATATCATATAAATTTGGACCGATTTGATTAGAGTTCACGATATAATTCGTAATCGAGAAGTCTTATCAAATCAATCGATGATCATATTTATGGATATATCTTAATCTCGAGGTGATCACGATCAACCGCTTGAATCGAGTATGAGGTTTGACTTGACGGTTAAGGATTACACTCGAGTCGTGATCCGAATTACCCCATCTTGGCATTGTCTTTGGATTGAGTGAGTAGTACGTGTTATCACAGATACGGAATCCATTCCTTCCATTTATGGAAGTAGATAGACGATTCCACTTATTTGTTAATCCTAGAAACTGATCGATCGCGCGAGTTCATATTACACTGATTAGCTACCAGTGAGTTGTATGAATTAATTGATCAATAGGTGGTTAATGGTAAATAAGGATAAGATGTTCTAAAAAGGGTTAACGGTAACTTCCCGATTTAGAATGAACAGTCTATGGAGGATTAATCCATATGTAATGATTATATCAATGGATGCTTATTATTATTCTCGTGAGGAGATAAATATAATCTCATAATCGGAGGAGTGCAGTCACGGGATTATGGTGACATATTCCTGTGATTGATTTATCGAATATAATTATACGTTTCGTAAGATAATTATTTATTTGATTTATCGGAGTCATTGATTATTAGTCCATGGTCCCCGACGTGCTCCAAATATAGCATAGCTATTCTCGGACGTCGAATCTCGATAATATTAATTTAGTTCTTGTTGGACTTTATTAAAACGATATGTGAATTAATTGTTTAGTGGATTTATTAAATTAGTTGAAATTTAAATAATTAAATATGTATGAAAAGACATTTTTCATAATCTCTACTAAATTTAGTGTGTTAGTCGAAATTATTGTGACTAGGTCACAAGCTAAAATTTTCGCCCCAAGTGTATATTTTAGGAAACAAGAAATTGTTTTAAGACATGTGCACAAAATATTTATTGGATAAATATTTATGGTAAGAAATAAAGATAAATATTATTCTAGATTTGTTCTAGAATATTATGGGATTATCTTTTATTTAATGGGATTATTATTATTGATTTTGTATTAATTATTAAATCCTTGGAGGTTAAGTTTTACTCTCCTATATAAAGAGAGTTCTCTCAAGCCTTACAACACACATAAATTTCGACTCTTAACAAAAGCAAGAGCAAAATTTCGGCCAAGAGGGTTGGGGAAAAATCTTGGAGGTTTTTCCGGGTAGCATATCCGAAGGGTTCGAGTCGAGAATTTCCTTCCACCGGGAGTTGCTTGGATCACACGTACGGAAGATCGTGGTGCTCTTCACATCTTCTTTCATTCATCCTTTTGCGGTCTTCAACTTGGATTTTGAGATCCAAGAGGTATGTTCTACAACCCCTTGTAGAATAGATCTAGTTATTTTATTACGTGTATTTTATAGATCTAGATCCTTAAAATCGCTTCTGTTGCGGATGATATTACTAACAGTGGTAGCAGTCGCCAAGGTGATCTATATTTATACGTATAAAATATTAAATCTAGGAATGGTAAAACATGTAGATTTTTTGTTCCATTTTTTTTTATTGGGGCCGATGCACATGTATGTATTTTTTTATGTTGCGATTGTTGTGGTTTCAAGAGATGGATTGGAGTTGGTACTGTTTACTCGTTAGATCTAATTTTTGTAGCTCTTTTATTTAGTAACAATTGAGCATAGGAATTGTAATTTAATTATGTTGAATTCAAAAATTATGTTAAAAGGTAGTACCTTTTGTTTTTTAATTTTAATCCGGGTTCAAGACGACGAAGATCATGATGTGTTCAAGATCATCAATATGGTGGAACATAAGGTAATAGGAGAGGGGCTGTTTTTTTTTTTTTAGATCACGGCAAAATTTGGTCACAGCAATATTTTTCCATGCGGCAACCTAATTTGGTTGTCACATATTTTTTATTTTTTATTTTTTTTCCAACACCTGGCCGAAAGGCCTGTTTGTTAATAAAAATAAAAATAAAAATAAAAAAATTGCATAACAACCGTGAAGAAGAAAAAAAAAAGTTTTTTTTTTTTAAACAATTATTAATATAGATATATTTTAAATATATTGGTATATTATTACCTCTCTCTCTCATAAATCGTTAAGTGGTTAGGTGTCAAGATCGAATGTTTGAGATCAGGAAATTTCAAGATCAAGATCGAGATTTGAAGACTTAGAATTAGTTTTACTTTTCCTTAGAAAATAGGTTAGTCGAAGTACAAACGATCCATCTCGGTGTTTAAATTTTCCGCAATTTATTTTTTATGTGTTTGTTCATAAAATAGATATAAAATCGAATCGCTTGTGGACACGCATCATATCATAAATCCACTCCATGCATACATGTAGAATTTTAATTTTGGTAATTAAAATAGGCATGTATACAAACTCGTGTAATTAGTTGAAATTTAATTAATACGTGGTAATTAATTAATTTAGTAACTAATTAATGATCCGAGGATGGGTTATGAAATCGTTAAGCTTTTTCAGTGTGCGTTCTCGGTGAACCGCCTTAAAAGCACAAACGAGATCACGTTTTCGATTCGTGGTGTCTACGAGATTGAATGATGGTAAAAGAACAATAAATCTTGGATAAAAGCGTTCACTTTATAGGTTGGGTGGTCAATCGAGCTAGGCTCGACCGACTTAACCCTCCTAGTGTGATGTATGCACGGGGGTCCGGCAAGACTAAGCTACACCGGAGAGCGGAGGGGTGATTCCTTCTTATCTCAATGGGGCTGTCTTGACCCGATTTCGTCCAACTGTCACAAATGTTCCAACGAATAGGATGGGTAGGCTTGCCTACGTTACCGACACCATTCGGAATCCTTGATTTGATGCACTTTTATGTTAACATCAAAAAGACGTGGTTAGTTAACCCACCACCACTTCCAAAATATTGAGTGGGAGCGGGGAGGCGACGACCAACCCCACGGCCTCTACTATAGATACAAGTAAGTGAGAGAAGGGTGGCGCCTCGCGGCGCGTTTGATTTCGTCCCCTACGGATGGTGTTCACCCCTATCAACATTCATGGCTTGGTCTCCGAAAGGATAGGATTTCCGGTACTCGTCGGGTCACCGACCTATCCTACGACGGCATACTCGGGCGCATCTAAGAGATCCGATATAGTAGGTCACACTCATAAAGGATATTTTTGATAATATCTAGGCTAAAAAAAGGAAGGTAGTCAATGAATAAAGGGATGTTCCATTCTCGTGGGATGTTTGATTCTCACAAGTTATTCATTGATGAGATTGTCTCGATTTAACCGTCATCTCTTTGACCTACCCTACGGCGGCACTGAGATGCGAGGTTAAAACCTTGGAATGGTAGAGTAGACTTATTTTAGTTTACAATTCCTAAAATAAAATTATATAGTAGTGTTAAACTTGCATTAATATATGTCATTTTATTTACAGCATTATATCCTTACAAAATTGCTTAAAATTTAATAAATTGACTAGTATTGACTTCGTTAAAAAGTGGAAAGTAACTAGGACGTTGAACTAGTTAATCGATAATGCAATTATTTTTCGAAAGAGATATTTTCTCCTAAGCCTTTTAAAAACCAGAGTGACATATAGGTATGTCACTAGTGTCATTCGTGTCAAACGGAAGACAAACTTAGTTTGATCAAAGGTGATTTCGGACTTTGAAATTCTTCTAGTGAATTTTGAGTGTGTAGTAATTACACGAGTAATTTTTTAATTGAAAAATCGGAAAATCATGATGTGTTACTAGTTGGACGATATTTGGAATCGATGAACTAGTGGGAGCTTTATGATTTGTTGTTTTTCTAGAACATTAGAAAAGTGTAACTGACTACACACGTAACCGTTCTAATTGAAAAACCGGAAAGTCATGAAATGTCGCTAGTTGGACGATATTTGGAATCGATGAACTAATGGGAGTTCTATGATTTGTTGTTTTTCTGGAAACATTGGAACTATAGATTTTTCTAATCGAAAAAATCGGAAAATCATAAAAAATAAAGCATTGCTCGTTAGACGGTATTTGGAACCAATAAACTAGTAGGAGCTTTAATGTTATGATTTGTTGTTTTTTCTGGTATATTAGACAATCCGAGAAGTCCCGACGAGTAACACTCGAAATAGACATCCCACGGTTCAAGAGTAGTGTCTACTCAAACAAACCGCTGGTTCAAGACTGTTTCCATTAACGGAAAGTCAAGAATGGGAGAATATGTCTAAAAGTGTTAGTCATCTAAACTGAGAAAACTTTAAGGCTGAACCGAAAATTAATTAACTGAAAATCATAGGATAAGGACAGTGATTTTGAATCACCAACCTATGAATCCTTGTCGATTTTCTCGAGCTATGTTCTTTGGAAGAACAAAATAGCAGTGCATTTAACGATTAAAAGAGTAAACAACGGGCATTTAATTTTAGCTAGAATAGTGGGAGTGATATAAGGAAATGAATCTCATATTCAATCCTTGGATATAGCGGAAAAATTATTTTCTGTTTAAGATTCGTTGGAACGAATGGATTTACCTTCTATTCGATGATTTGTTTGTCGTATAGAAAGTGAATATACCATTTGAAGTACGAATCCAAGACTCGGACTTTTGTTTGATATAGTCAAAACCACTTAGAACTGCTGAAATATGTATATAAAACACATATTAAGAACTATTAAAAGAAATTGGTTTCTATATTTAGATAAACGCTTCTTCATATTCCATAGTTAGTGCATAGTCCCTAAAAGACAAGACACGAGGGTGGCTCGGGGTGATTCTTTTCTCGATCTGGTTATATTGTCTCAAAGGTTCAATGACTAAGTTTCCTTTCAATCGGGAAAGGATAATGGTTATAAAGAAGTAACATAGCTTGTTCATGACGACCTTCGGGGTCTGATGAAAGATACAAGCTAGTAGGAGCTTCCAAGTAGTGACTTCTGATAACTATTCAAACACTCCGGTAAGTTTATCCAAAATATTTTGAGGTTTCTCTGTTTTCAACAGAGACAGAGTATTCTATACTCGGAATAGGCCATTCATAGTCCTCGAGACTGATGCTCAGCCTGCCTCATAGTGAAATGCTTTCACTAAGGGAGAAACCGTTAAATTGCCTTACATAGTTTTTAGATGTGCTACAATACACTGCTTAACTCAATAAAGATATTGGAAGCGAAATAACGGTTTACATTGAAATATAAGACCGAGAAGTCTACCTAGAATATGCTTTGGAATTTACAGATAAGGTGTGGATTCGGTTCACCCCACTTCCATAAATATAAGCATTTAGCACACGGTGCTTAAAGGTAAGACTGGGAATTTTGCGCATACGTTCGGTCAATGACCATTCGTGATATATCTTTTAACCAATTGAGTATAAAGGTTAGAAATAGGATTCTTGAAATCGGGAAGGACGGTTATCTTTGTTGCATCCTTCCCGATAGAGTCCATAAACAAACAAAACCTTGAACCTTGAAATACGTTTACTCAAGGTAGTTACTAATCGATTAAAATCGGACCACATCCAAAATCGGTTGTTGGTGATAACACTAAATACTACTAAACTAGATCGAATTTCGATCCACCCGGTAAGTATTGGGAGTATGGTTTATCCATTACCCATTACTGGTTCTGCGGACTTTGTAGTCTGAGGATCGATTGATGACCTATGGCTCTTTTGTGAGCAGTATAGGATTACGATAATAGAGGTTGGTTTAATAGCCATAACCCTGTGAATGGAGTTCGGTACTCTCGATTCTGTTCATACTCTTGTAGATCCACTGAGCGTCTCAGGCCCAAGTAAAGTAATTGGATCTACACGGAAAAAAGTAGAATGAATAGGAAAGTTTATCTTTCAGAGCAAAGCTTGAGTGGTCTAGGGGTAATTCCCTAAGAAGTAGAGAGTTAATCAGACCTTAGACTCTCTTACCACTTAGTATTGCATGATTTCGTTCAAAAGCAGAAAATAGGGGTGATTCCCTGAGATTTTCTTACCAAACAAACGGAGTCTGGATTCATTCGGAACAAAAGGGTATTGCCTTATGAACTTATGACAGGATGACTGTCAAGGCTTATGTCCTTTGTGGATAAAAAGCAAACCTCTCGGTCATTGGAAGTCATATATTTTTATAATATGTGGATTTGACCAGAATATTGATAAGCCTTTTGTAGACTGGATATCAATTTTAGTACAGTAGTGAATATATACACATATATATATTAGTGTTTGTGAAGGATAACACTGCACCAGTTGGAATCAACATGGGTGTGTTATCTGAAGTCAGAATCTGACAATGCCACAATTCTCTACAATAGAGATTTGGACAACATCCTAAAGAGTTTGACTCGGTCGAATTCATTAGAATCAGTCACTGGTTTCCCATCCATCTTATTAGTTAAGATGATGCATCTGTGTATGCAACATTCAACGAGGAAGTTCTACCCTATGCCTCAGGAATGACTCTCTAAATCTTCGGATCAAGAGAAATGGGATAGATTCTCTTTCTAGTAAGAGATGGTCAGGTTATTGAACGTCAACTTTGATCGAATCTTAGATTCGGCGGTTAACAAAGCAAGTTTAGTATGTCCTTTAGTATCTTGAAGATAACGAGGAATAATATGCGGACATATTCATGTGTGAACTTGGATATATGTGATATAATCGATTTTGACTTTAAGTCAGATTGAGGATGATCGTTAAGTCGATCTCGGGCTCAATGTTTACTCTTGTGTTGAAGCTATTGCCTGGAGGAATCCAGCAACGCCAACTCGACTTTAACTAGTTGGGTGATTAGCGGCTTTTGTAGTAGCTAGAGAGGCGATATAGCTTAAGGATTTCCTTTTCATTTATGGGAGTGATCCTAGATTTGGAAGCCGATACCACATCATTGTGCACACGATGAAGGGGTAGCTTATAAGGATTTTCGAAATCACTAGAGGTCAAAAGCATATTGGGAAAGTACCACATGATTAGATGGACCGGTAACGTTTCAATTCTACGGATCGTCTCGAGCCGACAACCTGACTAATCATTAAGACCCATGATATTGAGATGTAGGTACTCCCCGAGTCACTGACCTATCCTACGACGGCACACTCGGAGTGTACTTTGTCATCTGCAATGATTGTGATATGCTTAATGGGTACTAGAATACGGGATGGGTCTCCATTGCTTTAGAGCGAGTGGGAAATGTGGTTTGTTGTATTTTAAATAATAGGGTGTGCTCTAAAACAATTAATCACATGCTTTCGTGCAAGTGGGAGATTGTTAGGTGTGATGCCCGAAAGACAATTTTGTAATTGTTTTATTTAATAAATGAAATGATATTATTATTCATATTTATTATTCTCATATTCACCGATGTGACAATAGTATTTACACTACAGAAAACCCTAAAGTATATCGTTTATGTAATCACATAACTCAGTGTATGGGATATACACGGGAGGATTGAGTTAGTGAAGATGTACTTAAAATACAATTAGCCCGTAGTGAAGTTAATCGAGAGTATCGGGTCTCTCTTTTAACGTGCTATTAATGCGCCCAGAACACAATATGTGTGATTGTCTTATCCGGATTTTCGGTTAAGAGAACCTAGTGGGGCATTTATATATGATAGATATATCATATAGGGCTGGACCGATTTGATTAGAGTTCACGATATAATTCCGTAATTGAGAAGTCTTATCAAATCAATCAATGATCATATTTATGGATATATCTTAATCCTGAGGTGATCACAGTCAACTGCTTGAATCAGTATGAGGTTTGACTTGACGGTTAAGGATTACACCGAGTCCGTGATCCGAATTACCCCATCTTGGCATTGTCTTGGATTGAGTGAGTAGTCCGTGTTATCACAGATACGGAATCCATTCCTTCCATTTATGGAAGTAGATGAAGACGATTCCTTATTTGTTAATCCTAGAAAGCGATCGATCGCGAGTTCATATTACATCGATTAGCTACCGGTGAGTTGTATGAATTAATTGATCAATAGGGGTTAATGGTAAATAAGGATAAGATGTTCTAAAAAGGGTTAACGGTAACTTCCCGATTTAGAATGAGCGATCTATAGAGGATTAATCCATATGTAATGATTATATCAATGGATGCTTATTATTATTCTCGTGAGAGATAAATATAATCTCATAATCGGAGAGTGCGATCACGGGATTATGGTGGCATATTCTGTGATTGATTTATCGAATATAATTATTCTGTTCGTAAGATAATTATTTATTTGATTTATCGGAGCCGCTGATTATTAGTCCATGGTCCCCGACGTGCCTCCAAATATAGCATAGCTATTCTCGGACGTCGAATCCTGATAATATTAATTTAGTTCTTGTTGGACTTTATTAAAACGATATGTGAATTAATTGTTTAGTGGACTATTAAATTAGTTGGGCTAAATAATTAAATATGTGAAAAAGACATTTTTCATAATCTTGGCCCAATTTAGTGTGTTAGTCGAAATTATTGTGACTAGGTCACAAGCTAAAAATTTCGCCCCAAGTGTATATTTTAGGAAACAAGAAATTGTTTTAAAACATGTGCACAAAATATTTATTGGATAAATATTTATGGTAAGAAATAAAGATAAATATTATTCTAGATTTGTTCTAGAATATTATGGGATTATCTTTTATTTAATGGGATTATTATAATTGATTTTGTATTAATTATTAAATCCTTGGAGGTTAAGTTTTACTCTCCTATATAAAGAGAGTTCTCCCAAGCCTTACAACACACATAAATTTCGACTCTTAACAAAAGCAAGAGCAAAATTTCGGCCAAGAGGGTTGGGGAAAAATCTTGGAGGTTTTTCCGGGTAGCATATCCGAAGGGTTCGAGTCGAGAATTTCCTTCCACCGGGAGTTGCTTGGATCACACGTACGGGAGATCGTGGTGCTCTTCACATCTTCTTTCATTCATCCTTTTGCGGTTCTTCAACTTGGATTTTGAGATCCAAGAGGTATGTTCTAACCCCCTTGTATAATAGATCTAGTTATTTTATTAAGTGTATTTTATAGATCTAGATCCTTAAAATCGCTTCCGTTGCGGATGATATTACTAACACAAAACAGCTTGCCAAATGCCAAAGGTCAACATCACCAACGAATTCAGGCTGCACTGTAAACACTAGAGGCAGCAGTAATCAATACAAGAACCTAAAAGTCTTTGGTTCACAGGCCATTGAACCAAAAAACAGAGGCAAGTGCCCAAAAACAATGAGCATTAGAGAAAGCAACAATCTGAGCCGGTTGCAGCAAGAGGGATCATCAGGAAGACTATCCAGCCTCTTGTAAACAAGCTAAGAACATCAAAACCACCTAACTGAGATCCCCAGAACACAGAGCCAAAACCAAGTCTTCGAGGAAGGATCATACACAACAAAGGGTGAAGGACTCATTTGATGCGGTGAGAAAGAACATCGATGTTCAACCTCCAAAATGCAGAAATTGGACTAACAAATGC
Organism: Gentiana macrophylla; assembly: GCA_026214975.1. Taxonomy (NCBI): domain Eukaryota; kingdom Viridiplantae; phylum Streptophyta; class Magnoliopsida; order Gentianales; family Gentianaceae; genus Gentiana; species Gentiana macrophylla. The sequence continues at coordinate 1,349,387 of CM047806.1, read as the reverse complement.
TTGGCAATTTCGATTTTTTACTCACCTAGTTAATCATTAGCCCCAATTTTCACATTGAACTAGCAATTTGACGAACACCCTCATGAATCACCAGAATCAAAAAACGATATGAGATCAGAATCATGTTAAGATTTTACTAATGAATCACGCTTTTTGTGAGAAACAACTAAGCGGTTCTCGCTTTCAATACCGAGATTCGGTGAGTTCTTCAATCAACGGAGAAGAGAAGCATTCGTCAATTAGAGAAGCAATTAATGGTGCGTACTCGAACCAGAGGCCAAGGCGGTTGGTGAGGATTTCGAGTCGGCCATTTGTGTCGAGGTTGCGGTATTTAGAAGGAAGAGGGGAAGGAGGTGGAGGTGGTGGCACCGGAGAAGAGGTGGCGGTGGAGGAATTGATCAAAAAAAATTCGGTGAGTTATAATTAGATTAGGGATACTTTGGTCCATATAGATATATTATGTCCTTATAAGTCCAACAGATTCTTTTATGTCCTTATGGGGCTAACAAGTATAAAAAACTATACTTTTAAGTAATTAACCCTATATATATATATATATATATATATATATATTAAACAATAGTATAATCAAATTGATTAATCAATCAAACACCAATGTTGGGGAGATTTTGCATCATTAAAACAAAAGAAAATTTATAAAACCTATACTACCATGCAAAACTACCTCCTAACCGGCCGAATACCGGGTAGTTGCTAGTAAAGTTGGATAAGTACGGGTATCGATCCTCAGGGAATTGGGATGTCGAATCTAACTTCATTTATTCCTCTTTATTAACTAAACCTAAACTTAAACTAGAACGGAAAAATAACTGGACAGAGGATTGTTAATCCAAAGCCAGGAAAGATCGTTGCGAACTTAACTAATAAAACCAAAACGAAAATAAAACAAACGAAAATAATTAAAACGAACAAGCAATGATCCACCAATTCCCGCAACCATCACCTCACCGAAAGTGATAAGAAGTACAAACATTTATTCACAAGTTACCTTGGATTTAAATCTTATCTAAAGATGCGTTTCCTCTCTCGATTTATCACGCAATTAATTAGGTTACCTCTCGGTTTAACTAACATCTATACGAAGCAAAGATACGGATTTAAAAACCCTAATCTAACAACATTATCCCTCAACTCTCGTTTGTTGGAATAATTATTGCTACTCTCCTTCACGGTAATCTAATGAACTTATCAACTCTCGTATTTCTAAGTTCTATTAACATGCGGCATAAAACATGAAGGTAGAACAAGTACAACTTGATAAAATAAACGCATACAAAATCTCATCTTTTCCGGTGATGATAATATCCCTCAATCTCTTTCTAAGATAACTTTGTAAGAATTAACTAAAGTTGTGATTCATGATGAACCTAGACTCCTAACCTAACAACTCTCGTTAAAAAGGTTAAAGCTCTAATCTTTTCTATGGTGATCAAGTTTACACCGACTCTCGTCATACGGCAAACATCAACATGCAAAGACATCTCTCGATTGAAATTGCAAGATAACAAATAAACATAGAAAAGAAAGCAACTTTAATTTAAACTTACAAAACATCCAAGACTAGAAATTGAGTTCGTTCTTTGAAACAGTTTCACATGCTCGTTCAGACGGCTTAGCTCATCCTCGATTCGCGAAGCAGACGAAAAACAAAATAAAAAAATAAAAGTGGCTCGGTCGACCGAGCAGAGCACTCGATCGACCGGCGTCCGGCTCCTTGATCGCGGGCCGCTTACGGTCTCAGGTTATCATGCTCATCGTTCTGCATGCGTGCTTATATAGATGTTGTTTAAACCGACTTAAGGCTTAATAATTATCCTTTTCTTTTAAGGAATAAAAACTAAAACCCTAGTAAGGATAATTCCACATTTATCCCTTCCTTTTAATCCTCTTGGACGCACGTTTGCTTTGGTGGACGCCCATCCACTGTTTCTGCATGTTGAACGCTCGTTCATGTCCTTGGACGTTCGTCCAAACTTCTTCACTTCAACTTCAAATTATTCTTCTTCCTTCCATCTTCTTGAAGCTTCACCCAACCTCGTTTAAACTCCTTCAATGCCATGCAAACGTACTTACATTCATGATAACATCGTGCAAAATGTAATATCTCATATATAAAGATATTTATCTAATAAAATCACATAATTAGCCCTAATTTGCACTTAGACACTTTTAAAACTCATTTGCTCAATAAATCAATTAAACGCTTAATTTCTATGCGAATTATACGAATATGGAGAGAATTGCTACAAAATATAACGATATAAAACGTATAAAATCACCCTTAACAACTCCCCCACACTTAGCTTTTGCTCGTCCCGAGCAAGACAAAACATAATCATCACTCGAGACAAACTTATGCAAATATAAAACATATTTAAGTAGCTTAGAGGTTCACCCAAGTGAGTGTGTGCATAGCCATAATAAATTTCCACTAAATCCACACTTGAAATTGATTCAAGCAAAACTAGCCAACATCCCATTTAAATTAGACATATAAAAACGATTATAACATGCACCTCACAAAACATACAAACCCCGAAAAAAATAATAGGGAGCATTTAAAATATTTCCGACATACTCGAGAGGATAGTCCCTACAACATATCTTTCGGTTTATCTTTGGGGATAAGATCGACGATAACTAAGTCTTTCGTTTAATTCATATCACTATTCTCATAAGTTGATTTAATTATTTCACTTAAACACACATCAGAATGAGCTATTGCCCTCATAGCAGAATATGACATTTCCCGCTAATCCCCTACCTACTCCAATCATAAGGCAGCTTTTCCTGACTGTCGTGAGCTTTTAGTCATCATAGTGGTATAGGACATACGTGGTATACCCTATCGCACTCAAATCATCGACCAGCTTCCGACACACCCATTTATACATTTTCTTTTCAACTTTTCATTTGACAATAAGTTACGTGTTACTTATCACATTCAAACCTTCAGATATTCACAGTATGTCATACTTTAACTCTAAATACGAACTATTAAAATTTCCAAAATTCGTATGGAAGCAAAGAATCATGCGATAATCATCAAAAATCTCTAATCAAATGGCCATAGCTTTAAAACATAGCTCATCATCTACTATGGCACGTGAAAAATAGTGTCGGGTGAAACAACTAAATTTACTAAATATGCTAAATAATGCATAAATGATTATAAACATCGAACAAAGACATGCAATGCTCACTCGGGACAAAACAAAAATTTTAAAATTAAGCACTTTTCATAGAAATATAACAGAAATTGGGCAAACGACTCATAGATACATATAAACCATCACTAAACAAAATAAAAAAAATAAAAGTGGCTCGGTCGACCGAGCGTCCGGCTCCTTGATTCTGCGGCTGCTTCTGGTCTCTAGGTTATCATGCTCATCGTTCTGCATGCGTGCTTATATAGATGCTGTTTAAACCGACTTAAGACTTAATAATTATCCTTTTCTTTTAAGGAATAAAAACTAAAACCCTAGTAAGGATAATTCCACATTTATCCCTTCCTTTTAATCCTCTTGGACGCACGTTTGCTTTGGTGGACGCCCATCCACTGTTTCTGCATGTTGAACGCTCGTTCATGTCCTTGGACGTTCGTCCAAACTTCTTCACTTCAACTTCAAATTATTCTTCTTCCTTCCATCTTCTTGAAGCTTCACCCAACCTCGTTTAAACTCCTTCAATGCCATGCAAACGTACCTACATTCATGATAACATCGTGCAAAATGTAATATCTCATATATAAAGATATTTATCTAATAAAATCACATAATTAGCCCTAATTTGCACTTAGACACTTTTAAAACTCATTTGCTCAATAAATCAATTAAACGCTTAATTTCTATGCGAATTATACGAATATGGAGAGAATTGCTACAAAATATAACGATATAAAACGTATAAAATCACCCTTAACAACCAACACGCCAACTCCTCCACCATTAAATAATTGATTTATACACACAGAATCTGCGAATTTTATTCAGTAATAATAGCTCATAGTTCCTCAAACGTAGTAACCATCTTTAGATGAAACAGAAAAACACAAAAACAAACAAATTCAATTTTATTTTTTTTTTTTTTGATGAAATGTAAAAATATATTAAAACACCAAACGAAAGTTTGGGAGCTACAAAGGAACTGATCTAGTAATTACAACTTGTGCATATCTAATCTATCAAAAAGAGCCAAGCCCAAACAAAAACATTGCTAAGGTTGACTGCAAATACCACTTTTTGCCTCCATAGGTCTCCAGTGGAAACAAAAGACACTAATCGAACAAGGCACCGAGGGACAACGCCTTGGGGTATACAACATATCGGTGTACTACAACAAACCGGTCAATATTCCAATCCCGGCGTCGCTTCAACTTCAACGTGCAAATGTCTCAATTAGGCGTACTACGACTAACCGGTCAATATTCCAACCCGGCGCCGCCGGCCAAAAGAGACAAGTCCCAAACTCAAAGAGGGTGTATTACGACAAACCGGTCAATATACCAACCCGGTGTCGCCGACCCATAAGAGACAAACGAAGTCTTCAAATACCTCGGCATGAGCCTTGGCTCAAAGGTGTGAGCCACAATCAACCTCAAAGAAAAGAATCGAACAAAGGGGCTAAGGCGTGCCTCTAAACATGTGAGGGCTTATCGCAAACAAGATACGGTAAACATGAGTCTTAATACGTCTAACCGCGTCATCCGTAGTAGTTATCTCGCTTCAAAATTGCAAAGTTACGCATTCTCCAAATTTGATGAGCGGTCGCCGCTAAGGCAATCTTCTTCGCTTTGGAGTGAACGCCGGTCCTCTAGCTTCTCTCGTGAAGCAAGCGAACACCGCTCAAAATGGTAGTCATTTGTCTAGTGATACCCAACCAAATCCGAATGGAATCCCAAATAGCTTTCGCCGGGCCGCAAGTGAAGAAAAGATGAGGGTACTCTCAAGTCAATGTTACACAAGCTGCGCAGACAGGATCAAGCTCCAAGTACACAAGCTTATCCTTGGTCAAAAGTCGGTCCACAACAGTGAGCCAAAGGATGAAAGAGTGTTTGGGAGTGATAAAAGATTTCCAAACAGTATTGTACCACCAAACCTTGTTACCTTTTGGCCTGAAGAAATCATAAGCAAGCTTAGGGCAAAAGGTGCTCTATGCATTCACAGACCTACAACACTGCTGATCACCTTTACAAACCAAAAATTATATTAAGAACATCAATCGAATCATACCGTCTAACTTTACGCCACGCTTCCTTTCACCTTTATAAAAATAAAAAATTATAATAAGAAAACTACCGACGATCCTAAAAATAATAATAGATTTTGTTTTTTTAAAATATAAACAAACCGACGATCATGCAATGCCTTGTGAATCGTCTTTACAGCTTCCGTCTTAAAGGCATATTTGTCCTGCTTATGAATCCTTTCATTGTGGGCCTGAGCGGCCTCTTCGGTGTGATTCGAATCGTCACACGCCACACAATACCCCTGAACTTAGGTGATGTGATTCCTTGGGTGAATCAATTGAGCTTTCAACTTGAGCTTCTTCTTTTTGGTGGCCCAATGAATCACATCAGTTAAGTTCTGAGGTCAACACATTAGCTAAGTTCTGGGATATTGCGTGGCGTGTGACGATTCGAATCCCACCGAAGGAGGGCTGAACGACCACAATGAAAGGATTCCTAAGCAGGACAAATATTTCTGCGAAATTTGTCTCAATGCATTTAAGACAGAAGCTGCAAAGACACGATTCATAAGGCACTGCGCGATCGTCGGTATGTTTATATTTAAAAAAACAAAATCTATTATTATTATTAGGATCATCGATAGTTTTCTTATTATTATTTTTTATTTTTTAAATATGAAAAGAGTTGTGGCGTAAAGTTAGACGGTATGATTCGATTTATGTTCTTAATTTAATTTTTGGTTTGTAAAGGTGATCAGTAGCGATGAAGTGTTGTACGTCTGTTGTCTAGTGCCTGCCCAAAAAACTCTGGTCTTGAATCTAGATCCCACCAGAACATTTGCCAACTTCATTATGATAAACCATGACCCTTCCTTGCATTCCTTAGACTTCATTGAAATGATAGCTGGCTGCTGTAAAGTGCGCTTCTCTACACTTCCTGCACCAATATTGCTTTATCAACTATTAGAAAAACAGGAAAAGGCACTAAGCTGATTAACAAAAAAAAACATGCCGTATTGATCAAGTTTTTACTTTAAAACACATAAATACGGGAGAACAGCACTTCTGGTTCTTGCATTGCCTCCCCAGATAATAAATACCATGTTTTAGTTCAATACTTCTGGTCCCTAACATGTTCTTTAAGTTACATACCTCAACAATCATTATACCTAGGTATCAAATATCTATCTTATAACGAACAAAATGTTTTAAAAAGGAACACGATGTCTTCTTCTAATACATGTTTTTTCAGCTTCTTATTCATTGTTTTTGGAAATCAGATTACATCTAATGTCCTCTGAACACTAAATGGAGGGAGCTCCCCTTCTGTTATGAAAAGAGGAAAATGGGGGAGGATTGGTGGGCACAAGAGAACTCAGAAACTTATGGAATTTCTCCATATGCTATGAATCAAAGCTGCTATGCGACAAAATATTGCACTCATAAGATATAAAGCATCAATGGCAATCTACCTGAAATGATGAAAAACAAAATAGGGAAAATGAAGACAGTGGCTCTCACCTGAAAGACATGGGCCAAAAGCAACTGGGCAGCCTCTTTACCCACCTTTTCGACGAGTCCTTTTACATTCGTTCCGTTTGACAAGAATTTTAAAAGTCCATCAAAAGTCATTTCAGATTCAGACCCACCACTTGACCTCCTAGTGCGAACACACGTCTAAAAAGACACGGCCTGCAGTCAAAAGATGAGCCCTCAATAGATGTATCGCAACTGCAAGTCAGGCATAAAATGAGGCAAAGATCTATTTTACCTGGGGAATATACTTGTGAAAATGTTAGACAATCAGATCAAAGCTTCTTTTGTATTCATCAAACACCTATATATGTATCATTAGAAAACAGAATAACACCCTTAATCATCTTTAAAATTCAAAGTGAAACAGTTATACACCTCCAAAACCGAAGTACAATAATGACTAGTTCAAAGAAAATATGCAAGTTTTCTCAGAGAACAAGGACGAAAAGTGACATAAGCACCTTCATGTTTTTTTCTTTCATGCAGAAGAAATTAAAAAAAAATGCTAAATAAACTCACCACCTTTCAAGGTTATCATGTGAAAGAAAAGGTCTCCATCCTTTCAATCAATTTCAAACATGGGTGGATGCAATTTTTAATCATCTCTCACGCAGAAATCCCGCAAGAAAACAATAGCACTCCTCATTATCCATATATATGTGGTCGTCTGGCCTTGCAGAACAAAGCCTTTCGCCCGACAGATAAAAGAAGCATTATATGTACACCCAAATTTTTGGATCATTAGAAGGAATGATACAAGTGTACATGTGTTGTTTCATATTGTACGGTATGGAAAGTTATAGTAAGGTAGAAAGAGTATGAACAAATAACATTAGGCAATCAAATATACTAATACTTTCAACAAACAATGACAATGCAAATTAACAGCACAAGTGTGATACAATACAACAACAAAGCACAAGGTGTATTTATGCCATAATTCTGATCAATATATTGAGAGACGGGGTACATGTAATATAGGAAAGGCAATTAGCAGTAAGGCAAACAAAAAGGCAAGAAAAAACCTTGCATTCTTAAGTTACGGTTAATGCTTCAATAGGCTTCATGTCTATCTAGCTGCACCCCCACAATTGACTGGAAAAATGCAATCAAACAGAATAATAATTTTCAACTTGGAAAAGAATTAAAAAAAAAAACTCCATGAGAGTTGCCGATCATGCTAGCATAGACAAATACACAAGATATTAAAGATATTTTAAAACAATAAGAATTTTGGGGCTGGAATTCGATGTATCCTCCTTTCATTAAAGCAGTACTCCAATTTATACGAGATGAAGTCAAGATAGAATCTAACCTCTGTAGGTACTTCTCCTTCATGTTTGTTGCTCTTCTATTTATAAACATCTATCAGGTTTGACTTCTCTGTTTTCTTTTCCTCCACACATTATTTCAAGTATGTTATGTTTGTCTCCATTGTTCGCTGTAGTTGTGTTCAAACTCAGCATATCCCTAAAGACAAGTAAAAGAAGAAGGATTAAGCCATAGCAGGTAAGCAACTCCAGTTTTTCTGCTCAGTGCCTGTTCCATAATGTTTTTAACATGCACAGAAGGTTGCCTCAAGATCATCAGCACTTTCATATGAAGTTTCAAAGGAATGAGTGTCGATATCCAAATCTACCACATGCCTTATGAAAGATAAACAAGCATCAAACATAAACAAACCCACCAAAGAAACAACAACAAATCTCTTAAAGGTTGATTGACAAGAGAATAATATTAATTGAGCACCTCAGAGAGCAGCAACAAGGACTAAAGTACCACAACCAAAATCTGCTACCACCTTATTAGTTATTAGTCATATCCCCAACTGAATTTTTCGCCTATGGCATAACAAAATCGATTCTCCATCCATACAAAAAAAAAAAAAAAAAAAAAAAAAAAAAAAAAAAAAAGATGCAGAACATGATTTACAGAACAATAGGAAGAAAAAAATCAAAACAGAAACAAGAGGAAATCCTCAAAGGCCAAAAGGAACAGTAGAATCAAAAGAAGTCACCACATTAACTGAAAACAAATGTTGCCGGATTTCCTACCATGACGGGATTGCAACGGCTATTGAAGCATCTACCAGAACAACTGAAATAGGAATTGAAAGTTAGGGGTAGTAAATGAAAGATACTTGCAGGGGTATACATAGGCATGACTCAAGCAAGCGTAACTTTGAAATCACTGTTAACACCACCAACTAAACCATAACCAACAAAATTATGCCTAGTAAGTCTGCAATTTCAAGTGGTTAACACTCAACATAGCCAAACAAAGTCAATCATCCTTCACCAAACCCCAATTTACGGAGGAATCACAGTATGCATCAATGGTTGGACAATAACTGGAAACCCAAAGCCTATTCTACAACAGTAACAAATTGCAACAGAAGGAGCCATTTTCTTCCAATTTATAGTAATGAATTACCGTGGAATGTAAGAACCCTATTCCAGAATACTATTTGAATGGAAAGGCAGAGGAAGGGTGGTTGAACTGAGACTGATATTTGTACGATCGAAGAGTAAATTTTGTGCTATTTCTTCAAATGTTTGAAGAAGAAAGTCAGAAGACAGCATTTGATAGAGATGGGAGCAGGTAACGGGAAAGGGGAAAAAAATTCAATTAAAAGGCAACAGGGTAGTCGATGGGGACACACGTTTGTTCGGGTGAAAGCCACGTTCAGCAATTTGGTTACTCCATTGCAATATATAAGATAGTAGTATATATATATAGATGCAATCCATGTTGCAAACGTATAACATACCTCACTCCATCAAATCAAGTGATAAGGCCGTTAATATGAGCTACTGATCTCGATGAATCCAGCTCCATAATCTGGCCATAAAGATATAATTGACATATCAGTACGACATGTCAGTCAACATATATACCATCACAGTAAAAGCAAAACTGCACCATGAGAATTGGTTTTTTCAGGGAAACACAAGATGTCTTTTCCACTCCGGGCAACATTAACTCAGCAGCGCCTCGCAAGCACTTATTGGCTCAACCGGTGGATCGCTTGTTACATTGGAATTGTCCATTGTTCTCAACCTCATCATGGCAGAGAGCACACATGCTATGCATGCAATCTTTACCAAAAACTTTGTATGTTATTTTCCATGATCCCTGGAAATATGATAAGCGACACTTTTGAGCAAAAATGACAGGTCAATAACACCAACCAAAGCTGAAATAATGGACATGAAGGCGTACCAAAAGCATGTTAAGTATTGCACGAACATGAGGAGCTTAGTAAAAGAAACAGATGCATCTGCATATATATAATTGATATGCTTGACCCGGATTCGTACCCAAGTATCCTAACTGATATTGTCGGAAATATCAATAATAAATTCCTAAATAAACAAGCGGCTGTTTACCGTTGAAAACATAGTTGCATGGGGAAAAATCGTCTTCAATAACATCAACGAGATATTGAAATAGAAGGCATTTCCTTAAAGACAGCAAAAGCAAAACGAAAAAAATACCACAATTAAGTTCAAACCATGGTGAGGCAGCAGTGACTTATTAACTGACTAGACATCTAACGTCAAACAGTCATAACAAAGATAGTAACTGAAGGAACAAAAAATTAGATTACAAGACCAAAAGAAATCCTGCCAGATAAGATAAGTAAACAAATGCACGAGGTCATTTGTGTTAAAAAGAATCACTTAGCTCACCTTTGTGCTTGGTGTTAGACAGTTTTTCTTCTCGTTCCTTTCCACAACGTCTTTTACGAGAGAATGGAAATCCTGAATTTAGAAAACACACTAGTTAGGGATGCAGATACAACATAATTCCAGTAAATTTATCAAAATTTCTGTCCCAACAACTCCACACCCTTTCTTCTTTTTATTGTTACAGAATTTCAAGTGGTGAAACATGGTGCTCCCAAAACAAGCAGCAGTTCCACAATCATAAGTTTTTTATGCAAACCACAATTAATGCCGTAACAATAAACCTCAGCTACTAGAAGTAACACGACTTACGAAAGGATCATTCAGTCCACCAGATTTCTTTATAGCTTCCTTGCCAGAATCCAGTCCACTGAATGGTAACCATGCCTAAGATAAGGAGGATGGATGCTATATTCATATCCAAGTGACTACAACTTAACACAATGAATAAACTAGTAAGAAAATATACCTTTTCATCCAAAACGAGTTCGGAAAACACATCAGGAGAGGGCGGCCCTGATTTTTCTACCTCTGACAAGTAAACCCGATGATAACGCTGAATTCAAGAAAAGAAATTAATATTAAGAGATATGAAGCTGCCAATGTGGGAATAAAAGATGAAGAAAATGCTAGTGAATACCTTTTTGAACTCATTAAGCAGTTGCTTCTTCCTCACTCTGGTACTTTTTCCATCTAACATTGAAACAACGGGTTATGTCAGCCAAGAGAGCAATATTAAATAGTATAAGCTAGCTGACTGAAGCTTCCACCTATGGGATCTATAATGACAAACAGAAACTCCTAACCATGAAACAAAAACGGCATGTTGAAACAAGCTATTACACATAGTCATGATTAACATATTTTAAAGCTATGTGAAGATTCATCTCTTGAAAAATCAGTTACCTAATAGACAACTGCACATTCAGTATGATTCTGTACATAATTTTTGCGATCAAAAGGCTTTTATTTGCATCATTTTGTGTTTACAGCTTCAGATTTATCCCATAAAAAGCTTAGAAGGCTTTAGTGATGTTCCGAAATGTAATACCTTCCACCAAATCATACTAAACTCAAAGAAGAAAAATAACAAATTCTAGCAAGTGTGGAACCGGAGAATAAGAGCATAGAGGAAAAGAGAAGTACAAAAATATACTAATTATACAGTCTATCTTAGTGCAATCTTTTCATTTTGAGTGATCCAAAGAATTACAGAAGATTACAACGGTTTCAACTTTTATGGCACCTTGAGTTAGATGTCATCTTCAACCTGTTTTATGGTGTTCTTTTGCTATAAAACATATTTAAGTTAACATGTTCTGGTTGCGCATTTCAAGACGGATTTTCACATGACCAAATGCGTTTCTTATCTCCTTTGCAGCTTCATATAGCTCTCCCATACTGCTAGCACAGTTTTTCCCGCTACTTCAAATAATCAAAATCTCAAAGTAACAACCGAAAGAGGCAACAAGAGTACAGGAATACGGAAATGAACTAGTAAATATGCAGGGTAAAACAGTACCTTCCATTCATTCTCATCAACACCACTAACTAAATTATCCTTTTTCTTGGTATTGTGTGTGCTACAGCTCCAGATTGTTCATATGTTTTCATCATTCCACTCCACGGCCTAAGTCATCAGAAACAACGGGCCATCCTCACTTAATAAGCGACATCGTTAACAGAAAATTTTAGTACTTAGTTCAAGGCTTTACTATTACACAGAATATGCAAGAGCCAAATTAGAATGTATGTAACAAGAGAAAAACAACTATACCGTGATATTGAATCATTCATTAACTGAACCAAGCATATCATTCTCTGATTCAGCTTCAGCTTGATCTGGATAGCCAAACTGAATATCTCAGCAATCAAGCAATTTTGATATAGCAATTGCGTCCCAACCAATTTTGTTGCTTCCGCATACGTTTATCATTGTACAAATACGAGATCGGATCCCCTCCTTCAGACCACCAAAACTACTGGTTCTCTTTCGTTTATGTGTTGTGCCAACAAACTGCCACGTTGCTACCGCGAGCACGTTGTTCGTTCTTAAACCCTAGAAACCATACATATATACACATACATATATATATATATATATAAAAATAGTCATATTAATTAATCAATCAGCAAAATTACCACTATACCGCTGACAAAAAAAATGCCAGCAAACCTCTATATATATGGATTCTAGGGTTAAAGAGAACGAACAACGTGCGTGCTCGTAGTAGCAACGTGCCAGTTTGTTGGCACAATGCATAAACGAAAGAGAACCGGTAGTTTTGGTGGTCTGAAGGAGGGGATCCGAACTCGTATGTGTAAAAAGATAAATGTATGCGGAAGCAATCCAGCAAAATTACCACTATACTACTGACAAAAAAAATGCCAGCAAACCTCCATAACCAATTTTATTCAATAACAGTTTGTGTTTCGAAAAAAAAATAGCAAGTGTCTTATCATAAAACAAAACACAAAACACAAAAAAAAAAAAACAAATTCAACAAAATTCAAAACACTTTTTATTCGAATTTCCATCAACAACTTTGACTCTTCAACTTACCCTACAGACGGCATCTAGCTCCTTTCACTTTTAAAAAATAAAAATAAAAATTGAAAATCCTAAGCATTTGTTTTTAAAAAAAATAATCATACCGATCGATCGTGTAATGCTTTTATATGCTTCCGTTATAAAAGCATTTAGGCAGATTTCCCACACATGTTTCTCCTCCTTATGAATGAATACGTTCGTTGTGGTCGATAAATCCTTCTTCGATGTAATTGGAATGCGACACAAAAAAACCGAGAACTTAGTTGACTTGATTCCTAGGGTGAATATTTGCTTTATTGTTGGAAGACCATCTGATTCAGCCTAGAAATCACGTCAACTATGTCATCGGTTTTTGTGTGGCACTTCCAATTACACCGAAAGAGGATTCATCGACCACAACGAACATATTCATAAGAAGAAGAAACATGTGTGCAAAATCTGCCTAAATGCTTTTAAAATGGAAAGTATTCACAAAGCATTACACGATCGTCTGATTATTTAAAAAAAAATCTAATTAGAATTTTAGTTTAATTGTTTTTTCATTTTTTAAGAGTGAAATGAGCTACATGATTGATTGACTTAGTAGAGGATGTTGAGGATGAGGAGGCAAAGTTGCTAATGGAGATTCGAAGAAAAAGTGTTTTGAATTTTATTGAATCTGTTTGTTTGTTCTTTTGTATTTGGTTTGGTTTTGTTTTGTCCAGAAAAACAAGCAATATTCTAGACCTAGGGATCAAAACTGCGGGTGAACCAGCTCTAGTTCTCACCAAGAGATCTAAAAGCTTGCTGAGACCTACCAACGCGCTTTGGTTGGGCGTTCATAATTAAGATGATAATTTTGAAGTGGACGGTAGATTTCCAACCGAATTTTGAAGCATCGTTAGCTCCCGTTTGGATTGAATTCGATGACCTTCCCCTTTATCTGTTTAATAAACATTACCTGAGAGCTTCGAAAACCTTCAGTTGCCCGTGTTTTAATCGAAGTTGACCTTCTGAAGCCTAAAGCAGATAAAATTTGGATAGAAGAACTTTATAATAATGGGTTTTGGCAATCAGTAAGGTAAGAATATTGGTTAGCGTACTGTTCGTTTTGTTCGAGAATTGGCCAAGTTGAGAAGTCTTGCCATGCTAAGCACCCAGAACTTACTCCCAAACCTGATCCTAAGCAACATTATCGACCTAAAGCATTTTCCGAATATGATAAGTTGTTAAGAGTTGATAATTAAAGGGTGTGAATTGGTACAGAAGTAGCCACTAAAGCATCTTTGTGACTGATCAGAACTAAAGTCTAAGGGCACTCCCAGCAGAAGCCCTATACGGTGCCCTATCCCTAAAATGAAGATAAAAAATAGAGTTTTGCCTCAAATAGCTCCTACAGAAGAGTCTCTATCCCTATATTTTTAGGGATATGAACAGTGCATCCTTACTTATGGGGATGCACTATTCACTGCCCTAAACATATTTAATTATTAAAAATTATAGGGATAGAGATAGGGATGCTGCTGGAGTGAAATAATAAATATTTAATGTGTATAAATAGTGTTGTGAGGTAGAATATGTATTATTTAATATTATTTGAAATGTTATAGGGATAAGAATAGGGATGCTGTTGTAGAGGTTTTTGAATTGAGATGTTGTAAAATAGGGATATGTATTATTTTATATTATTTTAGGGATAAAATTTGGGGCATCTGCTGGGAGTGCCCTAAGAGTCTTACATCGTCCCAAAAAGTAGCAAGTTCCTCTGATGTTTTGCTTTTCGCCCTCTTGACATCAATGATCGCATTCAATGGCTTGGGTTGCAGGGGAATGAACCCAGAAGCAAACTTTGATGTACAATAGGACCCAAGTGCACCCCATTTTACCAGATCCCCTGGAATTGCTGGCTTTCGAAAAATTTCAAGATGTCTTGCAGAAATGCAGTAGTGTAATCCCGTTTGGCGATTAACCACAGAGGAGCATTGCCCTTTAAAGATTCTACTGCACTGAATAACACTCTCCTTGAGGTTCCATATGCTAGACGGTGCATTACAACTTTATCCGCAATAAATCAAATTTGTTAACATAAACAAGACTAGACTCTGACATTAATATATACTCAAAGCATTCATTACCCCAAAATAACAGGGAAAATGAGGGTCCGGAGGAAGCAAAGAAGCTAAAACAAACCACATGCGCACACACATAAATTTCTCAGCTTCCTAAGCTGACCCTCTACTACAGAACTTTTACATTGCTGTTGAATTTGTCTTTGTTGAATCAAATTTCTTCTAAATGCTCGCTTAAGCTGTTACTGTAACTTTTTTACATTTATTTGTGAATTGCCATTTTTTTCCAGCAAACAGGATTAAGGTTTTACCCATGATCTAGTGCTCAGCTACCAAATTAGCAGAGCCTTTGGAACAGTCGGTAATTTAACGATCTACAATAGATTCAAATAGCATAGTCCGGAATCATATCAAACATTTAGCTGCCTCAACGTAAATTCACATTCAAATTGGATTGCAAAGATTATTCAATTAATAAAAAGATAACATTTTTGCATACAACGCGAGTAAGCATAGAATTGAATCTGAACATCGTGATTATCAAGTTTCATCAAATTTGTGAAAAAAAAACATTAAAAAAAATTTCCTTACCTGGAAGCAGATGAAACTAGCTGATACGTGAGGGGAATCAGGGAACAATCTGAATCAGGAAGGTGGCCGGCCGGCAAGCAAAGAGATTCCGTCGACTGCTGCCAGAAAGGAGAGGTAAGACTAATATTAAGTTGGTATTTTTTTTCAGGGGAAATAACTTTCATGCTACGGAAATTAAATTCCAAATTTCTACTCAAAAACCCAAAAAAAAAAAGGGAAGTGTCCAGAATGACACATTTTAAACTTAATGGGTCTGAAACGACAAGGTAATACTTTCGTGATTATAAACGATAAAAATCACAATTGTTACTTTAAGATTGATATTTTATTTGTTAATTTTACTTCGTGTTTGGTAATTGTTAGTACATAACTACTTCATTCGACACTTGTTACCTCACGGTTATTACTTTGTAATTGTTATTTTTGTCCTTATAAACACATTTTGTATTCATCATTCTTCACTCCATTAAATTTAAAATGTGTCATTTTCAACAAAAACCCAAAAAAAAATATATATTCAAATTCCAAATTAAATGGGTTTCTTATAGATAGGTTTTAGGCTGACGACCATGGATATCGAGTCTTTAAACAAAAAAAGAAGTCTGAAACGTATATAAAGGGACGGCTCCACCTTAAACGATTTGGGTCGACCGACCTGTTAAAAAGAATATTATAGTGGGAAAATTTCTTTTTGGTACATATAAACATATGAGATTGACCCGTTTATTTTTTTATATTGACATGTATTGAGCTATAACATATAATAACACTAAGTTTAGTAATTACAAAATATGACAAATTTCCGACCCGTATCCTCAAATTCCTGGAGCCGCCCCTGCGTATTTAGTTAAATAAATCGATTATATACATAATTTTGACATCATCAGCATCAAATAACAAGCGGAAAACGAAAATATAGACTCTGGCAAACTTAAAAGATTACTGCCACGATCGAACAATAAAGAAAGACTTGTAATAGTCGTGTTAAAGATCGTCACTTTACTAGCTTCTCCTAAAAGCTATAAGCTCATGGAGGAAAGTATTCTTATATTTCTTATATCAACACCCCCTCAAGTGTGGCTTATAATAAGGCTAAGGCTAATTAAGCGCACCGGAGCAAACTAAGCTCCAATAACAAAGAGAACCAACACACGTCATCACGCGCACAATATAAATGGGGAAATAATAATGTTTATAGCTTGGTTCGAACTCGAGACCTCCTATCCGATACCACGTTAAAGATCAAGTCTTCTGGGCTTCTCCTAAGTTTTATACCATTAAGGAAAGCGCGCTACTTATATTTCTTATATCAACAAGTTGAATTGATATTCAATCACATGCAGACCTTTTTGTTCACCATTGGCGTCCGTCAAGAGGCACTGGCGTCTGTCGATAGACAACATGAACTTCTTGTTAGCCATTGGCGCCCGCCAACATCATAGATCAGCATATTCGAAGGCCAAAAAGCTGCACATGCGATCAAAATTCTTCCAACACTCATAACAACTAAATCTAACATTTTTATATGTCATGTGCAAGATTTAAAAGCTACTAAAAACTAAAGATTCGGTTGAACACTCTTTTACCTCAAATCTTTTGAAGAAAAGATGAATTCAAGCTCGAACCTTCAAGAAACACCAAGAACTCTTCAACAACAATCCAAGAAGATCTAGTTCCACAAGCAAGGCTCAAAGATCTAAGAAACTCACTTCGAATCTACTACCAAAATGAAGTTCTACGATTACTACAACCTTTAAAACATCAAAATCTAAAAAACACCCAAGAACACTTGTAGATCGAGAATATGGGTTTTCGAAACTCTAACCCGATAAACTTGTATCAAAATGAAGCTTTTTTTAAGGGAAGCATTTTGGTGTAACTGGTTTGCGATTTCGACTGTCGGATTGATCGGAAATGGGAAGATTCCCCTTCTTCCTCTCTCTTCTTCTCCTCTCATCTTCTTTTCTTTCCCTCCTTTCTCCCTCCGCAGCTGACCCATTTCTTTGAAAGGAAGGAATAAGGGTTTTGGGGTGAAAATGTGGGTTTAAATAGGGCCGGTGGATAAAATTCTTGTTTTGCCCTTACTAAAAGTTATATGTTTAAAATACCGTAAATTATCTTTTGACATTTATCTTGACTTTATTTATTAAATTAAAATATAATTCATTAAAATTATCGAGACACATATAAAATCATAAAATAAAAAAAAATTATACTTTTACGGAGATACAGGTACCACATTTAGTGACAAAGTAATAAATTTTCTAGGTGGGTTTGCACTATAAATTTAGTTTGAGCATTACAGTTACGTAGAAATTTTAGTGTATAAAATGTTATTAACAATTTCGTAGTATAAATAGAATGTTACCCATTATTTTCTAATGAAAACTTATGTCATGGATTCTAGAAATTTGGACACTTCGGATTAAATTAAAAGAGCACCAAAGCACTTTTTAAAACTCTCACATCAAAGCAAAGCTCAAGGGCTGTTGAGCCCTCTATTATTCGAGGCCTTCCAACCTCAAATCCATTTGTCATATAAGCTCCAGGTTATAATGGATATATCTAAGCTTGTTCAACACGATTATATATATTTGAAACCATCAATTCTAGACTTAGGAAGCATTTTATTCGAGAATTATATATAGAGATTGGGAGAGACAAATAGATATACAGGTATAGATACAATGACGGATCCAAAAAAAGATATTTCAACAGACGCGCAATTGTTTTCCCTAAGTAAATTGTTTTTTCAGCGGTGCACGATTTTTTTTTCTAGTGTAATATTTACTTTTTACTATTTTAGCTTTTGCAGGTAAGTTTTGATTCACTTTGACTCAAGTAACACCAATACAACCGAATTCTTGAGCATCATATCACAATTATGTTTAGAACATTCCGCTTTTGCACGTAGCTTTTGATAAACTGTTTCCCAAAAAGTGTGCTTTCCTTAGGAGAGTTTTTCAAAAAGTGTTTCTTCCGAAACATTATATCATTTAAATATAAATAAGCTTATTTATTTATTTAAATATATCATGGTCATTATTCGTCATAATTTAACTTTAAATATGAATTTTAGATACCCATGTAACATAATTATAAAGTTACGCATAAATGAATAAGACACACGTTGATTATATAATAATTATGATATACTAATGATAATTTTGCGTCTCTCGTCGTTTTACTCAATTATTATAATTCAAATCTGATTTTTTTAAGGGCAAATTATTTAAAAGGACTGATTTTCAATTTATTAGGGGTAATAGGACACTCTAAAATCTTATTTAGTTATAAGGACATTCTAATTTCAAGTGGATAAAGAGGAAGAAGGAAAAAAATGAAGGAAAAAAAAAAAAAAAAACACCAACGTACCATATTTCTAAAGATTATATATTTTGATCAAAAACTCAGATCGTCAAAAAAATTTCATTAAAATTCATATTTTTTCGTCTTCTTTATTCTAAAATCAAATTCGATATTTTTTTCCGACTAAATTTCATAAAATCGATTTTTTCTTCATAAATATCGACGTGACATATTGATCACCGCATGCATTGACCACCTACCCGGATGCATTGGCCACGGAATCCATTAACCACCCCCGATGCATTGACCGCGCGATTCATTGGCTACCATTATGTATTGACCGCCGCGATCCATTGACAACCTTGATTAGTGACATCTCATTGTAGCGATTTATGCAATGACGTCTCATTGTAACGATTTATGCAGTGACTTTTTATTGTAGCGATCTATGCAGTGATGTCTTATTGTATCGAACTATGCGTTGGCGTGTTATTGTAACGATTTATGCAATGGCGTGTTATTGTAATAATTTATGCATACCTTTGGTTGAAAAATATGCCTTTAAACCAAAAAAACAAAAGAAATACGTTATTTTACAAAGTTATCGAAAATTTAATCCAACACTAATCAAATAAACCAACATCAATCAAATATTTAAAGATAACAAAGAAATAAAGTTACTTTACAAAGTTATCAAATGTGTGTATCAAGTTGTATATGTGGTGACATCAATATCATTGCATCGCTTATTTAATTGTAAATACAAATATCAATGTCATCGCTGCTTGACATCAATGTCCATCGCGATAAGTCATCATCAATGCCATCGCTTCAGACATCAATGTCACTGCATAAGTCGTCAATGTCCTTCGCATAAGTCAAATCAATGTCACCGCGATAAAACCTAACAATCTGCATCGATCGACTCTGCTTTCTTGTTTTGCATTTCTCCAAATGTTGAGCTTTTAATATGGATATAAGTACAAGTTTGGTGAAACTACAAAGACTCTTGAGATGACTCTTGTAATGGCCACACGTTGTTTGTGCCCTCCTGATAATTGGATTCATTGGGGAATCCCTCAATTCTTTAACACGATCTTGAATGTTAAGCTTAATGTCCCTGCATCATTCATCAATGTCACTGCATCGGACATCAATGTCACTACATCGGACATCAATGTCACTGCATAAGTCATCAATGTCACTGCTTCAGAAATCAATGTCACTGCATAAGTCATCAATGTCACTGCATAAGTCATCAATGTCACTGCTTCAGATATCAATGTCACTGCATCTTAAAAAAAAAAATCAATGTCACCAGCGTTTTTTTTTTTTTGTTTGTTCCGGCGCTTTTTTTTTTTTTTCCTTCCTTCCTTATTCCTCTTTATCCACTTGAAATTAGAATGTCCTTATAACTAAATAAGTTTCCTTCTTAAAATTAGAATGTCCTTATAACTAAATAAGATTTCGGAGTGTCATAAATGATCATTAATTCTCTAACGACGGCCTTATAACTAATTTGCACTTTTTTTAATCTCATACTTATTCATTAATTATAATTCAAATATGAATTTTTTTCTCATAAATTGATTTTTATTTAAAAATAAAAACTGATGTCATAACTGTGTAGCATTTATAACTTATTCAAATATGAAATTTTTAATCTTATTAATTGATTTTTATTTAACAGTAAAAACCGATTTCATAATTGTATACGCATCTATAATACGGAGTGACTCATCATTTCAATGTATATCTCCCCTAATGAAATTAGTAGGAGAAGCTGAAGAATGATGAAAAATACAAAATGGGAAAAAACAAGAAAAAAATAATGGTTGAGAAATGACAAAACGCGCATTATTACTACATGTGCATTACATTTGGTTTGGTTGTACGTGACGTGTAGTAATATCGCTTTTATTCCTTCTCGCCACTATCTTTTTTTTTGTCCGCTTTTCTCATTTTAGATCAAAAACTTGATCATTTACAACCATTAACCTATGAAATTAAGCATTTTTTT
This sequence comes from Gentiana macrophylla, assembly GCA_026214975.1. NCBI lineage: Eukaryota > Viridiplantae > Streptophyta > Magnoliopsida > Gentianales > Gentianaceae > Gentiana > Gentiana macrophylla. The sequence goes on along the minus strand of CM047806.1, from coordinate 1,328,435 downwards.
GAGAGGCAAATTGATCTTTCTTATTTACGTGAGAATTATTATTATTATTATTATTATTATTATTATTATTATTATTATTATTATTAAAACTGATCTTCCTTTTTTTCCGGGGATCGTCCCAACTACAACTGTCCCAAGCCTGTCACCTTTTTTTTTCGTTCTTTTTATTTATTCTTTTTTACTTTATTTACTACTCCATCCGTTCGTATATTTTTATTTTTTTGGTGAAAACTAGTACCGTTAGACGAACAGAGCCGCTCATTAACAAAATCGTGTTTGACTCGTTAGCATCTGTGATCGTTCGTTTGTTTAACTTAACGAACCAAGCTTGAACATTATTCGTGAACGTTCGATTATGTTCGCGAATCTGTTTATATAGATAAATCAATGTACAACCTAACTGACTTATAAGATGATAAAACATCTATTAATCTAATAGATACTCTAGGGTATTTTTATAAAATTTTGATAGAGTTGTCATAATGTTTTTATTACTATAATATTTGAATATTTCTTTGTATTTTGTTATTTATTCAGATGGACTTAATTTTTAATACCTTAACAAACCAAACTCGAATTGAGAGGCAAAAATACATCTAGCATGCCAAACTCGAACATGAGATCGAACAAAATTTCTTTATAAATGACTTGAGTTTGAACATAATGTTATGTTCGTTTATTTAGCAAACATTCGAGAACAAGCTCGTTACCTTAACGAACCAAGCTTGGACATATTTTTCTGTTCGTTTATTAAACGAACGAATAAACAAGTTCAGAATATAAACGAACGAGCTTGAACAAGTGATACTCGATTAATTTCGGCTCAGTATAAATTTCTAAGTGAAAACATCCTATATAGATTTTCACAAATTTTATTATGGTCCTGGACCATATCCTACTTGTGGTCCAGGCCAATAGAATTTAATGGATTTGTGGTGGTTCCTTATATTTAAAAATCAACCACCAATGATGTATGTATAAATTGATGACATGATGGTCCAATTACTTGGTCCAGGACCACCATAAAATCACTGAAATATTTTAGTGAATGAAATTTTGTAAGCGGTTGTTGTTGACGAGAAATTTAGCAATGGAATAGCACTTGAATGAATATTATTGATTTAAATGTTGAGCTTAAAGTTTAACTTTCTTGTATTATTATTATTATTTTTTTTTTTTTTCTAGTGTTGCCATCTGTAAAGTTTAGCTTTTGTATAATTCGTTTGCTTATACAGTTTTCGTAAGGTTTTTTAATAAAATATTCGGTTTCGAAAAAAAAAAATAAAATAAAATGTTGAGCTTTAAAAAAAAAAGGTGCGGACGGGTTATGACGACAGGGTATCGGGACAACATACCTCTCATAGAGAGAGAAGAATCTTAAATTCATCTTGCGTTCTTATATGAGAGAAAAATTTTAAATTGATATTGTGTCCATATTATTATATGAGAGAAGAATCTTAAATTGATATTGCTTCCTTTTTTTTATTATAAGAGAATATTAATTATCACCATCTTTGTCATCTCTCAAATACCTTCTAAACCGCTTTATATTTCTTCTCTTTGTCATCTCTCAACTCAAATACTTTTGGTACCACTTTTTATTACCCTAAATATTGACATGAACAAGATGTGTAGTTGCATGATTTTTTTTTTTTTTCCAAAAAGTGTTTCAAGGATTCGAAGGAACAACTAGAAATTGATGGCATCATCTTCAAACCCATCACCATGTGCAGCATGTAGGTTTCTCCGGCGAAAGTGCCAGCCGGATTGCATTTTCGCAGCCTACTTCCCACCGGACCAACGTGAGAAATTCGCAAATGTTCACAAGGTATTTGGAGCAAGCAATGTGTCCAAGATTCTTACTGATTTGCCTGCTCATCAGCGAGAGGACGCCGTGAGTTCCCTCACTTATGAGGCGGACATGCGCATCCGTGACCCTGTCTACGGTTGTGCCGGCATTGTCTCCCACCTCCAGCACCAGCTCCACAAGCTTCAATTGGAGCTTAGCAAGGCGAAATCAGAACTCTACAAATACCAAAACACGGGTGCCATGACGTCGTACTACCCCCACCATCAACAACAACACCATAGTCATTATCATGGCGGAGCTGCTGCTGCTGGCGTTCGTGATCATGGTTTTCACCACCACCACAACCACCATAATGACCACCAATACATCCAAAGAGATCAGACGCATGAGAATATTCCTACCACTTATGGCGGTGATATATTCAAACAGCCTTATTGATATGAAGGTTATGAGGGTATCAGTACCAAACTAACATTAATTGGTGGTCAATCAATCGAGCAAGTTTCAAAATTCTAGGGTTTTGCTCTTTTCATAGAGTAATAATAATATTAGTCATCCTTCTCGTTTTTCTTTTGGACTTACTTTTTATTTATTTATTTATAAATAATTTATTTATGTTCTGCAAATAATATTAGATAAATAAAATTTGTGCTCGATGCCATCATTGATACTTCTTTGATGAATAAAAATCAAATTATTGTGTTTATCCTATCAGATTCGGCAATGACCCTCTATCATATATACATGTGTTTAGGTCGAATCATGGTGCGTTATATATATTAGTAACTTATTTTATGCAGTTAATTGTCAAGTTGGTGTTGTGGTGATACTTATCTTTTTGATAAGTTGAAGCAATATATTACAAATGGACATGATTTGTTTATACAAAATTTCTTTGTTTAAAAGCTTTTGAGACTTTATTTTCGTCGGTGTAATTGTAATATCAACCCCACTCTGTTTATTTTTACTAATTAGGAAAAAAACTCTCACTAAATGAATCTGCTTGGTTGGTTAAAGAAATTATCACGGTAGGCGAGACTTTGTGCTGGGAATAAATTAAGGATTTTTAGGGGATCGATATAAAAAAAATAGAATGATGTATAAAAAAAATGATGCACTATGACCGGTGATTATATAAAAAATAAATAAAAAAAATGATGTATAAAATATCTTGTTTCCCTTTTTGGTGCACTATGACCGGTGATTATGCACGTGCCTCTCTCCCAACCAATTGGAAAAAATAGAAAAATAACTTAAGACAATCAAAAGTTTAAAAATTATAGTTTTTTGTCCACAAGGACATATTAATAAATAAATCGGGATTCAACTACATAGATGATTAATTAGGACAAAATTTAAGTAAACTTACCAAACTACCCTTTTTCTAATTTAACCTAATTAATTCATATTCACCCTAATAGACAAAAAGCTGCCGCCCCCTTCCTCCTCCCCCTCAGATGCTGCCTCTTCTTCCTCCTCCTTCCATGTTGTAAATCATGCCCCCAAATAGCAGTTTTCATTTTCAGAAGAAAAAAATTCACAGCAGGCAGGGGAGAACTCGAAGCCTTTGGGGTTGTGGATTAGAGTTTGACAAAATGATTTAGGATTTAAGACGTGGAGCAGAGACTTCGAAGGGGGCGGCTTTTAGAGTGCATTTCGGTGATAAGGAGTCATTGGGTGGCCGATTTCACGAGAGACGGCAAAGATGGCGGATAAAATTTTGGGGAAGAAGGTGGCGCACCGTGTGAGAAGAAACCAGGAGATGATCGTTATTCATAATCAAATAGTAACATGGATGAATGTTATCGCTTGTGAATGTTGCATCTGCTCCGCCGTAGAATGTTACTTGATGAATGTTACTATCACTGCTTTGTGAATGGTATTTGATGACTCATGAATTCATGAATGTTCTTGCATCCTGGATGAATGTTACTTGGCGATTCATTAATGTTACTTGATGATTGATGATTCATGAATGTTCTTTCATCCGGATGAATATTCACGTGAACGTTCTTGATGATTCATGAACGATATTCTTGCATCTGGATGAATGTTCTTTGTGGGTTAGAGTTAACAATGAGTATTTTTGTTCAAAAGATTTGTTTTTGTCCTTTATAATCTTTGAAAATGGAAAATGTCCTTCCAGACCCATTTCTGTTAATTCTTGTCCTTATGGCCCCTTCCCCCTAAAAAATAAGACACCAAATAAATAACACATGTGGTTTGTAAGAACAGAACATGGACAATCATGTATCGGACCACCAAAACTATCGTGAGGACGCTGTTTGTTCTCTTAAACCCTAGAATCCATACATATACACACATATATTACCTTCTTGAGAAAAAAAGAAAAGAAAAGAAACTCAACCATTTTATTCAATAATAGTTCATCTCAAATTTTATGTTTATTGAAGTTTTTGCATTTGCTCTTTTCTGTCTGTCAATGTTTATGTTGATTGAAATTTTTGCATTTACTCTTTTCTGTTTGTCAAATTTTATGTTCAATGAAGTTTTCACATTTACTCTTTTCTGTTTGTCAAATTTTATGTTCAATAAAATTTTCGTGTTTATTTTGTTAATTAAACATAATGATAAATCAATCGGTAATTTCCCCAACAAGTCGATCCCACTAAGTATATGTAGACGATCATTTTACTTGCCAAGTTGTTCCATTAAACCCCCCAACCACACCTCCTTTTTCCATTTTATTTGCAGATGCTACCACAGCCACCGATCAGTGTGCAAAACCATAAGATACATTATGCTCGGCCCGGTTACTTATTGGTCGACGAAGAGGAATAATTACTGAAGCAATTTTATGCATACATACAAAATTATCGTTCCTAACGTGCTTTTTTTAATTAACAAAGGAGCTAAAAACACATACAATATCCTTAAAAAAAGCTAGGTAGAACACCTACAAACAACCTTAAAGCTGTAACAAGATTATGATAAAAATCGTTGAACATGCTGTCTGGTGCCTGCCCAAAGAACTCCTGTCTTTTTGAACTCCAGTCTTGATCCCCCACCAGAACGTTTGCCAACTTCATTACGATAAACCATGACCCCTTCATTGGGTTCCCATAGACTTCATTGAAATGATGGTGGCTGCTGTAAACAGAGCTTCTCTACACCACAAGTCATTTTCAGAATTCCTGCACCAATGTTTTGCTTAATCAACTATCACAAAAAAAAAAAAAAGGAAAATAAATACCATGCATGTTTTACTTCAATAGTTCCGGTCCCTAACATGTCCCTTACCTCAACAATCTCATTATACCTGGGTTACCAAATATCTATCTATCTATCTTGTAACGAATATAATGCTTTAAAATCAACAACAGCTGTACTAAATAATGTCGAGGTAATAGCAAATGAGGAAAACACAAAACAAGGTGAAACCAAAAGTGCAATCCGCTTAAGTGAAAAAACTTACTTGTCTTCTCCTCTTATACTTTTAAAGGCAATAATGATATTCTTGCATGTTTCCACAAGACAAGTATCTTCACCATCTTCCTTGTTACCGGAATCCTTTTTTGCTATATTTTGTGGCAAAGACAAGTAAGCCTGGAAAAGGTAGGCCAGCATTTAAAACTTCAATAAATAACCCAAATAACTCTTGCCACACACACAAAAAAAAAGTATATAAATACATAAATCTTCTTCCGATTCATGTTTTTCCAGTATCTTATTCGTTGATTTTAGACAACATCAGTGCCAATCTGAATATCAAGACAGTGGCTCTCACCTGAAAGACGTGCGCCAAGAGCAACTGTGCAGCCTCTTTACCGACCTTTCTGATGAGTCCTTTTACATTCGTGCCGTTTGACAAGAATTTCAAAAGTCCATCAAAAGTCGTATCAGATTCAGACCCACCACTTGACCTCCTGGTGCGAACAGAAGTCTGAAAAGACACGGTATGCAGTCAAAAGATGAGCCTTCCATAGATGCATCACAACTGTAAGTCGGGCATAAAATGAGGTAAAAGATCTATCTTACCTGAGGAATATACTTGTAAAAATACTGGACAATTAGATCAAGCTTCTGTTTATAGTCATCAAACACCTATATACATATAACAGCAAAAAATCGAATAAGCATCCTCAAACATCTTCAAAATTTAAAGTGATGCAAAATTTATACTCCAAAACCGAAGTACAATAATGACGGGTTCCAGGCTGGATAAAATATTTAAGAATAGGAGGACTTCTCATAAGTGAAAATGGATCATCTTTAAAAAATAAAGATACGGTAAGGGAAATATGATTGTCCGAGAGAGAGAGTACAGAGAAAAAAGGAGGAAGGAGTTCATTATTGTATGCGAGCTCATCTATAATGATCTCTCGTGCAGGAATCCTGCAAGAAAACAATAAGACTTCCTCATTATATATATATATATATATATATATATATATATATATATATATATATATATATATATATAGATACATAGATAGATAGATTCAATCCATGTTGCAAACGTATAACATACCTCACTCCATCAGATCTAGTTATCAGGCCATTAATATCAGCTACTGATCTCGATTTAATCCAGCTCCATAATCTGGCCATAAAGATATGATTGACGTATCAGTATGACATATCAGTCAACATATATACATTCACAGTAGAAGCAAAACTGCACCATGAGAATTAGTTTTTCAGGGAAACACAAGTTGTCTTTTCCACTCCGGGCAACATTAACTCAGCAGCGTCTTCGCAAGCACTTATTAGCTCAACCGGTGGATCTCTTGTTACATTTGAATTGTCTGTTGTTTCAATCTCATCATGGAAAAGACCACACATGCTATACATGCAATCTTTAACAAAAACTTTAAAGGTCATTTTCCTGGATGCCTGGAAATATGATAAGTGAAAGGTCATATTCAGAAATTGCTCTTTTGAGCCACAATGACAAGTCAAAGTCAATAACACCAACCAAAGCTGAATTAATGGATATGAAGGCATACCAAAAGCATGTTAAGTATTGACTCCCTCAGAACAGTCCAGTTCATATTTTCTGCAACACGAACAAGAGGAGCTTAGTAAAATAACCAGATGCATCTGCACATATAATTAATTCCTAAATAAACAAGCGGCTGTTTACCATTGAAAACATAGTTGCGTGGGGAAAAATCATCTTCAATAACATCAACGAGATATTGAAATAGAAGGCATTTCCTTAAAGACTGCAAAAGCAAAACGAAAAAATACCACAATTAAGTTCAAACCATGGTGAGTCAGCAGTGACTTATTAACTTACTAGACATCTAACGGCAGCAAGTCATAACAAAGATAGTAACTGAAGGAACAAAATATTAGATTACAGGAACAAAAGAAATCCTGCCAGATAAACTAAGTAAACAAATGCATGAGGTCATTTGTGTTAAAAAGAATCACTTAGCTCACCTTTGTGCTTGCTGTTAGACAGTTTTTCTTCTCGTTACTTTCCACAATGTCTTTTACGAGAGAATGGAAATCCTGAAATCAGAAAACACACTACTTAGGGATGCAGATACAACATAATTCCAGAAAATTTATCAAAATTTCTGTCCCAACAACTCCACACCCTATATTTTTTTTATTGTTGCGGAATTTGAAGTGGAGAAACATGTTGCTCCCAAAACAAGCAGCAGTTCCGCAATCATAAGTTTTTTTATGCAAACCACAATTAATGCCGTAACAATAAACCTCAGCTACTAGAAAGTAACACGACTTACAAAAGGATCAATCAGTCCACCAGTTTTCTTTATTGCTTCCTTGCCAGCATCCAGTCCACTGAATGGTAACCATGCCTGAGATAAGGAGGATGGATGTTATTTTCATATCCAACTGACTACAACTTAACACAATGAAATCAAGTACGGTAAACTAGTAAGAAAATATACCCTTTCATCCAAAACGAGTTCAGAAAACACCACAGGAGAGGGCGTCCCTGATTTTTCTACGTTTGACAAGTAAACCCGAGGATAACGCTGAATTCAAGAAAAGAAGTTAATATTAAGAGATATGAAGCTGCCAATGTGGGAATAAAAGATGAGGAAAATGCTAGTGAACACCTTTTTGAACTCGTTAAGCAGCTGATAGATTCGCACTATCAGATCAAGTGAGTCCTCTTCTTGGAGAAGTTGTAAAATTTTCCCAAGCATTTTTCTTCAGTGAAATTTAACAAATCATACAGATTATTCAATGTCTCCTTAAGATTCTTAAGAAGTAGGCTTTACACAACCCTATGAACAGGAGAAAGTTCAGAATCTTCTTATTGACACACCCGAAATTGAACAGGCCAATGAACATACAACCTCCATGAGTCCATGATGATTGATGACACTAATCGTAAACAAGGAAAACAAAGTACGAAAGGAAGCACTAGGGACTAGCGGTGCTTAAATGATAAGACACGAGTACCTCTAGTCTCTATTCCTATTTAACCCCACAATAAGCCTTAGTTAATTATGTTCAACTGAGCCAGGACAGGACATGGGAATAACCACCGCTAAGAAATCGTCCAATAGCACATTAGCCTTTCAGCAGCAAATCTATACAAATATCTTTAACAAAAATTATCAAAGAGAGGTGTATTTACTTTGTGGGTGCAGTAGCCTTCTCAGGGACCAACGTAGCTGCCCGTACAGCATCTAGAAAAGCAAGCCCTGCAAATCAAAATCAAAATCAAATCTTTACAACGTCTACAATAAGCATTTTTCAGCAATTAAACAACACTGGCGAAACGAAATACTTAATAAAATGAGAAACGACTTAACTGTCGTCGTGTTTATGTTGATCAGTGGCAGAGAAAGAGCTGTCCAGCATGACCATGGTGTTTTCCTCCAAACAGCCGCTTTCATAATTGTCGAACTTCTTGCTAGAAACAACATAATCGGACTTTCCTTTTCCTCTGCCGCTGCCGCTGCGGCTATTCTGCCCGTTTCCTCTCTTCCGCTTCACCATTTTTGTTCGTCTTCTGAGTTGACTGATCGGAGGTAAAATTGAAAACCCTAGGAAAAACCGTTGATTTTCCCTCTTTCAACCACCATAGTTCCCGCCAGAATATTTGTATTTATATATATTAAGGATATAATGTTTTTTTTTTTTTTTTTTTTTTTTTTTTTTGAGGACTAGATATAATGTCTCTTTAAACGAAGGCATTAGGTCAACGATCCGAGTGAAATCAAATATATATTTACCTCGATAATCATTCAAGAATAATCTTGAATTCGATTCGAGTTTGTTAAAAAAAAAGTCTAATTAGCTCGATTAAGTAATAGTTATCTTTCGATTTATCTCGATTATATTTAACACAATTTCACGTGTTTAGTTTAAAACTGAGAGCTCAAAGTAGCTCAAGAAAATGTATAGGTTTATGTCGCATGTATTCGGCTTGCTAAAATATACTGTACAAAACAATATATATATATTTCTAATATAATTTCTTTTGAGAAGATAATATAATTTAAATGTTCGATAAAACTCATGTAAAATTTAAAATGCACGAGTTTTGACTTATTAATTTTAAATAACTACTCAAGTTTAGTTCAAGTTTAAATAAATCATATTTAAACGAACAATCAACGAGACGAACATTGAGCTACTCGTTAATTCCTTCTCACACCTGTAATCGTGCTCCTTAAAAGAAGAAGTCCACCATGGTCCCCCAAGAGTTAGCCCACTTCTAGATAGTGTGCATTATGATCTTTTGGTACAAAATGCCCATTCATATATTGGCATAAAGTATCCCATTTACATTTTTATTTTGGGAGAAGTCCATTTACATTTTGGAGCCCGGTCATTCCCGAATTGTAAACTGAAAATCAATCAAATATAGAATTTTATATTTTCACAATTTACCATATATCACACCGGAATTGACCTTTTGAAAATAATTCTAAACTCGAAAATCAATTTTCCGAAAATCAAATGTGACTTTCAGAAAATTGATTTGACTTGACTTAAGAAATCGACTTTCTAAACGTTGTTTCAAAATGTTGATATAATGTGGTGTGGGGTAAATGCGTTGCACCGGTAGAATTAGGCATTGAAAATAAAGACGTACAAAAATATGATGTTTCATATGTTATTTTTAGCATCTCTAAACTGGGGGAATCATGCCATGTACCTAAATTATTTTGTTTATGAAATTAATACATGTACAACTCTTTTACCCATGTATGTAGGTGTGTATGGAGATTTGTCTCTTTGTTTAAATACATTACATAGTTTGATTTTATAAATACCAAATGGCTGATGATTTAGTACAGTTTTAAAATTTTCTTGAATTCATTCCTAACATTTAAGATGGCTGAAACTGCAACATTAATTGACCATCAAGTAGTATATAAATCAAATATAATGGTCTAATTGGTTGATATGTTTCACCCACTGACATTTCAAGATTTAATGAAAACCAATCGACACGCAAGACAATTCTTTTCTCCATATTCACTCTGAATAATATTCTCTCTGAGTTTCCTCCTCATAATCAATGTTCTAAAAAAAACGTTGGACGCTACTAGGTCGGTCGAGGGCGCCTATAGCCCCTAAACGGCTTGGCGGGCGCCTAGGTTCTTTTATATTTATTTTAATAATATAACTTCAAAGACGGTTGTCCGGCATAAATCATAAATCATAAGCATTAAGCAAAGAGTCAAAAGTTAAAAAATAAATAAGAAATATAAATAACTAGTAATAAGTGTATATAAGAATTCGGGGTAATGATGCTGGAGTTTTTTTTTAAAAATTTTTTATTTTTAATATATATTCTAGATCTAAAGTATTATCTTTAAACTTAAGTGCTAATCCATCTAGACCCGTCCAGGACCCAACCGCCTAGCCTAGCCCGCATAGGGTATAAACGGGAGGAAGGTGATTTAGGCACCGATTAATGCACAAAAAAAGGTGATTTGTTGGAGTGAAAAAAAAAAAAAAAAAAAAAAAAAACATTCGGGGGATTGGGTGGGGATGAGTTCTGTACCCATTTCAATAAACGGGACGTTTTGCTTCCGTCTTGGCCGACTTTTAGAACATTAGCTCACAATACATCATATTCACACAAAAAAACGATACAATTCAAACACTAAATCTCAACTATATACGATCAATTTTTATTTACTAATAAATATCAACACGAAAAAACCCATATTTCAACGGAAGTACTATTGAAACCGTTAATTTCAGACATGGGAAGCATTTTATTCGAGAATTGTGTGTGTATTTATATATAACATTCCGATTTTGCATGTAAGTAATGATACGCTTTGACTCACTTAAGCAACACCACTAGACTCAAATCGTGAGAGTCACAATTATGCATATACACAACATTCTGCTTTTGCATAATTGCATGTAAACTCTCACTAGGTGTCGTGAAACTCAGCTAATTATATATACTTATAATATGTGTGCTTTATGATACATACACATACATACGTGCAATATAAACACAGAATTATAATTTCGAAATCATGCAATACATACGCAAAACACATGCATGCGTAGGATACAGATGTAATTTTAATAACTATATATGTTAAATCTTAATTATTAGAAAAAGAGGAGAGATTAGCTAGGTTGGTGCAAACCTTAATTGTTAAGGTTGAATTCCCAAGATAAATAAAAGACATTTTTTGCTGCCAAAAATAAAGAAAACATTATCTAAAGAAGACTGATTTCAGTATGTATCCGTGTTTGGCGGATCTATCTGTGTGAATGTTGTAATACTTTTTTATCCTATTTATATATTTATTATTACTCCTATATATACTACAAAGAAGAAATGTTTTTTTTTTTTTTTTTTTTTTTTTAAATAAAGAAATTAGGGATGACCTTATTTCACGACAGGAACTTAGGCCACGTTTTACTAATTAGGGGCATTGTCTAATCAATGACAGTTGAAACTTTTGTTTTTATTTTTCTAGTTTTGCTGGAAAGAGGTATATCAACTTAAACTATATATCTACTACTAGTGAAATCGCATTTCACAGCAAACGACTTGAGAGTCTCACATCTTATAAGTTTTAACTTATTTGACGATATTAAATAAGAAGAAGCGTAGCATGTGAACGAACCATTCGTAACATGATTTTTAAAGCGCAACAATGAAAAATAAAACATTTTACGTCGATCTCCTTTCGGATACCATAACCTACCACACAACTCTATCCTAGTCAACACACTATTTCTTATCTACTACACACATTATCAATCACCCAACCGCACACTATCCCATCCGCGTTTTTAACACTCACATATTCAATCCTACCTCACCATGTCCTACACCACATTATCTTACCACACTACCATATATTACGTACTTTATTCAACCTACCAAACTTTACTTAACTTACGTCGCATCATCCAATCATATCATCCTACCCTACCATACATCACCGCATTACATCTCATACCTCACCTCACCTACATTAGCACACCCTACCGCACCCTACCTCTCTACATACCTACAAACCTTAACCTACCTCCCAACCTACATATTAATTCACTATCCTAGCTAAGCCTATTACACCCTATTTTATCTCATCCCACCCTACCTTACCCTACCACCACCCCATCCTACTCTACCCTACAACTCCCTACCCTACCGTGAACATTTTACGTCGAACTCCTTTCGGATACCACAACCTTCCACACAACTCTACCCTAGTCAACACACTATTTCTTATCTACTACACACATTATCAATCACCCAACCGCACTTATCCCAACATTTTTAACACTCACCTATCCACCAAGGTTTACTCGAAAGAAACTTTAATAGTCAAATAACTAATAAAGTTTTAATAGATATAAGAAATGAACATATAATATCATATCTTAACGTTTTTGTTGGCGTATGTGCTACTATATGTAATATAGATCAAAATCTGCGCCGAATGTGAGCAAATATATCATGTCGATTGCTCAACCGCACTTAACTTACGCCACATCATCCAACCATACCATCCTACCCTACCATACATCACCGCATTACATCTCATACCTCACCTAAGAACGCGTCAAGCTATCTTGAGAATCAACGGATTACAACAATCTACAACTAATCTAAGCTAATATACCTATAAACTAATCTAATCTAAGGAAAGATGAAGAAAAAGTCAGTAAAAGCGAGTTGGGAAGAGGAAGTGTGGAACTAGATCCAAAATGGGGTATTTATAGTGTTTTATGAGTTTCGGGACGCTAGGCGTGCGCGCTAGAAAGTGTAGGCACACGCCTAGGATGTTGAAATCACGCATCTTGAAAATTCAAGCCAAAATTCACACGCTAGGCGCGCTAGCACTTCTCAAGCAGCGCTAGTTGACACACCTTGAGAAAAACAGCCATAACTTTGTGTGTAGGACCTCCAAATCAAGTGATTCAAAATCCTTTGGAAAGCTAATGAAATTGTCTACAACTTTCATGAAGATGTCCATCCCGAAAATGCCTCTAAGGTAGATCAAAAAATGAGATCAATGGAAGGTATGGTTGTAGTACCACCGCGTTTTGATCCGTTTGAACGTTTAAGCTTCGGGCTGCGTTCCAATCCTCGTGAACTCGCCTTCGGACACCTCAAAAACACCTAAGTCCTGTACAAAATCACAACAAATACCACACATAATCCCTATAGGACTTTAGGGTGGCGAGAGTATATATAGTAAATTACACCGAAAAAGACCGAGAATCCCGGACTTTACGTCCTTGGTCCCAAAATAATAACCAAGGTGTAAATACATTAAAATACAACCAAATGTCTCAGAAAACATATAAAACAAGGTATAAACGGGGTATAATTACATAGAAAATGATAGACAAGTTGACTCTCATCAGTGTGCCCCCCAGTATGCCATCCATTATTCTAAGTTTTTGGACGGCATACTTGTTTAGATTAAGTATAGGTCCGAGCCCATCACGCGGGTTCGGGCATGTGTAAACATATCCTAGTTAATTCATAAGGGGCGAGACTAGAGTGCGCCAGTCTTTTAACAACGTTTTTTAAGGGCGTGCTGCACGGTATGCAACTCTGAGTTTTCAGATTGCGCACCTATGTTCGTATGTAAGGCCGAGCTTAATTTGCGAGCTCAGAAGCCTATAAGTTAGACTAAGTCAGGCTGACTATAGGACCAACAAGGTTAGACAAATGTCCCTTAACAGTACGGAGAGCAAGGTTAGATCAGACTGACTTCTCACGTGGAGTTCAAGGATGAGCAGGGCCAGGCTAGTGCTGACTTCTCGTTTAAAAGCACGGCGAGCAGGGCCAGGTCGGACTGACTTCTCGCGTGAAGTTTAGGGCGAGCAAGGCTAATCTTCGACTCTCGTCTAAAAGCGCGACGAGCGTGGTGGTCAGTCGGATGACTTCTCGCGTGAAGTTTAAGGACGAGCAGGGCCAGGCTAGTGCTGACTTCTCGTTTAAAATCACGGAGACCAGAGCTAGGTCGGACTGACTTCTCGCGTGAAATTTAAGGATGAGCAGGACCAGGCTAGTGCTAACTTCTCGTTTAAAAGCACGGCGAGCAGGGCTAGGTCGGACTGACTTCTCGCGTGAAGTTTTTACGTAGAGTATATTGGTTAGCTTGCCCTTATGGACTTATAAAACAAGGCAAAGAAGTGAGAAAATGACGAAAAGTAAAATTTATTCAATGAAGCAGAAATGTCTGAAACTGATAATGAAAGGGACAAAACGTAACGAAAGTGCAGTAATGAAAAATAGACAAGAGAAAGCAGTAAAAGATAAGGACTTGCCGAACTGATCAAGCCAAAACAACTCCTTTGTCCTTGATGGTGGCTGCGTAGCAACTTCAAGCGACCTCTAGATCCCCTTTTGATTTCAAAAAAGCCGCGAGCGGTCAAAAACTTTAAACTGATGTGAGCCGGGGAGATTACGGCCCGAAGATCAATCAGGGCCGGCCTTCCAAGGATGAAATTGTACACTCATGATGACTTGACTATGACATAGTTGACCATGAGAGTTCTCCCTATTGCGCTTCTTTCCGAATGTTGTAACGAATCGAACCATCCACATGGGATGAAGCAGGAGGCCAACGAATCAAACAGGGCGCTAAAACCGAGTCATCTCGGATTCTTGAGGTTCATCGCTTGAAAAGCTGCGAGGTATAGGACGTTGGCTGCACTGCCAGTGTCGACACAAACCCTCTTGACTAGATTCTTGTTCGCCATAACTTCAATAACCAGACCTTCGTTGTTCGGGACCAGTGGGAGTGGGCCCCTAGGTCCATAACCTACTTCCTTAAAAGGGATTTGACTTCCTCGGCTTGCATGTGTCGCGCCCACCGATCGGGCGTTTAGGTGCCGACCTCAAATACACTGCCAGGACCTCCCACAATAGTGTTGATGGTGTTAATTGGCCGATTGTCCATCTATTGATCCCTGTCTGGAGACCGATCTTTTCTTCGATGAGGCTCTCCCTGTCGATTACGCTTTCGGTTGTAGTTCCTCTGCGGGTAGTCTAAATCTACCTCGGCGTTCTTCATCCGAAGGTCATTCCACGACCTCGCCCGCCTTTCGCCGGCAATTGCCGCATCCACGTCTCTTTGGAAATCTCTACGGTTGTCCAGATCATGGCTAGTGTCTTGGTGGTAGGTGCAAAACTTGCTCTGGTCCCTACATGCAGGGTGCTTCACGTAGCGTGGGAGTTCGTGCCAAACCCTTCCTTTCTATAATCGCAAGTACCTGTTCGCGAGGCATGTTCAACATCGGGAAGTCTTGCAGTTGCAAGGAGTTTTTATTTTCGGATCGGCCCATAGTTTATCCCAGTGTGCGATCTTCATACGACTTCCTTCTCTTTTCAGAAGTATCTTCAGCCTTATCTTTCTTGGACTCCGACTTCTCCAACTCTCGCTTCAGTCGGTTGGCTTCTTCCCCTTGACAGTGCTTGAACACTATTTCCATACACTCTTCCATTTTCGCAGGGAGCTTACTGCTCAGTTTGGCATGTAGCCTCCCTTCACGCAATCCAGCCATAAAACATACGATCTGAACATGATCGTCGGCGTCTCGTACTTGGAGTGACTCTTCGCTGAACCGCTTAAGGTACTGCAATGCGGTTTCATCTCGCTTCTGTTTGAGAGAAAACAAGTGAGTAGCATTCTTTTGAAATGGCTTTGCCATGATAAAAGCGTTAATGATCATCTTTCCTAAAGTATCGAAGTTGTAAATTATTCTGGCCGGTATCTTCTTGAACCATTCTCGAGCTCGGCCGGTGATCGATCTTTGAAACGCCTTGCACTTCATCTCTTCTAGGACGCGATCGAGATTCATGTGCGTGAGTCTTTGGAACAAGTGATCCTGAGGGTCTTTGGTTCCATCGTAGGGCTCCAACTTTGAGATCTTGAACCTCGTTGGTCGGGGATAGTTCTCAATTTGTTTGGAGAAAGGAGATTCGAGAGCCAGGAGTGCGAGATCTCCTTCCGGCTATAGCCTCTCTGGCTCGGCGCGAGCCGCTTCCATTGCCTGGGCACGACCAGTTGTTTCAGATTCGATGAGGTGGGCGGATCTTCCTCTTGGCTCGCGTTTTTGTGCCAGGAGGAGAAGGAGTTTGCATCCAGTCCTTCATTGGGGTCATCCTCCTCCAAATCTTGTTTCTGGGAGTTCTCTCCGGATGGATCTCCTCCTGCAGATCCAGATCATGTGAATTTTCATCAAGATGATCCTCTTCCTTCAGGCCTTCCAAGTCTTCATCTTCCTCTCCGCCATGACGGCATTGAGAAGCGACCTATTTTGTTGCGTCATCAGAGCCGTGAGTTGATCTACCAACGCCTGGTGGGTTGTGTCGAGAGAAAATTCTTCGTGTTGCTAGTTCTCGGTTGTTAGCATATTATTACGTCGCATTGTTAGCGTTCTTGTCGCCATTGGTCGCTTGTTGCCGTGTGGTCACCATGTTGATTCTGGAGCTTTTCTTGAGATTATCAAACAAAGAGACCTCCTTCTATTGCCAATTGACGATTCCAAAAATAAATACATATGAAATCTAGTATACTTTCTCTAATGATAACCTATTCAAAGCCTTAAGAACAATGAAAATACAAAGATGGGGGTGGTTGTGTAATGTTTTAGATCAGACTTGATAGTGATCAATTTCGCCACGTATCCAATGCGGGATTGGAATCAAGTCTCCATAGTTTCTTAGGGATTGTATATATATAGGGGCTTGGCTCGAAAGATAGCGTGTGGCGTGTCCATGGTGGCGATTAGCGTGTTCCCTAAGGAAATTGATTATGATTAGTTGATCTCCTTGATATTAGGAGATAATTGTGATGTTCAAATATTTGTATTAAATGATAAATATTGGAGCCTTTATGACTCGGGATTCCTTCAATAATTATCTAATTTAAGCGTGTGCAAGGGGTTTTGGCCGAGAGGACTAGACCGACCTTATAGGTCGGATGTGGGTAAGCTTGAACACAGTATTAACCGACTGCAGAGGTCGGGATAATGTTTGTGCCTATATCGCTCGGAGGTCGGTCCTAGACATTGGCCGACCTCGAGAGGCTAGGAGATCGGCTTTGCTAGCTCAAATTGCCGAGATCCGGCCCTTTAAATAACCTCTCTCTCTATACTTAATGTCGGGCCACTAAAGAGGTGCGCGGCGTAGAGTGCGTTCGAACTTTTGGCATCGTCAGGGACCATACTGGAATCACTGACCGAGCATGCACGGAGCCATGGACCTGCCAAAATCAGCATGATCGGTCTTTAAGATAGCAACATGGTATGACTTCGTTTGAGCATTTAAAAGTCTTAGAGGCGACAAATTAAACCTATGTCGTAGCCTCGAGATACTGTTTTCACGTGTCAATAGTCACTCGAGTTATGTCTATATCATTCACAAACTCAGTTTTTCGGTTCCACTCATTTACATTCTTGATTAGCCTCGAGATAAGGAAATTTTGAAATGTATCCTTCACGTGAAGTCCAAGAGATAGAGAATCTGCGAATGTTTAGTAAACATAGAGTGACGAATCTCCACTCGATCTCTATTACTCCCTCCCCTCCCCAAAAAAAAAAAAGATGAAGAAGAAGAATATACTAGTAGGAGGATGCATGTGGAATGGATTAATGCAATCAATGGAGCCGTGGGAGTGTAATTAGTGCATGCAGATGGGCTCTTACCGCATTTGCCGCAAGACACATACCTTCCCTTCAGCTGCACTCTTTACTAAAAACAACCAACATTAATTCATCCCCCTATTTATTATTCTCTTCATTTACATTTTCCTTTTTTTTTTTTTTTTCCCCTTTTCTCCATCCATTATTTTTACTTGTCATGTTTGAGTCTTAATTCTATTTTAAAAAATATACTACATCTCTCACATAATATAAATTATTTAAAAGTTTTTTTAATTTCGATCATCAGTGCGATCATATTCTTTTCTCTCTTTTATATTGTTATTCAAACTTCAAAGAGGTCTTTTGTTTTCATTTGGATGATTTTTTTTATATGTCTTGTGTGCTATATATACGTTAACTCTGACTCTATCTTACATGACTATATATATTTGAGGATAGAGTAAAGCAATATCTTACTGTTAAATCACATTAAAGTAAACGCACTAAATTATTTGCTTTGCAAAAACCACATGAATTTTATTTAAAACACATGGATCCACGTGATTTTGCCAAGTAGGAAGTGTGTTTACTTTAGTATAATATCGCAATACTCTTGAGGATATACATGTCACATGTGTTGATTTTAATCGTGTTGAATGTATAAATTATCTACCTCATGATAGAGCTGGTAATCCATTAATCATTGTATGTATTGTATTGATGGGGATTTTGTAAGCATCTCTCTAAACCATCAATGATTTTAGAGGTATTTTAATGAATGAAAGAAAACTTTTAAAATAAATCAGGGATTAATTCTGGCCTGTCGGTGATGACCATTATACTTTCCGGTATTCTCCCGTCCACCCCCTCCCACCATCAGCTCGTTTCCTAAATGAACGAATACTGGTTGAGTCACAAACGCTCGCATAATCTTATGATAAGTTGTCTATATTCATGTCATATATGCTAATTATATTTTTATTTCTACAATTGAATTTTATTTTGTATATATTAACGAGGCGAACTCGAGCTGTAAGACAAAAATACATTTAATGAGCCGAAGTCGAACACAAGCTCGATTAATTTGTCTTTTAAACGAGCCGATCTTGAATATACTTTTTTTTGTTCATTTATCAAACGAATAATCACGAACAAGCTCGAAAACTAATTAAACAAACCAAGCTTGTGCATAAAATTTTGTTCGTTTGTCAAAACAAACAACCATAAACAATCTAAAGACTTAAACAAACCAAACTTTAACAATGAGATAATCGACTCGACGTGACTCGGCAAATCAACAATTCTATACATATACCAGGGGATTTATACCAACCAAATGTTAGCATTTTGTTTTACTTTTTTCTGTGAATTAAGTTGTCTTTACTTGAAGCAAAAATAGGAAAAAAGACAGTGACATATTGTTTGAACGTAAGGAAAAGAAGCAAATGGGGGTATATAGAGTGGGGAAGTGGCTAGGTAGGCCTAGTTATAATAGATGGAGATGACATTTTTTATGCAGACAAAATGGTTGAAACTGGAAAATAATGGTTATATAGTTGTGGAATAAAGCTGAATTTAATTACCAGGGTATGGCATGGCTCCCCTCTTTATTATTGCACGTACGGTTCTACAGTACTCTTACATCGATCACCTGTGGGGAGATCCACTCATTTCTCAAGTTTTCCAACGGTACAGTGCTGTAATGACAGTCTTGTCTTTGAGTTTAACGTGGAGTTCGATATGAAGTACTATTAACTTCTCGTAACATAAAAAGGCTTAAATGCAACATCTTATACACCAGACCATTGACACATGTATAACATTCAATTCAAATCATTCACGAAACTTTAAAGGTGAGACATTGATGACGCTTTAGATCGTGGCTTAACCGTATAGTTAATCAATTTAGAGCAAGGCACATAGCTTGCATCTTAACGTGTACAACATTGAAAAACTAGTTTGTTTTTATTTTTTGTTGGTAATTTGGGTTAATCGTTTTAGGTGAAATTGTTGAAGATATTATAGATAAAGATTAATTAATTCACATATTTGTATTTCTAGTATTTTATATTTTTGGTATTTATCTATATACTTGTTGGCCAAGCTATACATGGTTATATATACTTTGATGTACTCACATTATAATTCAATGAAAGTATTTGATTTAATTTACAATATGGTATCGGAGCACGGTTCTTCCTCTTGCAAAACATTACGCTAAATCGTACCTTGCAAAACCAAAAAAAAAAAAAAAAAAAAAAAAAAAAAAAAAAGAAAAACCTATATAGCCTTCATCTTCTTCGTACAGCACCTTCTCCTTCGTCCACCCATGTCCGCCACCGTGACTGATACAGCCACATCTTCCTCTCCCTCCTATCCCTCTTTCACTCCCTCCTCCTCAATTCATATCTCCAAGCTTACCCGGACTAATTATCATTTATGGCATGCTCAGATGAGCCTTGTGTTTACAAGAAGGTTAATGGGAGTGTCATTGTTTTCTTAGTACTTTATGTAGACGACATATTGCTCATAGGGAATGATGTGCCTATATTACAATCGGTCAAAGCTTGGTTATCCAAGAACTTCTCAATGAAGGACTTGGGTGATGCAACCTATATTCTAGGAATAAAGATCTATAGAGATAGATCTAAGAGGTTGCTTGGTGCCGTCATGTAATCCACCTATATAGACAAGAGATTTGAAGAGATTCGGCATGGGGCGATCAAGAAAGGATTGCTACACATGTCACGTGGGGTCTACCTGTCGAAGGGAATGAGTCATAAGACAGAGGAGGACAGGGCACAAATGAGTAAGATCCCTTATGCTTCGGCAATCGGGTCTATCATGTATGCCATGTTATGCACTAGACCAGATGTCTCGTACCCTCTTAGTATGACTAGTAGGTACCCGGTCCAATCCAGGTGATGGTCTTTGGATTCTTTGTCAAAATATCCTCGAAGTACATGAGACGTACTAGGGATATGGGATATGCTCCTGGTTTGGGAATGATGATTTAGTTTTACGAGGTTATACAGATTCCAGTTTCCAAACTGACATGGATGACTTTAAGTCACAGTCTGGATTTGTTTTCATGCTTAATGATAGCAAAATACTTAACCGCTAACTTTAACCGACAGAGTATTGGGTCAACGGTAGTATAGTGGTTTCAAGGTTGAATCCACAGGGAGTAAAGTCTAAGTACCAAAGTCGACGTAGAACTTAGTTCAGGTCAAAATTATGGAGGAGAGATATTATACAAATGCAAAAGTAAAGATTAACTAACGGTTGTACTTCTAGTTATTAAAAGGTATAGCCGAACTATGATCCCACGGGCTACTTTTACCCCGAGGAAAGACTTAACAGAGAGCGTGTCTTAACCGACCTACCTATCCAATGTAGTTTAACGACATCCACGGGTACCAACTCTAATTACGGTGTTAAGGTCCGAACAACTCTCGCTTAACACCCTATGTGAAGTTAATTAATTCTCCCTTTAGAAAACCGATTAACATAACATGATTACGCTCACAGAGTCGCTCGAACAATGATGACAAACCTCTGTATTGGAAATGGACCTAACAACTAGGCCGAATCTACATAGCGATCCAAAACCCCTTATCCCACATCTCACACGCAAAATGCATCTATAAGTTCGATGTGTGTGACGGTGAACTAGGTGATCAAACTAATTCAAAGATGTTAAAATAGGTTTTAGGACCTGGATTAATCGTTAAAACATTCAATTATGCACTACATAACTCTCAATCTCATCCCCCTTAGGGTTTTCGATGGCTTTCACATAATTCGACTACACATGCATTTAGCTACTCATAATTATGCTAATAACGGAATAGAGAATGGAAATTGAACTAAAGACAATAAACAAAAGAAAAGTCATTACCATATAACCATTTGAAAAGCAGATCCGAGAAAATATGAAGAAAGTTGTACCCAAAAAGTTGAATCTTTGATTTTGTAATGTAAATCTAAGCTATAAAAGATGTGTAAAATCAAAGGAAGTTATCTAGGTAATCAAAGGATCAAAGGATGTTTAATCTACCCTAAAATCGCACCAAAATCGCTCAAGAGAAGTCTAAAGTCGGCCAAGTATGCATAGAAATTTGAATGAAATTTGGGTATTTATAGAGTAGAGTCGAAATCGATCTTTGTCGGTCACGAATGCCCGTTTGAGTCCCTCCAAATGACCGTTTGCCTGGAAAAATATGATGATATTAGGGTTTCGTCTTCAGTGGACGGGCGTTTGCACTTCTCTGAACGCCCGTTTGCTGAATCATGTCTTGAGGGCAGACGCCCGTCTGTGTATCCTGGACGCTCGTTTGCTTTATATCCAAACGCCAGTTTGGGGGTTATTGGGTCACCCGTCCAGCTGAAAACCCAACTTTCTGAATGAAGTGTCACGCTGTAAATGCCCGTTTGGGTTGGGCAAACGCCCGTTTAGGGTATGCTCCCTGCAAACGCCAGTTTGGGGTATGGCAAACGCCAGTTTGCCTTGCATCCACTCCAAACTTGGCTTTTCTTCCACTTTCACTCAATTCTTGTGCCACGAACATGTCTCTTAGTCCAAAACATCGCCTTCCGGGTCCTCGAGTCACCTAAGTCCTGCAACAACATAGACGAACAAACACCACACGTAATTCTGCAAGACAAAAATGCTTGGAAAAGAGTGAAATATCATCAAAAATGCGGAGTTTACTATCGATTTGACAGTTTAACTCCCCGAGCATACAACTCTCGATATTACTCTCAAACAGGTCTATATCTACCCAAAACATGCCAATAAAGTAATAAACGGGTGTAGATTCACATACAAAAGTGCAGTGAAGTTGACTCCCATCACTTAACGGCGGAGCAGTGAGCTGGAATAGTTCCAAGCAGGAGACTACTGCAGACTCTACAACGGAAGCCGAATACATAGCAGCCTCGGAGGCGGCAAAGAAGCGATTTGGATGAAGAAGTTCAATCATCGAACTTGGTGTGGTTCCTCCAATTGAAGGTGCGGTGCCTCATCTTTGTGATAATAATGGAGCGATATCTCAGTCAAAGGAACCAAGGTCTCATCAGAAGTCCAAACATGTGCTACGGCGCTATCACTTGATTAGAGAGATAGTAGATAGAGGAGATGTAAAGATATAGAAAGTCCACACGGATGATAACATAGCTGATCCGTTAACCAAGACATTGTCTCAAGCAAAGCATGAGAAACATGTTCACTTGCACGGGCTTAGGCATATGGGTGATTGGCTTTAGGCCAAGTGGGAGATTGTTGGAAAGGTGTCCTAAACCCAATCGGTTTGGACCGGATCCGATCGGGTCGGGTCATTTACAGTCTATTTTGTTCATGTAATAACTTTATTATGATTAATAAAAGCACTTATGTTATTATATATTGTTTATCTTCATATTATTTGATGTACATATATAGTAACGTCCCTAGTGTCAAACTGTGATAGAGAAACCATGATAGTGATTATGGTTGATGAGATCTCTAATCACTATAACAAGTTTGGTACTTAAATGTCTCTAGTCTTATGTGCTGTCAAATGGGACATTGATAGTATAATCAGACTAGCACGTATTGGATGTCTTCTATCTTATAGAAGGTAGGGATAGATCTCGTCTATCGAAGTAGAGACACTTGGACTGTACGTGGACGTGTATTAGAGAATGCGTACGTTAGACTGTCTCACTTACATTAAGTGTCACACTATGTGGCGATTGTGTAATTATCCTTTTGATCGGAGTCTTCATGGCATCACGGTGTGGATTGTCATGCTTTGACACTATTGAGATTTCCCCTAGTCACGGGGCGATCATACGGTAGTGATTGGGTATGATATTGAAGCATGCGGAGTATACATGATTGGTCGTCCGGGAATCGTGTATCCTATGATTGGGATCGAATATCCGAAATGACCTTCTTATAAGGAATGTCTAGCTCTCGAGAATCTTTGCAAAGTGGGAGTAAATGTGTTATCCCGAGAGAGCCTGGTATCCAGATTATAAGATACGATCGTTAATGTATTGACACTCGAGATACGATCGTATGGATATTATTACAGCGATAGAATTGTAAGTTACACGGTAACTGCTTCACATGAAAGATAGTAGTCATTGCTTTTGACTCTTCCGATGATTGAGGTCAAGTGTGTTGATATATCGTTATCCCGTGATCGTTAGGCATGAAGGGCATTTTAGTAAATTGCACTTTGTGTCTACGGCCAACATATTCGGAAGCCTATAGGGTCACACACATATGAACATCGAGTCGGATTAAAATACGGTTATAGTTGATAACCAAATAAGGAAAGTTTATCTCTAGACTATAAAGGTTATAGTGGTAAATTAATATGGTGGTATTTATTTATTATAAATAAATAAAATACAAGATATTAATTATATACAAATTATGTTAATTAAAGAATATTCCGAAGTCAATTTATTGACTATTAGGCGCCAACTCCTTGTGTATAAGATACACTTGGATTGTGCACTTTATTTAATTAGATTACCATAATATTAATATAAGATACTAATTGATTTTGAAAAAATAGATTTATGGTAATAAGATAATTATATTCAATACGAGATATTGACAAAATTAATTATGATTAAAGAGATAAATCAATCTAATTGATTTTTCTTATTTTATTGGGAAAATATTTTCTTCTCCTCCACTCTAGGTTGGGAAGCCCCCTACACTATAAATAAGAGGTGGGTGTCAAACTCTTTTGTACATCACAATTGCAAGAGCTCATAGTTCTTGTGTAAAATAGAGAGCATCCTATAGTGAGTTTGTGAGAGAGGAAAAAAGCCGGTCTAGCAACAACAATTCAAGGAGCATTCCGGCGAGGAGTTCGTGTGGATTAGCGATAGAGGCCGGACACGTGGACGGCTTGCGCACTGTACTAACGGTCAAAGCGACGATCTTATAGATCATCAATGTATACCGTCAAACACTTAACGTGTTTATTGCATTAAACGAAAAACGATCTAGAAAAAGGAAATCAAATTTTAAATTCCGCTGCGTTAAACTAGTGATTTCCTAACACCTTTTACATAATGTCTTAGTTACTCCCTCCCTTACTCAAAATTTACTTTCAGTTCGTCAATTTGCTCATGATAATTCTGTTTACTTTGAGTTTCATAATAATTATTTCCTTGTGAAGGACTACTCGGGTCGCGTCCATCATAGGGGATTTGTCAAAGATGGTCTCTACCACTTCTCTCCCACTCTCCGTAATACTCCGGTTCAAGCATTTGCCGCCACCTCTAGCTCTTCCTCCACCTAGCACCAACGTTTAGGACACTGCTCTTTTCATGTTCTTCATCAAGTTTTAGGTCGTTTATCTATTAGTCTTTCAAATAAAGCACACTCTCTCCTTGTGTGTGCACCGTGTCAATTAGCTAAGAGTCATCGTCAACCTTTATATGTGTGCGAATTTACTTCTTACGCACCGCTTGATTTAATTTATTCGGATGTTTGGGGTCCTTGTATTGAATCTTCTATTTACGGCTCGTTACTATGTTAGCTTTCGGATGATTTTACAAAAATTTATGGATTTTTCCCTTAAAACGTAAATCTGATGTTGAACCCGTATTTCGTGACTTTCAAACTATGATTGAGCGGCAATTTAACACCAAACTCAAGAGTTTGCAAACTGACTAGGGCGGCGAATACCGCTATCTCACGCAATATCTCACCTCTCAGGTATCATTCACCGCCGCTCTTGTCGGACACTCATGAACAAGCAGGCACCATCGAAAGACGTCACTGTCAAATCATCGAGGTCGGTCTCACACTTCTCACCCAGTCCAACCTTCCCATCACTTACTGGGAAGATGCATTTGTCACCGTTGTTTACATCATCAATCGCCTCCATTACCTCATCCTATCCGACTTCCTACACTGAAGCCTTCAAACACCGGATTTGGCGTAATGCTATGTGAGAGGAAATTAATGCTCTATTACATACTAATACTTGGGATAGTTTTTGACGAGTCCTAAATGACAAATCCCGTATGAGATAGTTTTTGACGAGTCCACGACTACTCTTTTCTTCGGGTGTTTGGTCGTGCATGTTGGTCTCACCTTCGCCCCTTTAATCATCATAAAACCGACTTGAGATCAAAATCTTGCATCTTCCTTGGCTCTGATCCACACCATCACGGTTACAAATGCCTTGATCTCTCATTCGGTCGTGTTTACATTGCTCGTCACATCGTTTTGATGAAATGACCTTTCCTACACTCCTCTAACCATTCCCCACCTCGGCCGACTCCCGGCTAGCTCGGACACCTCTCCTCCACCATCCCCGCTCCACCATCTCCGGCTCCACCCACTCCGGCGGTGCTCCTCCATCACCTCGCGTGATCCCCTCCACCACATCCTATGGTTACCCGCACCAAAACGAACTCCTCAAACCAACTCAAATGCCCGATTATATTCGCTTATCCGCTTCCCCGAGCTCTTCTCGGCCCATTACCTCATCCTATCCGACTTCCTACTGCTGAAGCCTTCAAACAACGGATTTGGCGTAATGCTTTATGTGAGAGGAAATCAATGCTCTATTACGTACTAATACTTGGGATCTTGTCCCCTTTCAGTCTCATATGAATGTTGTAGGTAACAAGTGGGTCTATCGCATGGAGCATCATGCTGATGGTAGATTTGAACGTCATAAAGCTCTGCTGGTAGCAAAGGGTTTTCACCAGGCAGAGGGTATTGACTTCACGGATACTTTTAGTCCGGTTGTTAAGCCAGTCACAATTCGGCTATTGTTTTCCCTTGCTGTCTCTCAGGGATGGTCCCTCCGAAAAATTGACATCCATAATGCCTTTCTTCATGGCCATCTAAACGAACCTGTCTACATGGAGCAGCCACAGGTTTCGTCCATCCGGATTATCCAGATTACGTATGCCGCCTTAAGCGTAGTCTCTATGGTCTCCGTCAAGCTCCCCATGCCTGGTTTTCCGTCACTTGGATGTTCTCTCTCGCTCCGTCTTCACAGCATCTAGGGCCGATACTTCCCTTCATATACTCACATGGTGGACATCGTGTTTACTTACTTATATATGTTGATGATGTGCTTATTACAGGTACCTCTCCCTCTCTTATTACATAGGTTATCACTTATATCAGTTCGCGGTTCCTCGTCAAAAATCTCGGCACCTTATCTTATTTTTTGGGCATCGAGGCTCTCCCCACTTCTGATGGCCTTTACCTTACACATCGGAAATATATACTACAACTTCTTGGTAAGCGGTATGGATAAATGCAAGCCGTGTTCTACTCTCATGTCTGCTTCCATTCATTTAACTACTGTCTCAGGTTCTCCTTTTTCTGACACATCCCTCTACCGCACAGTGGTCGGCGGTTTACAGTATCTCAGCTTCACGCGTCCGGACATAGCCTTTGCGGTCCATAAAGTTAGCATGTTCATGCAATCACCAACTGATGATCACTGGAATGCCGTCAAACGGATCCTACGCTACCTCAAACATACTATTTTCGACGGTTTATCTCTCTCTCGTCATTCATAGCCACTCATCCAAGCCTATTCCGACTCCGATCGGCGGCGGACCCGATAACCGTCATTTCTATCGGTGCTATTGTGTCTTTCTCGGCAATAATCTCTTAAGTTGGCGCTCCAAATAACATCTCACCGTCTCAAGAGTAGTACATAGGTCGAATACAAGACCGCTTTCCAATCTGCTGCTGAAGTTCAATGATTGACCAGTCTCCTAACCGAAATGCACATCACACTTCCGACTCCGCCGATCTTGTGGTGCGACAATATTGGTGCCACCTACTTTGCGCACAATCCGGTTTTCCATGCCCGCACTAAATGTATCGAGATTGACTTTCATCATGTTCGTGAATTAGTCGCCTCCAAGCGTCTCTCCATCTCATTTTCGATTCGAAGGATCACCGCCGACCTCTCACAAAGCCGCTGCCCGTCCGGCGCTTTGACTTACTTAAGACCAATCTCCGTGTCCACCACTTCCCATTTGGATTGCGGGGGCGTGTTGAAGATATTATAGATAAGGATTAATTAATTCACATATTTGTATTTCTAGTATTTTATATTTTTGGTATTTATCTATATACTTGTTGGCCAAGCTATACATGGCTATATATACCTTGATGTACTCACATTATAATTCAATGAAAGTATTTGATTTACTTTACAATAGAAATGAAGATGATAAACCTAAAATATCATAAAATCCCAAAATATAAGTCATTCTACCTCTTTAGATTTATCCCATAATAATATAAGTTATTCTACATTACCAATGCAACATTTATTACTCCTATCTCTGTCTTATCTCTAATTTATTATCAATTTAACAACTTTTCATTACTTAACAACTACTGCATTAATGATAGTCAATAGACATTTTAGACATTTAACCTTCAAATTAATGTCATTCAACCACTTTCTTAATCTGTATAAAAACACCTAAAATGACTTATATTTTAGGACGGATGTAGTAATTAATAGTTTCATTATGACTTAATATAAGTTTCGCAGTTAACCTTGAGTTCTGAGACGTTATAATTTAGTTACGCATCAATGGATGACAAGAATGAATAACTTATATAATGGATGTGTTCATAATGTGATTGAAGCTATACATATCTCTAGCATCTTACTTAAAGAAAAACAAAGAGAATACAACTTTTAAATTCTATGACATAAGCATTTCATGCAAATAGAAGTCGGCCTATATAAAAAAATTAACCCACACGTTTGGAGAAGAATGAGAGTGACATTTTATATATATATATATATATATATATATATATATATATATATATATATAAGTGGTAAAGAGTTATACATAGGTGAAATTATATACTAGTAGTCTACTATTACTATATTAAGCATTCTGCGTGAATTTACTTAGTTCTGAAAGGGCTGAGTATGTGCACTTTTGGACCCTTTGCTTGCAATTTTATCCTGTCTACATTGACCGAGGCAAATTGAAACAGTGGTCGATTATTATTTCACAAATAAACCAAATTCTTCACTAGTTGATCAATTTGATTAGGATAATGTCACAATTATCACGATACACTTTTAATTTACATGATCGATTATGATATCATCTATATCGATCAATAAGTTTTACACAATGATGAGCAAAGTGTTGATCGAACTACCATAATTAACATATTAAATATTCCAATATGCCCATTTGAGCCAACATGACATACATATTGACATATAAAATACACTATAAGGCCGACACAAAGGTTTATAAAATGCATATATATAAGACCAACAAAGGGTAATACTCACATAATATAGAATGAAAGACAATGTTGACGTATAGTTTGGAGCACATAACCTCGATCTGTTTCATATTATGTTGAATTATCTTGTCTCTCAACTTGATGAGAAAATAGATAATTAACATTTTATATATTTAAAAATAGGTTTTGAGGATGTAGTTTTTTTTCTGATATGTTGTTGGATATATATATCAATCCATTTTATATCGTTCAAATGTTGGCCCGGCCTTCTTTGTTAATTTTGCAGTGCACGCCTTCTTATATATATGCCCACATGAGAGTGTATGTTAAAGACCGATGTTATGTGTTTAACATTAAGAGTTGATATTGTTTGACCATAATATTAATGTATGAAACTTCCCTTAACTAATATACTAGGTTTTGAAGATTAGACTCATTTCTTATATGTTGTTAGAACTCATTTTGTATAATCGGTGAATATATTGTAATTTCAGAAAGTTGACTATATACTGATACAAGTATATATAGTAATCCCGGTACGACTTACATTCTTCTTGGATGAGTCTTGCTAACAGAACAAGCCTATCAAGTCGTAATCATGTGTGACGGAAAACATAGCAAATCACATTAGATAAAGATATTCGAGTAAGAGATAAAAAAAGAAAAAGAGTTTAATAAGTTGAAATAAATAACTCTAAGCGATAATATTTATTTTATCTTTTTTCTATCTAAATAATGTAGGATAAGATAAGAGGTTGTCTTTACTTTTATTATTATTTTTTTTTTATCTCATTTATCTCGAGAAGCATTATAAACCGTTCATTGTCATTTATTTTTCGGTTGCACATTCTGATTTTTTTTAGTGGTGTGTCTAAAAGCTGCACTAGTTTTATGGTGATCCAAAGACCACGTATCATCTTATCATCCAATAGGATTCTAAAAAAGCGCAAATTTATAAAAGTATAAGATTTATATTTTACACGATGGGCCGCGTGTTTCCTGAATTTATTTGGTCCTGGATCACTAAGTCATATTTTGGTCGGTGACCACCATAAAATTTCTGCTAAAAGCTGTATCGTGTTCTCCATTGACAGACAAGGTTTTGAAATAGTTCTATTATTATGAACAATAGATATATATATATATATATATATATATATATATATATATATTATTTTGCTTAAAACTTAGATATCCTAAGGCTCAATTGATCCAGGATATAAAATAACTTCATCCATCGAATATTTTGACATGTATAACATAAAACTACGTAATGTACATAATATTTTTTTTCTTTATTAATTAATTATAAAATGTTTCTGGTTGATTAAAGAAAAAAATGTTTTCTATAGACAATATCCCGAAGAGACGTATTAAATCCGGCCATGTTTGGGAGACCAAAGGCTTGCGTAAGGTGTTTTTTATGGTCATGTGATTCTAATCACATAAACATTATAATATATGGACACCTAAGCTATATATGCACCATTTCTCTTGTATTGTCATCATAAAAACCACCTATACATTTTAGAAAACAAAAAAAATTGTACTCCTTTCGTTACAAAATAATTAAGGCAATTGCTAAAAAAATTTATTCTAAAATAACTGAGTCAGAATATTTTCCAATACAAAATTTAATGCACTTTTCCTTTTTACCCATCTTTTTATTTTCTTCATACACTATCGTAAATGCATTGACATTATTTACTTCATTTGTCATTTTTCATAAGGGTATTGTAGTCATTATCTAATCAAAGTTAAAACAATTAATTATTTTTTTAATATGCATGTTTTTGGAATCTACTTCAAATATTATGAAATGGAAAAAGTATTGGAATGTGATAAGGCTTTATAATTTAAAAAATGTTAAAAAATGTAAAATGCCCTATATTACGACACGGAAGGAGCAATTAGAAAAGCAACATCAAGTATATTTTGCATGTCGGAATCACACAGACACAAGACTACAAGTGGTTTATCCTTTGACTATGTCGCACTTACGGGAATTTGAGGTTTTGATAAAAGCATAAATAGCATTAGGTAGTTTGTTAAGACTTTGGATTATATTACACCCCCCAAAACAACCGTTTTGAGATGTTATTACTACATGCATTGTGGTCAAAAGCCCGTCCAACTTTCTCTTTTGACTATTTTCCGTATACTTCATCCGTTTCGAAATAATTGAGGCAGTTGTTAAAAAAATTTGTTTCAAAATAACTGAGACAATTACATTTTCAATGCAATATTTATTATGTTTTTCCTACATTATTTATTAAGGAGTGAGAGAATAAATACAACATTGCATTAATAAATTAAGGGTATTTTAGTAATGTTAACATTCAATTTAAAGATTAACTTGCATCCTTAATACGCTATGCGTTTTGACAATTGTCTTATTTCGAACGGAGGGAATATTTCCTTTAAAAAAGTTGTTCTAGTTTTAACCATTACTACCTCCATCTCAAAATATAAATTGATTTAGGACTTTTCATACAATTTAAGAAATCAGTTAAATATCATTAATTTTTAGTGATAAAAAGTCTAAAATACCATCTGACTGTTATTAATGTAAAACTTGTGTAGTAGTGAAAAGTAGGTGGATGTACAATAAATTAATGGTAGAAGAAATAAAAATGTAATAAATGTTTTAATTGATATTCTAAACGGATTTATACTATGAGACAAAATGAAAAAAAACTTAATGGACTTATATTTTGGGACGACGGTGGTAATATATTTATCATCATTAAAATATACATATGTGTGTGAATATGTCTTTTATCATGGATTTGAAATTATTTTTTAATGTTGATCATTATAGTACTAATAATAGTGAATATGATACAATTGATTTAAATAAAGATTCTGCAAAATAGAATGAAAAAATGATGTAAAAGAAGCATAAAGAAGTGATTTTAATTCTTTTTTGTTAATTACAATTAAAGGAAGATACCACCACATTGGTGGACAAACACACCACATAAATTGCCTCCAGAGGGATTCGAACCTGAGACCTTCAGGACTCAAGATCTTAGCTCTAACCATTTGAGTTAGGCCTCATCGACAAAGAATTGATTTTGATTTTGATGTTCTGACTTAATGCATTTCATGCCTTATTAATAGAATTATAAAACAATATAATTAACTAATTAACTTCATAACTGTATATAATTACGTGCTTTCTTAGTCGCTCGTGCTTGCTATTATCCATATACTTGCAACATATATAAATGTATTGCTCAGTTGATGCACATATATATATGTATCAGTTGTAAGAGTATAAATTAAAAATGGAAAAAGTGAGAAAACTCACAACAAAAAACGCTTACAAAATTATAAAGCTCAAAATGGAAGCAGAATTAGATAGAAAGTGATCCAAGATACAGAGGGAGTACAAAAACCCCATACTGATCGAGATGAATAATTAATTAATATTTCAACAGTACTGGAATAATGAATTCTTCTAGCTGACTATATGTACAAGTACGTACAATTGGATATATACATACACCGGGAAGCTAGTGCAACAAAAGAAGCTTTTGATATGGACATATACTGCATGTGGTTTACATTATAATATAACTTCTTCATCGATCAGAGAAAGCTCTTAATGCAATATGATGCATATATTGAGTCATCAAAATGGCGCTGCATGCAGATTCATTTTTGCATGCAGAGGCCGGCATATATGTATATTTCGTACATTTTTTTTCGGGTTACATTCATATTTTTTTTTACATATGATTATATCTGTGTATATATATATGTTAGGTGGGATGTTTCTTGATATATTATTTTTTTGAACTGCAAAAAGATTTTATTAAAAGAATAAAACATCATCGTGTATTAATTCATGAATGATTCTATTATTAATTTTGTTATAATGAAAATGAAAATGAAATGAAAAATGTTTCGTAAGTGGACATTCGGTGAAACTTTGGTGTGAACTATCCATTATATTATTTATTTTCCGTTTGTATTGCTGTTATTACTCATATTATTATTTTATTGCAATGTAGTACGTCATGGAGACTTTCAGAAACAATGTGACAGTTTATTAATTAGGATTACTTTAATTGAAGAAGTAATTGCTTGAATAAATAAAAAAAAAAAAAAGGAAATTGGACGGTGGAGGAGTAGATGATGTGAAAGTTTTAAAGCCACAAGAGAGAGAGATTATTTGCTAGATATATATTGCAGTAGTAGTACTACTTATACTTAATTAATTGGGTCAAAGTATATATATATGTAAAGCTTTGGTTATTGATCGACTCGATCGAGGGGTATTTTTACCCTCCTGCAGGAACATTCTTCACGACTAAACATCAATATAGTTTACATTTTATAAACAGCCATTTAGCAATATAATAAAGCAAATGGTAATTACTTATTATCACTAGAAAGACAGATACTGTAAACGTAAGTGTGTTTTTGCTCATGTATGTGGACTGTGGAGTAATTATTTTATGTGGGTGTTGTTGTGTGTACGTAATTAAGTATAAACACATACATATATGTATGCGTGCATTACACTAATAAATAGGCATTTATAATTATATTACTATGTAACTAATGGTAAACTTTGTAATAAATAAAATTAATTATATAACATTCCATTTATTTTAACCGTTGTTAAATAAAACCTTATAAGTGACAGGTATACCTTATTGAGTATTGATATGAAGCGTGGCGTTCTGGTGACAACGAAATGACACAACACGATTCGTGAGTCTCACATCATTATCAATAAGCCTCAGATCATAATCAATGATATAAATACATGTTATGCCACTCGTTGCGTTCGAATTGTGCATGTATCATTACGTACTCTTACTTATTTTATGTATAGATCTATACATGAGGACTGTTCGATCATTAAATGTGAAGATGAAGTGAAACCAGAAGTAGGTGAGAAGGGGGGAGGGAGAGCCTATTACATATATAGTAGTAGTATAAGTTTATATATATATATATATATATGGTCTGAGCCTATATATCAGTCCTCTCCTCATTCATTAATTCACACACACTGAAAGCACAAAAAGCAAGAAAAAGTTATAAGTCAAGTGAAAGTAACTAACCCCAAAGGGCCGAAGGGAGGGCTTTCTATCTTTCTTCAATTTGTCTTTCTTTCTTTAATTTCCCATCTTATTGTCAAAGTTTGAATCCCACCAACACCACAATATCCCTCAAAAAATCAATCAATTAATTAAAAAAAAAATGGCATCATCAAATAGGCACTGGCCTAGTATGTTCAAGACCAAGTCTTGTGTTAACTCAACTACCCATCACCCTAATTGGATTCATCATGACAACAACAACAACATCAACAACAATATCAACTCTAATGCTTCCCAGAAATCAGGCCCACTCTCTTCTTCAGGTATATATATATATATATATATATATATATATATATATATATATATATATCTCTCTCTCTCTCTCTCTAACTCTAAATATATAATATTTCACTTTTTCAAACTAGCTAGCTAGCTAATATCTTCATGGACCATATATGTGCTTCTAAACTTCTAATTTAAAGGGGTTTTTGCACTGGTTATATATAAGATGGGGATATATACAGTCTTAATTATGAAAGTTTTTGTTTGAGTTATAATAAGTCTATTTTCTTGAATATGTGTCTCTAGCTATGTGGTCAGTTGATAGTACAATCATCTGATCAAGGGATATGAGTAATGCACATTTGAATTTGATCAAATATTAATATGTACAGTGATCAATTAATATTGGACACCTTTTAATGGCATCATCGATCGATCACCTATGATCACATGTATGCCGGTTCATTTGAATGCGCACAATTGACCACAATCGACGTATTAAGTGACTTTTAAGTAGTTGAATGTGCACAAATCCACAAGTTCAAAGTCCAATCTTGACTATATAATTAAATCGACTTTTCAAATGTCAGTTACGAGTTTAATTAGAGTCCAAAAAAAGTATTTTTTTTTTTTTTTTTTTTTTTGCAGGAGGAGGTGATCAGGAGAGGGCACCAGAGCCAAAGCCAAGATGGAATCCAAGACCGGAACAAATACGCATACTGAAGCAATCTTCAATTCAGGGACAGTGAATCCATCCAGAGACGAGATCAGAAAAATCAGATCTCAGTTACAAGAATATGGACAAGTTGGTGATGCCAATGTTTTCTACTGGTTCCAAAACAGGAAATCAAGAAGCAAACACAAACAACAACGCCACCTTACTAATAATAACCAAAAACCTCCCAAATCACTCCCTCAACCACCACCACCACCACCACCACCATCACCATCACCACCTATCTTCTCCATTTCCTCCTCCCTTCCGCCGCCGCCGGTCGAGAAATGTACTCCTCCTCCGTTTCTTCAGAACCATGAAAACGATTTCTTGAAAGCACCATTTTTCCCTATTCTGAGTCAAGGGTTTAATTCATCATTCCCAGGGCATCATCCTCATGAAAGTCATCAGTTTCTTGACGAGTCCAGCTTCTTGCTAAGTGATTTTTTACTTGGATTCACAACTGCTTCTACAAAGAATATTAATGCTGAATTGGAAGAGAAGATGATGATGATGAAGATGCAGCAACAACTGTTGAGTTACAGTAGTGGTGCTAATAACAGTACTACAGTTTCAAGTAGTACTATAAGTGGTGCTAATCAAATGAATGTTTCTTCAACAAGTTTTTCTGCCTTGTCAGCTATCCATCATACTCATCAAGGTATTGTCTTTCATGATTTCTTTTTTTGCGTGTCTTTTGATTTTAACTCACTTCAATCTTTATACAGTGATTTTTATTTTTTAACCGTTGGTTTTTAGCATGAACACTGTTGGGTAACTTTTCACCGTCATTGTCCTAAAATTGTTAAAGAATAATGATACATGTTGTGTCACAAAAAATGTTACAACGCTAAGAGAGGCGGATCCATAATTTTATTTTAGTGTGGTCATCCGACTGTAAAACTATATTTTTTATCTAAAAATTTGTTCCGTTGAAATCACCGGAGTCTAAAACTACATTTTTAACAACAAAATTACATCGTTTTACTGTTACCCACCCCTAGCCCACATAGATCCGTACATGGATGATAACCTTTACTGTTAATTATGATGACTTTAAATTGATCATTATATATATAACCGTTGTGTCACTGATTGTGAAATGATAATGATCGTGCCCATTCTCTATATTTTAAAGACTAAAATAGTGAACTTATACCCTTAATTAGGGCTGTAAATGAACCTAAATATTCGATTCGATTAAGAATATTAGAACTCGAAAAAGCTCGATTCGGGCTCGGTTCGTGGGTTCGAACTTTGAGCGAACCTTACAAATTAGATATTCGGTGGTCGAGCCGAACATGTTCGCCTCGGATATCATAAATTCATATCTGATTCGAGCCGAACATGTTCGAACACAAAATTCTGATTTTTTTTTAAAACCCAGTTCGAGCCAAACATGTTCGAACGGTTCGACATGTTCGAGCCGAACCGAGCCGAGCTTTCTTCCCCAAATACCAGGCCGAACCCGAGCCGGATAATGAAAATATAAGGCTCGGCCATTTCGAACCGAACCGAGCCTAAGGTTCGAACACACCGAGCCGAGCTCGAACCCTGCCAGGGTTCGATAGGGTTCGGCTCGTTTACAGGCCTACCCTTAATTGACTATCTTCAACTCCTCATATTGGTGATATTAGTAGTTAATCACATATCTAATTGAACCAAGACTAGTCGTAGTAAAGGTACATATGGTGAATAACCCATAGATTATTCCATCCTTTCTTCTTGCTCTATTAATATTGACCCTTTTTCTTAACCCCTATTTCAACAACTACTAAGATGCATGATATTTGGATCGTGACTACTTCTGACCTGATGTTGCAAAAGTTTAAGGAATAAATCTATAGGGTAAGATTCGTATGCTTAATTCCTATTTAATACTACTACAAATGCAGCAAAGGTCTATTATCATACAATTAAAAAGTAAAAAAAAAAAAAAAAAAAAAAAACATATATACATGAGGTAAAATCTTATTCTAAAATAAGAATAAATCTTTTTTTTTTTTTTTTTCAAAAAACGAAAGATTTTAACATACACATTTACTAAAGTGAAGCTCGAATCCTCAATTTTTCATTCTAAGTTATAGTTTATTTCACAACTAGGCCGTCGATCTCAGACAGAATAAATCTTTTTGCTCCCAAATAGAAGAAGCTGTTTACAAGTGGGCATTTCATGGAAGTGATGGATCATTGAAGTGCACTGTTGCGCTTTGTTTTTACTAGTTTTTATAATATATGTATATATATATATATGAAAAAAAACAAATATTTGGACAATATGTTTGTCATGTCTGTGAAAAGACAAGGATATATTTTTGTCTTTCACCCGGGTTTTCATCTTCTTTGCCTCTATTGACGTCTGCATGGATTGACTCCTCTACTGTTTTTCTCATTAACAAATCAAATGTCCTACAAAAAACAATTGGAATCTGATATAAATAAATAAATAAATAAATAAAAAAAAAAAAAAAATATATATATATATATATATATATATATATATATATATATATATTTCATTAGTGACAAGCTAATAAATAACAATCTACAGGATTAGAGACTTAATTAGAGTAAATGCTATAGTCTAAGGCGGCTGCGTAAATTTCCTCGATACTGTTCATAAAATTGTCTCTTATGTGTTTTAAGATCAATACATAACAGTTAATGGGTTAATACATAACAATTGATGTATCAATTTCACATATACATACAGTAAATTGTTTTTTTAGGGACAGGGTTTTTCTCAACCTTGTATAAGGTGACGCCGCCCCAATTACAGTCACATTCATTAATTACGACACAATGAATGCCATAATCGATATAATTAATAATGGGCATCTAATGATATGGCATTTATTTTAGAAGGATACGTCCCAAGGGCTTAGCCAAAGTGTGGCTTAATTAGGGGAGCTAAGCTCACCGCCTTTTTTTTTTTTTTTGTGATACATTTAAAAAATTGTATGTTTCTTATACTAATTAAAAAACACACAACTATATAAATATATTTTACTATCCACTCAAATATATATTTCTGGATTTGTTAATGTTACCGTCACGTCACTAACGGTCCCATTTAACAAAAATTTAAAACATTCGTTGTGTTAGAATGATCGATTATGATAATAGCATTAAATTAAATTATGAGATTAAGAAAATAGTGATGCAACGACTATACAATACACTTTTACACCATAACTTATAATGAATTTGTATCATGATCAATAAGAGTTATATTATGCTAAATATTCGAAATTGTGTTGTGTAATGGATTTAAACATATCTGTTTTGCTTTTGTTTAGGTGCATGTGGGGGTGTTGGTGAAACATGTATTATGAGTACACCACCACCACCACCACCACCTATAAAATCGTCCATAATTTTCATAAATGACGTGGCGTATGAGGTGGCAATGGGCCCCTTCAACGTAAGAGAAGCATTTGGGGACGATGCAATACTCATACACTCCAATGGGCAACCAGTAATAACCAATGAATGGGGGGTAGCACTTGAGCCACTGCAGCATGGTGCCTTTTATTACCTCATCCGCACGTTACCTCCACCCTCACCACTCGACACCACCACCACCCTTACTAATTTGGTACGTCTATTACCTTCCTTAAATAACTCTTGTATTGTCCCCTAAATTTTTTATTTCTGCTTACCTATTCATTTTGACTTAGTATTTATATATATATATATCATTTCATAATAAAACATGACGCATTGACGCGTATATATATAGAGAGAGAGGGGGTGAGTTATCGTTGAGTGTTTGTTATGAATTTTACTATTGTTATAGTTATTCTGATACAATAATGTTACAACATGATGATGCATTGAGGCCTAACATGATATGATAGTACATAGATATCTTTCAATGTCACATTAAGTTGCGGTATTTACCATGTCAGGATCAAGGGCGTAGATAAAGGGAAATTCTAAGGTAGGAACTCCCTTGTAGGGAGTCCCCTATGTGGCATTATATTTACTGTATCAGAGTCAAGAACGTAGATAAAGACATAGTCTAGAGGGGCTAAGCCTATCCGGACAATTTTTTTCGTGTAATCTAGTTCAATCAATCAAATTATCTTAATCCAACCCACCATGCATTCCGAATATAGTTTATTATCTCACTCGAAATTGAAATCTGACACCATCCCTGCTTAGATCAATCAATGAGTCTCACAACATGATCAATAGTATAAAAATACGTCGTCTATTGTTCTAACACAATTGTTGTATATATCAATAGCATTTCCCTTAGTATTATTCATTTTTATGAGACTTACACGCTCATATATACTCAGTAACTAATCCAGGATTTTTTTTTCACTAAAACAAGACTTAATAACGGATATACGGAAAGAAAAAGAAAAAAAAAACACTTGGTGAGAACAAAAAACAAAAACCAGTTGGGTATGAAATATATAGATCTGTATGTCTTTTCTTCATGCAAACTTAATATCGAATATATACAGTTTAAAAATATTTGCACTGTTACATTTTATTCACTTGTATGTTACTCAAATTCTGTCAAAAATAGATTGGATATAAATTTTTTGTGTTTTCCATTGTCATTGGTTCAGCTTTTTTATCACTTATTATTATAAATTTTACTTGAGTTCTTTTCTCTCTCTCTCTCTGTGTAAAATTGCAGGTATAACAGCAGAATTAATGTCAAAGTTTGAAGAGATGTTTCTGCTGTTTTGCCAGTTTCCTTTCTTCCTATTTGTCTAGATGTCTGGGCCCCACTTTTAATTATAGTTCTGGTATTTTGTTAAATAATATTTTTCATCCAATGAACAATATAGTTAATTTGAGTAGAAGAAGAAGAAGCTCTAGCTTGCTAGCTATATAGAAGTACTTTTAGAAATATCTATCTATCTATCATCCAAAAATAGCAAGCTGCTAGAGATCTAGCAAAGAGATCTTCAAACTGTGTGGTTTATTTCATGCAAAAATATTATTGTTACTACTATTCAGCTACTACCGTGTATTAGCAATTTATATATGGACTTTCTAAGGGGCGAATTTGACTATCATATATACAGTATTATTTCCAGATTATAATTAATAATAGATCCATATGGTCTGCTATATATATATATATATATGACAAATTTTATTATTTACTTTTTAAATATTATATATTTCCTTCTTCTCGTAAGGTATAGTTATATCAAATTACATGCGTTACATTTAATTAAATATTCTATTGCCTAGTAGATGTGTAAATGGTGAAAGAAAATTAAAATGTAAGGTTAACATATATTACGGAAGTGGTTAAAAATGACAAAAAGATGGGAAAATGAGAATCGTGACAAATGGAAATATAAATTGAGTGATAATGACAAATCCAACATTCATAATTCCAAAATCATCATTTTTAACTGCATGGATGAATCGACTCAAATATAATGTTTCATTTATCGTTGTGGAATAAAGATATGTCTTTTTTACCCAAAAAATGTTCCATTGTCCCTATTTGCATATTTCATGTTTTATTTTTTTGACATAAACCCAATATATTATGGTACTTGATATAACCGTTGTACCCATTTAGGGTGGTTTCTTGTGTGGTGTCTCACGCGGTGTGAAACAGCGTGTAGAGGCACACACCACACAATTTCATTCTGTCTTTAAAGCACATGGTTCTTATCGTTTCACCATTCACTTCACCTCAAAATCCTCTCCACACAAGTATTTCCCCTGTTTACACTCATTATACATGAACCCTATAATTTTTTGGTTCCATCTAAAATATGAAAATTTACAAAACAAAAGACACATTTGCTTCACCTCAACGATCGGTAGAGAGAGAATTTTGAGGGCGTGAAGTGATGATTAAACGATCGGGCAGCATAATTTAATTCTGAGAATGGCCGTGTGGTTTCATATATGTCTTCAATAGTGCTCACATATATGCAAGACACCACACATGTATTCAAATAAAAGAAAGGATTTTTTTTTGATTAATTCTGATTGATATATGAGGTTGACTGATTTG
Organism: Gentiana macrophylla; assembly: GCA_026214975.1. Taxonomy (NCBI): domain Eukaryota; kingdom Viridiplantae; phylum Streptophyta; class Magnoliopsida; order Gentianales; family Gentianaceae; genus Gentiana; species Gentiana macrophylla. Next base: position 1,287,227 of record CM047806.1, on the reverse strand, counting down.
GAAATAACAGTGAGAGAAAATTCCTTGTGCCTTGACCTAACATCAAGGCAGTTCTGATTCTTGCATGAATCTTCACGTTTGATAAATCATCATGCATCATTATGACATTACCACCCAGTGTGACATGATGAGTTGTCAACATACTATTTGATGTTATACCTAAGTAATTTTCGGATGGTGTCTTCAAATATTGGAAATCTGTAATATATAGGTAGTTTCATCATACGACAAAATTAAATCACAAGATAAAATTGTATGGTCCTATAGTCATGATACGTGAAGACTATAGGTAAAAATCTTGGGGTATTTATTCGTAACACAGTTGATCTATCCGTTGTCCTATACCTACCTAATGATGCACCACATTATTTTTGAGAAAATCGACATTGTCGAAATCGAATGTAGAAAGCAACATTCGACTTAGTGTATAATTGAATGAGAATCCACACTGAGAATGTCGAATGTTACTTATTTCTAGATGATTTTGAAATTTACGACTATTTGAAGTCTTTCATTTTTTTTGAACAGCAATTCATATATATATATTAGAAACACTTATCTATTAATCTAATAGATAAGCCACCAAGATTACAGAGATTCAACAGAGTCACTCCAAAACAAAAAATATCAAGCTCCAAACAGAAGTAGAGTCAAATCAAGCAATCAACGTGTTTGAGAGGATTTTTGCATCATTTAAACAAAAGAAAATTTATAAACCCATACTTAGATGCAAAACTAACTCCTAACCGGCCAAACACCGGGTAGTTGATAGTATAGCGAGATAAGTAAGGGGTCGATCCACAGGGAATTGGGACGTTGAATCTAATTTCATTAACTCTCTCAATTGTTACTACTGATTATTACTAAAACTAAAAGCAGACAAGTAAAGCCGAATGAGGACTATTAATCCAAAGCCAGGAAACAATAATTGCGAACCAACATAAATAAAACTACAACTACGAAAAACAGTAAAACTAACGAACCCATGATAACGACTAAAGCAATATAACATAGAACAAACATGATCCACCATCCCGCAACCCTTAATTCTTCCCTAGATTATCTTATGATGATTTAATTCAAGTTGTGGTTCACCTCTCTTAAGTAATCTTTTATCTCTCGATTTTAAAGATTAACACATCATAAAACGAGGTGCAAGATCTCTCAATCTAACAACCTAGAGATTCAACCTATCAACTTTCGTCATGTCAAGGTTAAAAATCTCATCTTTCTGTGGTGATCTAAGGTTTACACCGACTTTCGTCATACGGTAAACATCAATAGCAATACAACTTCCGTTATCGATTGCATAACACATAATCAAAGGAAAGAAAACAACTTTAAAATTAAACTCACAAGATCATCCATGGACAAGAAATAAGAAGGCTGTGAAAAGTATTACATGATTGCTCCAAGTTCAAAGCTTCGAGAGATCATCATGGTGATCGAACAAGAAAAGGAAAACAAAAGAAGTAAAACCTAATCTAACTCCGGATCACCCAAGCACAAGGCTTGGGTGATCGCCTATGAAGCCAAGAAAGAGCGGGCCGCTCTGTGTTTTTAGTGTGTGGAAGAAAATCGATCTCTCATCATCTCTCGAATGAATTGGGGCTGCTTTGTATTTATAGGCAGCGGTCTGATGCGATTACGAACGCTGGTTTCATCTCGTGGGGCGCTTGATTTGGCCTTTGAAACGCCTGATTCCATCCTGGAACTCGATTACGGGCGTATTACGAGCTCTCGATCGATCGCTTTCCAAGCCTTGAGCATGATTTCGGTCCCGAACGCTTGATTACATTTGTGTGGAACGCCGATTCCACATTCTGGTGAACGAATTTGATCTTATCCAATGTCTCTAACAAACCATCCTTATCCTTTTGTAACAAACCTTATCTCTTGGATATTCTAGATGATTCATGACTTGCTCTCCTTGATCTTATCCCTTGCCACTTGTCACTTCCAAACTTCAACACTTGTGAGCTCCTAATTAATCAATGAATAACACCAAAATGTAATACAATTCCAAATTAATAATAAATCATCAATTAAGCACAAAATTCATTACATTTTGAAATTAACTCATTAAAAATATCATTTACTCAATATTTAAATATAAATCTCGATTTCTATGAAAAACATAAGAATATGGGGGAAATTGATATAAAATATATCGTTAAAAACACTATAAATTCACCCTGAACAACTCCCCACACTTAGCTTTTTGCTCGTCGAGCAAAACAAAACAAAACATACTATCAAGAATCCACATAACGACACTAGATGTAGTCGTGCTCACGACAAGCTAGTATTCAAACAAATCGAAGTCACTCGGTGATTGTGTGTGCAGAACCTACTAAACTTCCACCAATCCTCTCTTGATGTATTAAATCAAGCACTAACGATCATCCGGTTAAATAAGCGAAAGTTTTATTACATCTACAAGACTTACCTACAAAAATTACTTGTCAAGAATAAAGTAACTAACTCACATTTAAATTCTTTTACTTGGTGTCAAGAAAATACCTTTCAGGTCTCTACTGGGTTTAGATCAACTCGACTCAGAGTTCTAAAAACACAAACTTCTCGCGTCTCAAAAGTATAACACTCTCCCCTACTTTAGAGGCAGTCACCCTGAGATCACTCAAACCCGTCTTGTCAAGGTAAACCACACTCCCAATTGGGCGAGTATCCAAATGGACTCGAGGTGAAATTTATCATATATATATATAAGATATTATATTCTTGCCCAAACTCTTTGGAAACTCTTGATCGGTATCTTTCTAACACATTCAAGACTTTTAAGGTTCTCAAGAACACTAAGGTCTTGAGATTCTAGCTGTGAGTATAGTATGAATTCTTAACTTTCATCAATGCTAAATAAGTGTTATCTCTGACGAGAATTGGCTATCCTTTAACTAACCGGAGACTATTTTATATTTGGTTCTTCATCTAATAGGTTCGTGAAATGAAATTCAAGTGAGTGTCGATCTACTAAATCTATTCTTAGAACATGACACGACTACTGAAAACAACTAAAGGTGCCAGATTATAAAACTAGCATGCAAGTGAAATGACATTACTCGGGACAAAAACAAAAATTTTGAAAAATTTAGCATTTTTCATAGAAATATGACTAATATGGCAAAAGAATGTAGATACTAATCCCTTCCCCACACTTAGATTGCAACTTGTCCTCGAGTTGTAAAGAAATAAAAGTTTAGGAACTTAGTGATTGTATTTCCAAGTCGGCAGTTCGGAAAGAACCCACGAAGAACCAAAATTGCTTGACTATCCTTGGAAATGTGGAGCATCACAGATCCAAGTAAGCTTGAATAGATCAAGTAGACTTGTGGAGCATCACAGAATACTCGACATCGGCGTGAAAGCGCACAATAGCTATCAAAAGTGTCCTGCATACTTGATCGATTGCAAAAAGAGTCTACGGGGAAAAGAATTATACATTGAAAACACAAGGAGAATAAATCATAGAGATGTTTGGATGAAGCTCAGATAAGGATGGAACATATACATGGACATTGCAAAATAGTAGGCTAGGTGCAACTACATTACAATGCAAACTACATGATATGTAATCTAATAAAAGAAAACGCAAAGCAGGCTCAGCCGTGGCGGGTTGTGAAGACAACCCTACAAAGTGACTACGGCCCTTAAGAAAAGAAAACAATGCAACTAGATGACATGCAACTAAATGAGATGCGAAATAAAAGAAAATAAAAGAAAGAAAACTAGCCCTTAATTTGCAACATGACATGTATAAAATAAACGTCTACCAAATAATGACGAGTTACGATAAGCAGCGATCTTTGTCCATTACATACAATGCAGTGTAGACGCGCCTTAAGAACTCATCAAAAGTGATAGCATTATGGAAACCAACGATTAGCTATACTAAGCAGATATAACTCATATGGCCTGGGCGTAGCATACGGAAAACCGGCGATAGCTACCCATATGAGTTACAAAAATAACAAGAAAGCACATAAGTCTCAAAGCTTAAAAGATTCATCAAAACGGTATGTAGCATACGGAAACCGACATTAGCTACTAAATAACAATAAGACCAGTTATAGCTTACGAAAACCGACAGTCACTATAACTTGCATAGATGAATCAAGTATATGAGATAAGATCAATTATTTAACATGGATTCGTAGATGGAAAGATGTAAACATACAAGTTCAGAACATCTACGTAAAAATAAAAAAACCACATAAGCTCATATTAAAAACATCCAAGTCAAATAAAGCGTTATAAATCAAGACAGGAAGAAATTGGAACCTGGACTTCAGGTTGGGCGCCCGTCCAACTATTTGAACGTCGTTCCATCTTCAAGACGGGCGTTCACTGAAAATTCACACATCGAGCAGGCGTTTTCAAAGACTCAACCGGGCGTTCCACCTGCATATTATAAACTTGGACGGGCGTTCGGATGCCTTGAACGCTCGTCCATCTCCAAAAATGCACAGAACGGCAGGAAAAATAACAGCAACCCAAAACTAATCATAAACTCAACACACATATAGCACAGACAACAGCCACATATAAATTTTTAGCACAGGGTCGATTAGAAATCACTAAACACATAATTCACGTTGAACAAATTGAGTAAAAAAACTTTTTGCACATTCTTAACCAAACGGTCATCGAAACACGGCAAAAATAAAAACTCTCAATTCAATTAACGCTACTTTTATTGAACACAGTAAATTGTAACAAAATCAAGAATTAACTCAAGTAGATTCAACAAAACACCGATTCCCCGGCAACGGCGCCACTTTTGTTTGAGAGGATTTTTGCATCATTTAAACAAAAGAAAATTTATAAACCCATACTTAGATGCAAAACTAACTCCTAACCGGCCAAACACGGGTAGTTGATAGTATAAGCGAGATAAGTAAAGGGGTCGATCCACGAGGAATTGGGACGTTGAATCTAATTTCATTAACTCTCTCAATTGTTACTACCGATTATTACTAAAACTAAAGCAGACAAGTAAAGCTGAATGAGGACTATTAATCCAAAGCCGGAAACAATAATTGCGAACCAACATAAATAAAACTACAACTACTTAAAACTTGGTAAAACTAACGAACCCATGATAACGACTAAAGCAATATAACATAGAACAAACATGATCCACCATCCCGCAACCCTTAATTCTTCCCTAGATTATCTTATGATGATTTAATTCAAGTTGTGGTTCACCTCTCTTAAGTAATCTTTTATCTCTCGATTTTAAAGATTAACACATCATAAAACGAGGTGCAAGATCTCTCAATCTAACAACCTAGAGATTCAACCTATCAACTTTCGTCATGTCAAGGTTAAAAATCTCATCTTTCCTGTGGTGATCTAAGGTTTACACCGACTTTCGTCATACGGTAAACATCAATAGCATTACAACTTCCGTTATCGATTGCATAACACATAATCAAAGGAAAGAAAACAACTTTAAAATTAAACTCACAAGATCATCCATGGACAAGAAATAGAAGGCTCTTTGAAAAGTATTACATGATCGCTCCAAGTTCAAAGCTTGAGAGATCATCATGGTGATCGAACAAGAAAAGGAAAACAAAAGAAGTAAAACCTAATCTAACCCGGATCACCCAAGCACAAGGCTTGGGTGATCGCCTTGAAACCAAGAAGGAGCGGGTGCTCTGTGTTTTTGGTGTGTGGAAGAAAATCGATCTCTCATCATCTCTCGAATGAATTGGAGGCTGCTTTGTATTTATAGGCAGCGGATCTGATGCGATTACGACTTTGGTTTCATCTGTGGGGCGGCGATTTGGCCTTTGAAACGCTGATTCCATCCTGGAACTCGGGGCCTGGGCTGTGTTCGAGAGCTCGATCGCTTTCCAAGCCTTGAACGCCAGTTTCAGTCCCGAACGAACGCCGATTCATTGTGGAACGCTTGATTCCCTGTTCTGAGTGAACGAATTTGATCTTATCCAATGTCTCTAACAAACCATCCTTATCCTTTTGTAACAAACCTTATCTCTTGGATATTCTAGATGATTCATGACTTGCTCTCCTTGATCTTATCCCTTGCCACTTGTCACTTCCAAACTTCAACACTTGTGAGCTCTAATTAATCAATGAATAACACCAAAATGTAATACAATTCCAAATTAATAATAAATCATCAATTAAGCACAAAATTCATTACATTTTGAAATTAACTCATTAAAAATATCATTTACTCAATATTTAAATATAAATCTCGATTTCTATGAAAAACATAAGAATATGGGGGAAATTGATATAAAATATATCGTTAAAAACACTATAAATTCACCCTGAACACAACGCCTATCTAAAGTTATTTAAGGGTTGATCTTTCCAGATATCCCAATCTAAAGAAAATTTCTCACATCGCAAATTGATCCAAAAAAAACTGAGAGTTTGAATTTCTCCGAGCACATAATCTTCTGAAGCAAACATTGAGTTGAAGATGGGATTGTTTCTTCTTTTCCATAAGTTCCAACACGTGATCGATTTTCATGATAGTGTCTCATACCTTTGATAAATTTATTTGTTTCATGCACAAAGGTACATGCTGTTGAACCGGTCCGCAATCCATAGTTGTATTTAAAGAAACACGCGCACCAAGAAAAAACTTTGTTCCAAGTCCGTTCCGCAAAAGGACATCGTAGGAATAGATGAGTTTCGTCCTCCCGATCCAACCCACAAGACGTGCAAAACAGGCTAGTAAGATTGATGCCTCTTTTCGATAGGTTACTAAGAGTGGGAAGTCTACATTTAGCTGCTTTTCAATTAAGAATGTTTACTTTAGAAGGAACTAAGCTATTCCAGCGAGTTGAAGAGACACCCATTGGTGAGAGTCAACTTTACTTTGCTCCGGTGCATGTTTCAACCCCCGTTTACGGCACTTTTGGCACATTCCGGGCAATTCTAGGTAATGTTAAGGGAAAAAAGACACAATGCAGTCACTTTGAGGTAAACCATCATATAGATGGCAAACCTTGCTATTTGACGATGTTTTTAGTCCTTTCAAGTCCTATTTATCTTGCGAGATTATGCTCGGTGTCTGTTTAGATGTCATGACGCAGGATATATGTGCTCGTAAGCCTAGAAGATAAGGTATTGAGCTCATAAAGGCAAGACCGAGGTTTGGGGATGGGAAAAGCTGAAGAAAAGTGCAGAAAGCTGAAGGAATGCAGTCAATGCGTACGCATTCTAAGCTATGCGTACGCATCCTTGGTACATGATGCAAATGTTTGGAGAAATGCAGCTAATGCGTACGCATTCCATGTGATGCGTGCGCATCCTTGATACAGGATACTCAAGCTTGGAGAATCAGGAACAATGCGTACGCATTGCGTAAAATGCGTACGCATTCCAAAAGCAGCAGCAAGTCAAGGATTTGGGGGCAAAACGTTCAATGTGTACGCATGCAGGGCAATGCGTACGCATCCATCTCAGCAGGATCAAGTTTTCCCAGACAGCCACAGAGCAATGCGTGCGCATTCAGACAGGGATGTGCACGCATTGGACAGTTTAAAGAGCAATTTTGAGGCACATATAAATAGAGTTCGATATTTGCACAGAGTTGGAGATACTTTTGATATTACACTTTACCTAGAATTCTCTTCCTCATACCCTTTCACCCCTTTTAGGTCGAATTCCCCTCTTTTCATCCTTAGATTCATTTCTACACTAGTAATTACATAGAATTAGCATAATCGAGCTCAAACTTCTTCTCTATTCTTGCAATTTTGTCATTTTGGTTCTTCTTCATCATCAATTGACATTGGGTGATGTTGGAGCTTGATGTAACCCAGATTTTGCTACGATTTTGGTAATCAATTTCAGTTTCTATTTCATTTATGGATCTTTAATTGTTGTTTTCAGTTTTATTATGAGTAGCTAAACATTTCATAGTCAAATAATGTGAAGATTGATGAAATCACTCTCTAATTGGTGAAATTAGGAATGGGTAGTGCTTAATTCACTACAAGAAAATTGAGTTTTTGTGACGACCAATATTCGTCACATATTCTGTAAATTTCATCACATTTGATTATATGTGACGAAATTCGTGCGTCACAAGAGTCGTCACCTATCATAAGTCACAAAAAGTATTTTGTGACGACTTTATCTTTCTTCACATTTTTTTAGTATATGTGACGAATGTTTCATCACATATTACATTTCATACCTTGTCATTCGGATACACCGGTGACGCCAAAGTCGTCACTTATTGCTCAAATATGTGATGCCGCAAGTTTATCACGTTTTGTACTTGTAAGTGACAAATAATTTATCACTTATTGTATGATCAAATTACAGCAATTCTAAAATACGTGACCCTCAATTCATGACATACTCATATGATGCATGATGAAATCAACGACACATAATGTGGATATATGTGATAAAGTCCTCGCTATAGTTCGCCACGTAATCTTATGACGGTGATGATGAGGTTAGTGTTACCAAATATTTTTATTACGACCTCTATTTTTGCAAAGATATTATACAAGAACAAAGAGGTTAATGATGCGGTCATGTGACGAAGCATTCATAACCAAATGAAAATATCAGGACAACTACTAAGGGTTTGATAATAAGTAAGATGCACATATCTTCTACAATAATAACATAGTGAAGTAATACACTGTATACTAAGATTTATAAATTCATAACTTGGGAAAAATAAAACCTGTCGATCTGTCAAGTTCTAATAATGCTAGAAGAAAAACATATAAGGGTAAATAATGCATCAATATGATCGTAGTCTAAAAGATCATTACTCTCTTGACCATTGCTTGCCTCACCCAAACCGTTGCTAGTGTGCACCAAAAATGTCAAAAGATACTTCCCTCGAGTTGTCATTTGTTTCTCGTCCATTTGCACAATCATAAAGTTTGGTTCTAGTTACTTTAAATGATCATGATTTTCAGCCAACAAAGATCTGCGAACCACAAAAGATTCAATAAATGAGTTGGTAGTTTACATACACGCAAATGAACCAACACTACAAACACATCTTTCTTTACATCCAAGTGTCTTACCTTGATTTTTAATTGAGATTTTACCTTGACACAAATACATAATCATAGCTTCCTCGCCTTTTACCCTTGTTGGGCATGAGCTTCCATATGTCCGCAAAATGAAATAGAAGCGAAACTATAACACATTTTACAATGACCCAACATTGTAAGAGTGTGATTTGCAACCATGAAACGAAAATCGGATGGCCTAGATAATTTACAAATTTTATAATATCCTTGGATGGATTTTGAATTGACCAACATGTGTTTTCTATCATATTCAATTGAAAATTTTCAAACAAAAATGGCTCTATCTTCATTGTGAAAAGAAAAAGTTTTGAAATTGAAGATTACCTAATGTTCCATAGTGATCCTTGGGAGGTGTACACCAAGAACCTTTATACCGCAAGCCCATCCAAACAAAACTACTTCCGCTACACTTGCACTAGAAAATGATGGACGAGAAAATCCAATTAGAAGTCTATACGAAACCATGTTTTCGGTAGCATTTCGATCAACAAAGCAGTTGAATGATTGTTGTAATGCTGTTGCTCGTACTAAAACTCAAGTCGATGGTTAAAATTATGGCAAAAATAAGAACCGGGAGCGCCACATTCATTATCTCATGTGCAACAATAGATCTAAATTCCAAAAGAGAGAGAGAGAGCATCCAGGACAATAACATACCTAGAGAAGGCTTGCGCCATCGGGCACACAAAAGAGAGAATCCAACCTAATCTCAATTTTCTCTCGACGACTCTTTTGTAACATCATCGAGAGATTCGAAGGTTCGATTTCCTCTAAATTCTCTTTGGCCACCTCCCATTTTGCTTCATTGACTTGAGTCAAGATTCAGGAAGTTCATTTTATTTGTCTCTTCTTTGATTCCCTACGCTTCAGGACGGTGATTCATCGTTCACCACTACATTCTCTTCCTTAGCATCAATAATATCTACGGCTTCTTGAGGTAGGAACTTGGTGACTTTTTGTCTGCACTTCCTCAAGAGTTTTATTCTGTTGCTTTGAATATTCAGTGGCAACAGGCTACCCATCACTATTATTCTCATCGACCTTTCACGGTCAAATCATCCTCATTTTTGCGGCATCAACATCGATTTTCTCAACGAGGATATTTGTGAGAATGAATAAAGAACATAGTAAATAGAAAAATGCTAGGACAACAGTCCAAAGTGCAAGCAATAACCTATATATGACACCACGGGGACCAAAAAATGCATGAAATAAATACAGACACGGCACGCGAAAGGAAGGTGAAGAATCAAAACCACCAACATGGAGTAAATAAAAGTACCTCTAATGTACATATTAAGCCATACCTAACAATAATCTTTCAGAAAAACAGATTTCTACTCTTTCTTTGACATGAATCTTTGTACAAGGTGCAAAGAGAAAAAGAATAAAAGCAGGATCAGTGAATTTCATATAAGGGCATATATATAACAAATACGTGTACAAAATACTATGTATTAACCATATAACAAATACATGTACAAAATGAATACTATGTGACTCATCTACGCATTAGAAAGCATCATGACTTCTAAATTTTTAAGAAAATAGTCTTTTCATAATTAGTTAGTTATCCTCTACAAGTCTGAGATCACTTCAAAACTCGAAAATTTCTTATTCAATCAATTATAAAGCATCTGAGTTTTTCTTTAAAGGATAAAACATAGATTGATTACTAGGAAAATCACATCGAATCACTTATTTGTGATCGCCGGTCACATATTAGCCAAACAAACGAAACAAAACATAATAAAGTTGAGGAAGATATATTTGGAAAAAGTTACCTGCAATAAATCTTTAAAGTTACACGATCCCTGTCATGCATCATGTATACAATCCCACATGGCATATTTCGCATGTTGTCGTACCGTATGCTTGGGCAAGTAGCCTGAACTAGACTATACCAACAAAAGAATCAAAGACAAACATATTTTTGGTTGGAAGTGACCATTAAAGCCGGACCCGTCGGTTTATTAAATAATAACTGTACTTTAAGGCAAGATAACAACTCAGGGTGTATTCATTATAATCAAGGAAAGTTTATGTATGTTAATGTCATGCCATTTGAGAGTAATTGAAGCTTTGCTTAATATCCTCCTTCTACTACTACTACATACATAATCCAATGGTAATTCAAAGATATACATACTTTATGCATTTCGGGCTCTCTGGGAATTGTTGGTTCTCAAATCTATTCAAATGATGAATATATGAAATTACACCGGCAAGAGCTTTCACTAAATCGTCTTCGCTTCTCTCATCCCTACCTTCAACTTCCCTAGCCTCGCAGCGATAACAATAACGGGAGATAAGTTTAAAATTCATCTTATCTGCAAAAGCCAATACTTTAATTCGAAAAAAAGACTTCCCTCCAAGCCTAGCCCCAAAGCAGCTATGAAGCTACCAAATCCAAATAATTTAGCATCATACCGAGCAACCGATACCCTAATCACACTCTAAAAAAATGCTGTAAATGAGAATTCTCAGGGAAAAAAGGAATATAATAAGTTTATTCACCTTTCAATTCGTGGTTTTCTTGGGATTTGGACATGGAAGAGACCAGGGATTGCCGCTGACGATGTGGAGACCGGACTACGGAGAGGGTTTTCGCGATTTTCGAGAGAAAGCACGAATACCATTTTCTTATGATCGTGGAATTGGTTTATTAACTTTAATCTGTTCCCCCTTCAAAAAAAAAAAAAAAAAAAAAAAAAAAAAACTTTAATCTGTTCAAAAAGTTAAATATCCTTTTTTTTAAGTCACTTCTAGGTTTTTAAACATCATTTAATAAAATACGTGACAATTCATAAATTCCTCACCAATGATAAATAATTTAGGCGCTAAAAAATTCCCGCTTAAATTTGTGATGAAGATGGAAGTGATATGTGAGGAAAGGGTGTCTAAATTTTTAGAAATATTATGAATCACACATTTGTGACGAATTTTGAAAATTCTTCACAAAATCTATGGATATGTGACGGATTTTTAAGCGTCACATTTAATTTCGTCTCAAAAACTCATTTTTCTCGTAGTGATTGTTGTTATATTGACGAATTCATGTCTTAAAACTTATTATCAATGCTTGAATTAGACTGTACACCTAGTTCATGAACACACACCACTTTTATAAATGTATGTTGCGAAGGGGTGTGGGAAAAGGGGTTTTAAGATCATTTCTTATAATCAACTGAGTTGTTTAGACTTTAGATTGATTAGGGAGTGAGGGTCAATCGGTTGTGAAATCGAGCAACTCTAACGCGTTAATCTTGTTTCGGTCAATTAAATTCTTAAAGGCGAACTGTTGAACCGGGTAAAGGGTGATCGATTTTTGCATGGCGTCTTACACTAGCTTAGGAGTTTGCACCCATGAATGAGTCGATATAAGTATAGGTTGGCAGGTTGGTTAATCCCATTCCGAGTTAATCGATTAGAAGGGCGAAAGTAATCAATTGGATCATGGTTTGGCTATGTCTCTTTCTCTCTTTAGTATCTTTAGTTATACTTCGTTTTAGTGTAATTGAACTTGAAACATGACTTAAACTAAATCCGAAAACGACTTTTGTATTCGATAAATTCCTCGTAGGATACGACCTTGCTCGCTACTATAGTGCATCCGACTCGGTACACTGCCGATCAAAGTTGGACCGTCACTATTTTCGCCATCACCCATAAAACGAGGAACATCAGTTTCCAGTAGCAAGTTTTTTAATCTGGCACCAGAGAAGACACCACGGCGATCAAGGGTCCAAGCACTACAAAACAAATACTATTTTGCTACACTATTGTTTGCCACACAACAACAAAAAGTGTTGCTATATACTTACTTTTAGCCATAGGAGCGTGGTAAAAGAGTCTAACCAAGTATATATTAGCCACACTTTTTTGTGTGTGTGTGACAAAAGCTTGTGTAGCAATAGAATGTTTTTTTTTTATAGTGAAGACGGAGTATTCAAATGATCAATACCCAAAAAAAGATCGGGAAGAGAAGCTAAAATATCAATAAGTTCTCCTGATTCTCTTCCTCTAATCTCTCTTCTCTAGTCTCACACCCAACTCCAAGTACCTTCATTTATTTTCAATCGCTCCCCCACCACTCATTATCACTAGCAAGGTTAAACAGTCGTGGGAAACGTTGACAAAAGGGCTCATCCTCAACCCAAACATCCCTCCAAAATTTAATATATTTTCCATCCCTCCAAAATTTATTTAACATCACTCCTTATCGTTGTTATTGTTTGCCACACAACAACAAAAAATGTTGCTATATACTTACTTTTAGCCATAGGAGCGTGGCAAAAGAGTCTAACCAAGTATATATTAGCCACACTTTTTTGTGTGTGTGTGACAAAAGCTTGTGTAGCAATAGAATGTTTTTTTTATAGTGAAGACGGAGTATTCAAATGATCAATACCCAAAAAAAGATCGGGAAGAGAAGCTAAAATATCTAAGTTCTCCTGATTCTCTTCCTCTAATCTCTCTTCTCTAGTCTCACACCCAACTCCAAGTACCTTCATTTATTTTCAATCGCTCCCCCACTACACACTCCTTATCACTAGCAAGGTTATGTTAGGAAATCTACGCGGGAACGCAGCGGAATTCAAAAATTTGATTTCCTTTTACCCAAGATCGACTTCGTTTAAGCAATAAACAAACAAGTAGTAGACGGTGGTTACCTTGGTTGATCTAAAAGATCGACGCTTTGACCGTCTAAGGAGAGTAGTTCTGCATAGAGCCGCCCAAGTGTTCGGCCTCTACCGCTAGTCCACACGAAGCACCCGCGGAATCCCGTCATGGATTGCTATTGGAAAACTCCGGTTCTTTAGACCGGCCCTTTTTCCTCTCTCCAACTCTCCAAAAGATGCTCTCTATTTTACACAAGAACTATTAGCTCTTGGAATTATGATGTCTAAAAAGAGCTTGACACCCACCTCCTATTTATAATGAAAGTGGCGCCTCTTAGAAGGTGTGGAGGAGAAGAAAACCTTTTCCCAATAAAATAAGGAAAATATAATTGATTGATTTATCTCATTTATTACAATATCTCATATTAAATAAATCTAGGATATTGTCAATATCTCATATTGAATATTTCCAAGATATTGTCAATATCTTATATTGACAATATTTATCTTTTATTATATTACCATAAATCAATTTACATATGTGTATATATCACATATATATTACACATATAAAAATCTATTAATATCATATATATATATACATGCATACTTGCATGCATGCAAATCCAATTTGCATTTAATGCACACACACACGCATTCATTCACAATATATATATATATTATTTTATTTTATTAATATCTAATATTAATAATAGGTAATATCATTAATTAAATTCTTGACAATCCAAGTGTATCTTATACACAATAATATATGCGCCTTTAGCCATTAATTGGCTTCCGAATATTCTTTAATTAATATAATATTATTAATATCTTGTATTTAATTTATTCATAATAAATAAATACCACCATATTAATTTACCACTATAACCTTTATAGTCTCGAGATAAACTTTCCTTATTTGGTTATCATCTATAACCACATTTTAATCGGGCTAGATGTTCTTATGTGTGTGACCCGATAGGCTTCCGAATATGTTGGCCGTAGACACAAAGTGCAAATTACTTAAAATGCCCTTCATACTAACGATCACGGGATAGCGTCAAAGCAACACACCGTGACCCCAATCATCGGAAGAGTCAAAATGCAATGACTACTACCTTTCATGTGAAAGCGATTACCGTGTAACTTACAATCCTATCATTTGTAATAATATCCATACGGTCGTTAGTTGAGTGTCAAAACATCAACGACCGTATCTTATAATCTGGATATCATGCTCTCTCAGTAACACATTTACTCCCACTTTGCAAAGATTCGAGAGTAAGACATTCCTTATAAGAAGGCCATTTCGGATATTCGATCCCAATCATAGGATACGCGATTCCCGGACGACCAATCATGTATACTCCGCGATGCTTGAAGATCATACCCAATCACTACCGCATGATCGCCCGTGGCTGTGGAAACCTCAATAGTGTCAAAGCATGACAATCCACACCGTGATGCCATGAAGACTCGGTCTTAAGGATAATTACACAACCGCCACATAGTGTGACACTTATCCGTGTAAGTGGGTCGATCCTAACGACGCATTCTCTAATACACGTCCACGTCGGTCAAGTGTCTCTACACTTCGATAGAGCGAGATCTATCCCCGCCTAAAGGCAGAAGACATCTAATACGTGCTAGCTTTGTTCATACTATCAATGCCTGTTTAATAGTACATCACCCTAGAGACATTTAAGTATCAAACTTATTAAAGTGATTAGAGATCTCATCAACCATAATCGCCTATCATGGTTTCTCTATCACAGTTTAATACTAAGGACGTTATCATATAACAATTCATAATTGGTTCTTTAGAAGAACAGATATATGACAACATAAAAGCCATTTAATATATGTACAAACACAAAGAAATAGTAGAAATGATCCGACCCGGTCGGACCCGGTCCAACCCGATTGGGTTTAGGACACTATTCCAACAATCTCCCACTTGGCCTAAAACCAATCACTCGTACACACGAGACCAAGTTGAAACACAAGAATCTCATGCAATACTCGCAACTAGCCCTAGCCATAAACGGATCGCTATCCGTGGGGACTCATACTATCTTCATATCACGCTCCATATGATCAAGTCAAAGGAACCGCCTCAACACACACACGAATCTCTCGACGAGACCACGGTCCTTGCTTCAAGCAATGAATCCACTTACTATATCGGCTATATAGAAAAGGTGGAAGAACCGTATAAGGTTCATGAATGAACCTTCTAGATCCATGTATCTTTGCTCCCATTTAGCCTCTAAGGCACTCACGTGTTTTGGCCTAGTTGTAGAATTTGGTGACCCATATCTTTGGAACATTTCACTCAACGTATCACTTAATCAAAGTATTTGCAAACCTGCATTGTAGCTCCCACTCGCCTTCATAAGACTCAGGATATACGTCTGTATATCTACGTTTATCTAATTCCAAGTTTCAATAAACCAGGAACTCTCCCTTAACTTGTTTAAGGATATTCTCGACATTCACCAGATTTACTTTCATACTTGCTCATGACTATTCATGAACTATGAACATCCGGCATTCCTTTTATGATGGTTCCTATCGCAGGAGCGAAGGAAACCTTCCATAAACATCATCTTTCACCTTACCTTAGGACGAACGTCCTAACATAGATAGATCTTGAGAACACTGGCTAGCAGTATCCCCGTCGCGATCTATGCTAAACTCCTTTTAGCATCACATCTATATAGGTAAACTATATAATCTAACAGCAGTTAAATCTATCGCTATAGATTCTTATTTCTAAAAATGAGAACTGCTAATCCAAGTGCTTTCGTAAAGAACTTAAACTACCAAACATTAATTGATCGTGACATGGGGTGATAATTTCTAGAGAGATATATAATACCTTACTCAAAAATCGTAACACACTCCCACTATCCAACTTGCACATGGGCATATCCTTCTTTGACTAAATCAAACTCCTTTGATTATCAAACAAAGAAATCATCTAGAGAAACTTGTTTGAGTCCATTAATGGATCTCGTGGACTTACGTGTCATGTTATTGTCTATGAACATCGAGCTTTACGCCCAACGTCTTCAACACTATCATATAGTCATGATCACGAAGTTATAACAAGCATCATCTCGATTAGAATCGGGCTCGGATGGCAAGATAAAGGTAATTACAAGGTTTACACCTCATACCCCTTCACCGTCACTATAGCCTTATGGTAATCATATTACCATCCATTTCACCTTTCGAGGACACTCCTTTAGGTAAGGCAGACTAGGTTCGCGGCCTGGTTGTCACCGATGGAATCTAATTGAGATTTGGCTCTGGCCATATCTCTCAAATGCCTTTCAAACATTCTTTCACAAGTCGTGAGATATTCATTCTTCAAGATGAACATACCAAAGCCTTTTTCAGGCTTGAGGTTATCCACGGACTTCTGTAACTTTTGTGTGCACCGAGCGGTGATCTACACCTCATCGCTATGTGGCGTCCGCTCACGCTTCTATGGTTGAATATGTCTTTGTGGTTCTCAAACTCTTTTGAGATTTGATTCACTCCCCTTTGTTTCTCTTGGAAGAAACACTTCCTCAGAAGACAATGACATGTTTGGAGACAAACACCTTTTGCTCCGTGGACGAGTAAATAATATCTAGCGTACTTGCCGAGATATTCCACAAAGTTGCATATGTCGTACTAGGCTCCAAGCCTTTTCGACTTTGCTTATGACAACTTCAAATCATCGGTCAAGATAGATTTGACATTATCCTCTTCCACATCTAATATGGAATTTATTCAACCTTTATTCTTTGGAACTCGGTTAAGTATAAGGGCACTATCCCGAAGCGGGTAAGGATACTTCGCATGGCCTGCGTCACACCTTTATCATATAAAGTGTTGTTTTTATTTTGGGAACACAATCCAATTCATGTATCCCAAATATGATATCCTTGAAGGAGAATCTTATTCCTTTCAGGCGACTTCAAACACCTTCGTGTATTAATTACTTCAATCCAATTGAAGATTAATTCTAAGTAGCTCATCAATCTCATATTCGTACTAGCTCGAACTTTTCGGGATTTCTGAATTATGCACTTCACTGAGTACACTTGACTATTTCTAAAAATAGTCATAGAGATTAACAAACAATTATTTGTGGCATTAATTGTCACAAGCCAACAAACATCGGTATGTTTAGGCTTCAGACAATTTTTCTAGATTTTACAACCTTTTCATAAAAGGGTATTTTAGTCATCTTTAGGTAAGATATCGATTACCCACATGATTCATAATCATATGGTTCAACATCATCGTAATGACGTTTAATTACACGCTTCCCTCCCGAGAGAGACTATGTCTAGAACAACCACAAATATTAAGGATAATGACCACACAAATATTTAGTTGAGATCTTGTCACATATATCAACTATATAGTGACATCAATCTAGTATGTTAGATTCAAAGTGACCTTCCAACTTTATCGAATAACATTTATTCTTTACAATTGAATATGTCTCTCAAATCTCGACGGATAAGCGAAAGTACGTTCTTCATAAGAACCGAACATAGTAACATTTATTTAGTTCCCTTATCAGTTTATTTAGATCCGAATATGGTAAGTATTACAACATTTGCTTCACCTTCCATATCTGTATTTAATTTAATCACACTCGTAAGATATCATATATCTAAGAGTTGACTTGAGCTTAGATAGATTTTTCTCAACTTACTTGCCTTGAATAGAAACTTCAATAAGTTCTCTATTTAAGCACATGCCCTAACTTTCCTTTTCAATCCTTTAAGCACTTGAAAAATGTTTCTTATTGTAGTCTTCATAAGACTTAAGAAAGATCACAAGAGCTATGTCTTTGATTTCCTTTCATAAAGAAAATCTAAAGTTTATTAAATAGTTTATTTAACCTTTTAAATCGTATTTAAAACATTAACTATTTAATTAACCTTTAAGCAATGATTAAAGAAATAAGTCGATACTTAAATCTTACAATTTTGAAAACAACCTTTCCAAAATTAGATGTAGTCATTCTTATCCAACGTTTGAATTAATTGTCATCAGATGATGAATGATCATCTTGGATCGTATCCAATATATGACTAATTCGTTGAAACTTATTTCAAATGATTTAATCATATCATGAGCTTCGCTTTCATTAATAATTAAAGTCTCGGAGCATTGCATCAATTATGTAATCTCCTTGTCTCTAACTACTATAACGGGATGGCTCATGTCATTGCTTATTTTAAAAGGATTAAAATTACTTAACCATATTTGAGAACGTTTCTCAAAATTAACAGTCATAATTTGGTTTTACTAATCGAGAATTTAAACATAAATATAAAGTTTGCTAAAACTACAACATAAAAATGAAAATAAAAGAGTGTTGTTGTTTATACACGCAAAATCAAAAATGGTGTTTTGGTTTATGATTTTGCTCCCACCAGTCAACTACTTCCAATTGACTTTCAAGAATTTTTCAAAATTCTTTAGTGGTTTGAGATCCCATCTAGTTACCTCGATTCCCGGCGGTGGTCGATCAACCAAGATAATTTCGATAGGTAGGTAACCCTTTACCATTCACATCTCTATGTGATTCTCGGTGGTTGACTAGTCAACTCTTTGGCGATACACATCACTATGTGTTAGTCAACCCCTTGTCTCTAAAGTCATACGGCCTCGACGGTGGCCAATCACCGAAAGACCCTAGTCAAGTCATAACCCAATATTCACGAGATCTCATACGATCATATCTCAATAACGACGATATACCCGAGGTAGGTCAACTCCGGCGGTGGTCGATCGTTGGATCCGAACACGTGCTCTTCACCGTCGTTATAATATTGGGGGAGACAATATTTCGACTTGATTTTTGTTGTGGAAGTATTTATGTAAATTAATTCACTTAATCATGGTCTCATCAATTATATCTATCTCTATAGATATATATCCTACACATTTATCTAGATCGTGCCTAGTCATGCATCTATCGTATCATATAAAATAAATACAAGCACAAAATAAATAAATGCGTAAAGTAACCGGTATGATCATGGACCTTTCCTAGGTGCGGTTTCGAATACAAACTGATGAAACCGCGGGTCACAATCTAAGGTAGCTGCAACCGCCAATAGGATCTTTAATGCGCCATTCTCCAATGGGATCTTTATTCTTCTTTCTTTGCTCTCTATCTTCTGCTCCATTCTTGTTACATTTAATTCTATCTAATAAAATAAATACACCCGCCGCACACGGGGGGGAGCCAACGGGAATGGGATAATTGCGTAAAATAAACTAGGTCACGTTCTTCATAACGGCTCAGGACAATTTTAAACCAATGAAAAATTAAATCATTCACATCTATCCTATCGGTCGAGTCCACGATCAATCGGGGTCCATATAATCATATTATATCTACTATATCTAATCCATACAATAAAATCTTATGAAAAAGATAAAATTAAAATTTAACTACTTGCGTCTTAATTAATCAATTAACATTTAATCTATTAAATAATTTTATCCAATCAATTAACTAATTAACATTTAATTAATTAAATGATTTTAATCGAAAATAAAATTAACGATTAATTTTAAACGATTTTAATTTTAATTTTAATTAATTAGAACTATTCTAAAAATAAATCAAAATTAAAATTATTTCTCTTTGTTTCTTTCCTTTTGATTCGCAATCAAAGGGATGCTTTGGTTTCTAAACCAAATTTTTTAGCTTCGCCACTTTCCAAAATCAAAATTTTGAAGTGGCTTCAGCTAAGCCTTTACAAATCAAATATTTGAAAGGGCTGCGCTATTCCAAATCAAATATTTGGAAAGGCCAAATAATTTTAGTTTAAACGCCACTTTCCAAAATCAAAATTTTGAAGTGGCACAAGCCAAGCCTTTCCCAAATCAAATATTTGGAAAAGGGCTAGCCTATTCCAAACAAAGTTTGGAAAGGCCATTATTATTTTAATGCCATATGGCATCCAAATGGCCAAACTATTTGAACCATTGGTTACCCACATGCCCGAGCACACCGATCGATTTTTTTTTTTTTCATGTATTTTGCAAATCAAAAATTTCATCTATTAATTCGTGAAACGATAAAATTAACTAAATTAACATGCTTATTGCTTAAGGATGTCTGCCGAGTCGCTGTTAGAAATCTACGAGAACGGGAATCGTTAAAAAGTTATCGATTAAGATATAACTCCAAGTATAAGTCGTAGTTAGGATGTCACTTAGTCTATTACTTAAAACTAAAGGTTAGATACTATCCTAAATGTTAAAAACGAACTAACTTAAAACTAAGGTTTATAAAATCTACAATGTAAAAACGAAGAAGAAACGATGGGTAAAAACTTAGAAAAAACTTAGAAACGACGAGCTGTCACGACTCGACGACGACGAAGCGCCCAAGCACGCGGCCGGAAACAGTAAAATATGCGTAAAACACACTAAAATCCTGGAAGTAACTAAACGTAATAATAACAATCAATACTTAACTAATTTGTTTACCGATACTTAAAAGGACGGTAAAACAACAAGGATACACCACACAACCATCACACAACCATTCTTATGATCTAAACACGATTTATTGGTATGATCAATCACAATTCGACTAAATTCCTTTAAATCGAATTCTGTGGTTCTTGTTTTTTTCCAAGCAAAACAATTTAACGCTCAACACAAGATCATTAACTCGCTCCCAAATTAAACAACCCAATTAACATCACATGATTCCTCAAAATAACATTAATCGATCGATTGAAAAACTCTACTATTGAATCATATTTCCATATAAATTCAAAGCAACATATGGTTTCATTGACATTCCTATCTAATAAAACGCTTAGCAATCAATCCAAAATCAATCGATAAATAAAACGATGCTCGAATCATAAATAAAAATAAAACTAACTAATCATGGTTGTGATGACGTTGATGTGGTTTCATCCCGCTGTTTCACCGCGATGTGCTTAGCCTTGCATGCTTCATGATGATCCAAGATATGGTTGAAAGGAAGAAACTCATAATTCTTTAGGTTTGGTGCGGCTCCTCCAAGGGTGGAATATGCGGCTGTATGGTGTGTCCGTTAGTGGTTGAAATAACACGCCTATTTATAGAATTCTCGAGGCGGTTAGGTCAAACGGCACCGACGCCCGTCCAAAGGGGTGGACGCCACCAAAGTGCAAAACTTATTCGAAGTCGGCCGAGCCGGGTTGGACGCTGCTCTCGATTACGCCTGGAGACTCAGATGTAAAATATGACTCGACGCTTCATGGACGCCCGCACACTCGACGCTGCTCGATCTGGACGCCCGCCCAATATGCCGAGGATCGGATTTCTTCATAGTTATCCATTCTTCTTCAAGCCAATTCCATATTTATCTCTTGTAATTCGAATTGAGCCTCATTTATCCTCTTTATGCACTCAAATTAAGCACCTACATAATAGATAAAACATGGAAAACATGTAGTCATCCCCAAATAATAATAATTCAATAAATTTAACACATAAAAGCGCCCAAATTACACTTTTGACACTTCTAACCCCATTATTCACATTCACGCCTTAAACATATAATTTTCTAAAAATTACTAAAATACTTAAAGATATTGTTCTCTAATAATGCGATAAAACCATAAATTTCACCGAGAACAACTCCCCACACTTGAACTTTTGTTCGTCCCCGACAAAACAATCAAAACTATAGCTCAACTTTCATACACTCCACATAGATCTCTAACTCACGAACAAAAGATACAACAACTATAGCCAACAATACCATCACAGTAGATAGATTCAGTTGAATGTGTGACAAGCCCTTCTCAAATTTAACAAGACTTTCAAAGGAATATCCTCTCAAAAATTTCAATGACTATCCTAGGTATGCATAAAGAATAGCTTCACACTAAGCCTTCCCACGCACTCAATAGGATAATCCCTACAAGATATCATGCGGTTCTACTGGGTATAAGATCCATGATAACAAAGACTTCACTCTATTTTTATTCTTATTCATCATTTTTCAACATTTTCAAATTCAACGATATCGTAATAAGCTTTACCCATCATAGTAGAGTAGGACATTTCAAGATAATCCCTACCTACTCAAATCATAAGGTAGCTATAAACCTGACTCGTCGTGAGCTATTGGTCATCATAGTGGTATAGAGACATACGTGGTATACCCTACCTCACTCAAATCATTAACCCGCCTTTCGACAAACGATTTATTATGATTCACTACTTATTCATTTGTTTTTGCACATAAGTTACATCTCACTTATCACATTCAAACTTCATGATATTCACAAGACACGGTCTAACTCATGGTGTTACCATAATCGACCTTCTTAAGATACTCATCAAAATAATGAAAGGATATAGTTCAAAAACCTTGCTTCAATATCAAAGGCTTTCGTGAGTGAAAAATGAACACTATCTCCATAAAAGTAAAGACATGCTATAATTATCTCACTAAGTCACATACTATCATCGTTAGAAAACTACAACTAGCAAGCATTTAGTTTCAATCACATGCTCGAGATTTTACAAAAATTTTAAATTTCGCAGAAATTTAACATTCACTCATATGTCAAAGGATATAGCATAAAACATACCTGCACACCACTCCCCACACTTGAATCACATTATGGCCTCGTAATGTGCAAATAAAAGAAAAAGAAACTTAGTTGGTTGCAACAGTTGGTTGTCGATGAAAGTTGGCAGAGGTCAGCCGAGCATGAATGGACCGCTACAACTTGAACGGACAACACCGACATAAAAGCTTGCGAACTCGCTCAAAAGTATCTCGCAACACTCGACATACCATATAATCTCGGGTACAAGGGGTATATGAGCAGACAAAACATTCAAAGAAGACGTAAACGGAATAAACATCGCACAAAAACAACCAAGGTACTACTTCTATAATTAACTAACCTAAAAGAAAATAAAACAAAACTAGGTTGCCTCCAGAGCGCTTCTTTAATGTCATTAGCTTGACACAATCCTCAAAGTCAACCCGGTCGGGCCACTTTGGTTTAACCGCGCCACCTCATCGCCAGGATCGAGGGAAGGACCGAGGTTTGACCACAACCGCCACAAGTGAAGTGCCCTACCAAGTTCTTTAACTTGGCTTTCCAGACAAAGATCGACTTTCGCCTTCGTCTCAACTTTTCCTACATGTGGCACCAGCCGGAATGATAGGTTCCGGAATTGTGGGCGAAGCTTTTTAAGGGGAGAATGTCATCATTCAAGCAAAGAAGTCGGATGGAATCTCATCATAATGCAAAGATATCGTGCACGCCAACCAACTTTTGAAAGTATATGACCTCGTGTACTTCATAAGGTTGGCCAAAATACTTTTTCAATCTATGACCGCTCACTTTAAAAGGTTGACCTGCATTCTTTCAGGGAAATCGCTCCTCCCGGATGAACTTCGACAATTTCAAAGGGTCCGACCATCTCGACTTAAGCTTGCCAAACAAACAGATGTAATCTGTGTTGTAAAGTAAAGCCATCTCTCCTACCTTGAAATCTCTCGCCCTTATTCTAGCATCATGGAGCGCTGTTCTTTCCTTGCTCGCTTTTATGCTCAGAGGCCCCGAGTCCGATTCATCGAGCTCATGCAGCTTGCAGAATCTTTTCTCGCCACAGAGTCGGCTATCGGGTTCAAGTATTTAATAGCCCAAGAAGCTTTGTGCTCCACTGACCGGTAGATGGCACGCCTGCCAGAAACCATTTGAAAGGGCGACGCACTCCATAGGGGTCTTGAACGCAGACGATAAGCCCAGAGTGCGTCGTCCAATTTCGCACTCCAGCTTGATCTATTCGATTCACCGCTTTCTCCAAAATCCGCTTTAGACTTCTCGCTGCTTACTTCAACTTGGCCACTGGTTTGGGGTGGTATGGTGTACCAATCTTATGCTTGACACCATATCTTTCAAGAATTTTATCTAGTGGTGCATTACGTATGCGAACCTTCATCACTAATAAGGGCTCTAGATAGTTAAATCTAGTAAAGATATTCTTTTGCAAGAATTTCTTTACAACTTTGTGATCATTGGTTTGGGTGGCTATAGCCTCTACCCACTTGGAAACATAGTCAACGCAGACTAGATATATTTATTACCGCACGATGACGGGAAAGGTCCCATGAAATCGATGCCCCACACGTCGAAGACTTCACATTCCAAGATAGGCCTCAAAGGCATCTCCATCCTATTATCGAGCCTCCTACTTTGACATCCGCACACGCCTTTGCAAAAGGCAAAGGCCTTTGAACAGAGGGGCCAAGAAAATCCAATTGAAGGATTTTCGCAACAGCTTTGGTGCTCCGTAGTGTCCACCAAACAGGACCACTATGACATTGCTCTAAGATATCCAGCTTGTTCATGTTCCGAACACACCTTCTAAGCAACCCGCCTTTGCACTTTAAACAAATGTGGATCCTCCCATACGAGATACTTCAAGTCACCAAAACTTCTTCTTTTTCTCGACACGTCATCTCTTCGAGATGTCCAGCCGCTAAGTAATTGACGTAATCAAGATACCACGGCCTCACATTCTCTAGCCTCATTAATTGCTCGCTTGGAAAGTCAATGCCTATTTCTTTAGTGTTTTCACACCCTCGCTCACTAAGCGAGATAAGTGATCACCTACAACATTTTCGCTACCCTTCTTATCCTTAATTTCAAGGTCAAATCCTCGTAGGATCGTAATCCATCTCAATAACCTTGGTTTAGCATCTGCTTTTTCCATGAGGTAGCGTAATGTCGCATGATCCGGCCCAAACCACGACTCGAGACTCAAGAAGGTAACTTCAAACTTATCCATAGCAAAAACGATCGCTAGGAATTCTTTCTCTCGTAGTAGTGTAGTTACACCGAGCCGGGTTCAAAGTTCGGCTCGCATAGTAGATTGGTCTCGAACTTTTGTCAATTTTTGCCCTAGAATCGCGCTTCTATAGCGTAGTTAGAGGCATCGCACATGAGTTCGAAAGGTTTAGTCCAATGGGCGTGATCAAAATGGGGGCACTGGTTAACTTATCCTTTAAGCATTTGAAAGCTTCCTTACACGCATCATCAAAAACGAACTCTACTTCTCTTTCAAAGAAAGTTGATAGCGGCTTTGCTATAGTCTAAAAATCTTTAATAAAACGCCGATAGAAGTTTACATGTCCCAGTGAATCCTCGCACTCTCCTTAACTGCCTTTGGATATGACATTTTCTCAATGGCCTCTACTTTAGCCCTATCCACCGAATACCTTCACTGGACAACTTGTGTCCCAAAACAATCCTTCACAACTAGAAAATGGCATTTCTCCCGCTTAAGCACCAAATTTTTCTCAACACATCGAGTACCATATCTAGATTCCTTAAGATCTCATCAAAGCCGCCGCCAGAGATCGAGAAGTCATCCATAAAGACCTCCATGCATTGCTCTACAAGTCCGCTCAAAATGGCTAACATGCACCGCTGAAAAGTCGCGGTGCATTGCATAGGCCGAATGGCATTTCATGAAAAGCAAAAGTACTGTATGGACACGTAAACGTGGTCTTTCCTCGGTCATTAGATCGATGGCTATCCGGAAGTACCCGTAATATCCATCGAAAACAATAATATTTGTGACCACTCGCCTTTCAATTAGCCGGTCAATGAAGGGTAAGGGGAAATGATCTTTTGCGTTGACTTCGCTCAATCTGCGATAATCAATGCACTTATAACCAACCACAAGGCGTAAAGCAATTTCCTCCCTTTTTCATTTTTTTCACGGTAATACCCTTCTTTTGGCACAACTTGAGTAGGCTAACCCACTCACCGTCGGCGATGGCATAAATAATCCCCATATCAAGCCATTTGATGATCTCCTTTAACAACCTCTTGCATGTGCGGGTTCAGCCTTTCTTTGCGGTTGTCGACCTTTTTTTCGCTTCCTTCCTCCGCTCGATCTTATGCATGCATACATCCGGGCCGATTCTCCGATATCGCCCACCGCCATCCGAACGCGAGGATATGTTTCTCCAAAGACTTTGATCAATTTTGCCTCTTGCTCGTGCTCGAGTTTAGATGAGATGATTAGGGCAACTTATCACCGCCTTTAAGAAAGATGTATTTTAGATGTCGCGGCAAATGTTTCAACTCTAAGTCAACAGTGGTTGCTCGATGCTAGATTTTAACGGACCACCTTTTTCCATTTGAGTTTGGACCGTTGACTCAAAACACTTCATCCTCCCGGGTGTAATCCCGTAAAGGTATTGAATCACGCCATCAAAAGGAATCTCCCCGTCCGCTCGCTTTTTTCTTTGCAATGTGCAATCACCTTCTTAAGCTCTTCTTCTTCAAGTTCATCGGCAAGTCGCTCCCAATCATCCATCTCCCAATGGGTAGCTTTTCCGTAATTTGATTTCATCCCAACTTCCCATTAAAACTTCCTCTTCGCAAGGTTAAAGTCTCCACTGATTGAGCTCCTTCAGATCACTACCGCCATTCCTCGAATGTCCCAAATTTTCTGCTCACTTATAGCTCAAGATGCGCAAGTTGTTGAGACAAATTTCTACAAGTGACTACAGCCTCTTGAATGCTTGTTTTCTTCTTCTTCGTGATTTATGACATCCAGGGCTTCCTCATGAGCTCTTCATCGTGGTCGATTCATCCCCATAAATTGCTTCAATGAATGAAATTTCGAATTGGGGATTCTTCGTAACTTTTACCTTGCTCGATGGAAATGGAAGTGTCTCCTATTCTCAAGGTAATTTGGCCAATGTGGAAGTCAATGGTGGCGTTAGAAGGTGTCCAAGAAAGGCCGCCTAGGATCGTGGGCATTTCTTGTCGATTGGTAGTCCAATATAACCTACCGGTTGGAAACACCAATTGTTTAACATGGGTAAGGACATTGTTAACGCAACCGGCCGCTAAACGGCTAGATTTGTCCACCAATCAAGAGAGACGGGCGCCCCTTAGCCTTTTGTCCAACCCGAGACTTTTGCAAATGTTCAAAGGCATCACATTAACAGAGGCACCAGAGTCGCGATAAGACATTGTGGAACGGCGGCCTTCGATCATGCAAGAGATTGAAGGTCGTCCGGGTCACCACGCTTTATTGCAATGCTCGAGAAATTGCCGAGCATTCTTCGCTTAGCACTTCATCCGCCATTCCTTTCGCCTTCTTCTTATTTCCACAGCGCCCTTAAGAAACTTGGAGCATTTAGGCATCTCGCTTAACACTTCGGCAAGAGGCATAGTCACCATGGTTTTCTCTAAGCAGCCTTCCTCACTCCATCGTAAGTTTTATCGAGTTCAAAGTATTCTCATTTTTCTTTGTCGGATAAGGAAGGGTTTTCGGATGATTGATTGGAATTTGATTTTTAATGGCTTCATCCTCCTTATCCTTCCATCCGACAAACTTTTCGGCTTTCTTTTAGTCGTGGGTTCGCCATCCGACTACTCTTTTCAACATCCTCATCACTTTCCCCGAGGAATCATTATCATTCAGCTCTCGCCACCGTCGCTCTCTTCAGATTTGTTCTGCCGCTTATCCCCTCCCGAACTCATGGCGCCGTGAGGGGCTACTCTGCTTCCGGCGCCTTCTCGGTCCAACTTTCTTTCCGCTTCTAAGTGTAATCGCATTCAACTCCTCCTCTTGTCCATAATTCCACCGCGGTGTGATGGCATTATGTGCACCGACTTCGCTTTAGGATTTTTATCTCGTATAACTAGGCAAATTTTCCTTGGGGCCTCGCTTGCTTGTTGATCACCATCCGCCAATCTGCCTCTATCGCTTTTGACCGGTGGCTAGTGCTTGCACCATATCTACTAGCTCATCGAATTTCTTTTTGAGAGATAGAGGTGGGTCGTGGATTTTGGCGCTTGAGCCCAATTGCCTTGGGGCTTTTGATTGTTGGAGTTGAAGGACTGGTTGAATTGATGCGCCAGGTGGCGATAATAATCGCTTTTTCATGGATTTTAAAAGTTACGGTTTGGATTATAGCTTGATTGACCGTAATTTTGATTGAAATTACTTAAAAGTTTGATTCTCGTTGCCTATCGATTCACTTCATCTCCTCCGCTCATTGCTTGCTCGCTGCGCTCCCGTAAGACTCATATCCGCCGATCCCTTCGTTGTCGCATTTGTAAATTAGCCATCCGCTGGTTTATCATTTCCACTTGAGCAACCAACTTCGTGGTCACAGATCGCTTGCAAATGCATTTCCTCTTATCTTCCTCAACACGGGTCTTCCCAGAGGTTGACCACATGTTGTTCTTGGCAATTGTTTCACTTACCTATAGCAAAGATCATCTCCTCCTCCCTAAAAGATCCATGAGTCGTGGAATCTAGATAATCTCTATTGGGTTGAGTAACACCGATAGAATAATTCTAGGAGTTCATGTCGAGTGTATCCATGGTTGTGGCATTTCCTCATTAACAAATTCAACCTTTCCTGTGCCTTTCCTACGCTTTCTCCTTCTAATTGCTCAAAATTAGCTATATCACGCTTAAGGCCCATTATCGCTCCAGAAACGAATTTCAGAGCAAAGGCTCTTTAACATCGGCCTGTATATGAGAGAGTGATGGGGTAAGGATTTGAACCATCTGCTTGCTTCACCTTTAAAGCAAACGGGAAAAGTTTCACTTAACAATCTCGTAATCAACACCGGATAATGGCTCGCTTCGCAAATTTGAACAAAAGTGGACAAGAAGTCACGAGGATCTTCTTGAGCAAAGGCCGTGAAAAGAGCTATTTTGGACCACCCAACCACTCCATTCTTCGATCGAAATGTACTTGCCCCATATCCGGAGGTCGACAGGTTCATGCCCTCCAGAAGTCTTGGTTAAGATAAGGGGCATAGGGTCTTGATTTAGCCGGGCTTGCCGGGCTTGATGGAGTTGTTGCAATTGGTTTTGTAGCCCACCTTGTCGATTCGTTGTTGTTGTAACAAACAGATTTGTTGAAGGAGCCGATTCAAATTGAGCTTGAGGTCCGGATTTTGATTTGGGAGGGTCGGATTAGGAGAAACTAGATTCGGATTTTGAACTTGGTCACCATGATGTCTAGATCGGGAAAAAGCCTTCTTCTTAGGATGGACCGCTCCTGCCTCGATCAAAGAGGAGAGGTCCTTCTTGCTTCGGGTTTGCATAAACCAGGAGGACAATTCAGAGGTCAACATCGACTAAAAGTCGTTGATGTAAGAGTTAACCTTGGAATACAAGCTAAGAGAAGAAAGGAGAAGAACAAGAAGGATAGATTTAACGGGCGCTCGTAATCGTGAACGAGCGCCTGTTTCAGTGAGTTCCCGGACGGGCGCCTGGTTCAATAGACGCCGCCTGGTATACTAAAAGCAGCTCAGAGGCGTTTTACTAAACAAACGGGCGCTTGGAGAGGCCAGACGCTGCTCGATCGCTAAACAGATAAAAGGGAATTTTTCTCGTAATGAACGGGCGCTCAGATGATTGGACGCTCGCTCAAAAGCCAAAAACGAGGGTCGAGCGTAAAAACAACAGAAATGTAAGATAAACAAACCGAGACTAAGGAAAACAAAACTAATCTAAAACCTAAGAAAGTTACTAACTAGAGAAACTATACCTATTTAAGATCCGACAACCGCTATCGATTCCCCGCAACGGCGCCAAAAACTTGTTCGTTAAAAACGTGTTTTAAATTTATATTATCGAACACCCCAAGTATAAGGTAACGTAGTAAAGGATGTTGCCGAAGTCGCCCTAAGGGAATCGTAAAGTTATCGATTAAGATATAACTCCTAAGTCGGTTATGTCATTAACTATTACTTAAAACTAAGGTTTATACTATCTACAATGTAAAAACGAAGAACAAGGGTAAAATCACGTAAAATAGAAAAAAACTTAGAATCGATTTAGCGTTCACGACTCGACGAGCGCCCAAGCACGTGGCCGGAAATGTAAAATATGCGTAAAACACACTAAAATCCCGAAGTAACTAAACGTAATAATAACAATCAATACGAACTAATTTGTTTACCGATACTTAAAAGGACGGTAAAACAACAAGGATACACCACACAACCATCACACAACCATTCTTATGATCTAAACACGATTTATTGGTATGATCAATCACAATTCGACTAAATTCCTTTAAATCGAATTCTGTGGTTCTTGTTTCCTTTTCCAAGCAAAACAATTTAACGCTCAACACAAGATCATTAACTCGCTCCCAAATTAAACAACCCAATTAACATCACATGATTCCTCAAAATAACATTAATCGATCGATTGAAAAACTCTACTATTGAATCATATTTCCATATAAATTCAAAGCAACATATGGTTTCATTGACATTCCTATCTAATAAAACGCTTAGCAATCAATGCAAAATCAATCGATAAATAAAACGATGCTCGAATCATAAATAAAAATAAAACTAACTAATCATGGTTGTGATGACGTTGATGTGGTTTCATCCCGCTGTTTCACCGCTGATGTGCTTAGCCTTGCATGCTTGTGATGATCCAAGATATGGTTGAAGCGGAAGAAACTCATAATCTTTAGTGGTTTGCGCGGCTCCTCCAAGGGTGGAATACGCGGTCTGTATGGTGTGTCCGTTAGTGGTTGAAATAACACGCCTATTTATAGAATTCTCGAGGCGGTTAGGTCAAACGGCATCGACGCCCGCCCAAAGCGGGTGGACGCCACCAAAGTGCAAAACTTATTCGAGTCGGCCGAATGGGGTTGACGCTGCTCGATTACGCCTGAGACTCAGATGTAAAATATGACTCGACGCTTCATGGACGCCGCTTCACCTCGACGCTGCTCGACAGTGGGACGCCCGCCCAATATGCCGAGGATCGGATTTCTTCATAGTTATCCATTCTTCTTCAAGCCAATTCCATATTTATCTCTTGTAATTCGAATTGAGCCTCATTTATCCTCTTTATGCACTCAAATTAAGCACCTACATAATAGATAAAACATGGAAAACATGTAGTCATCCCCAAATAATAATAATTCAATAAATTTAACACATAAAAGCGCCCAAATTACACTTTTGACACTTCTAACCCCATTATTCACATTCACGCTTTAAACATATAATTTTCTAAAAATTACTAAAATATTTAAAGATATTGTTCTCTAATAATGCGATAAAACCATAAATTTCACCGAGAACACGCAATGAATTCAAAATTTGATTTCCTTTTACCCAAGATCGACTTCGTTTAAGCAATAAACAAACAAGTAGTAGACGGTGGTTACCTTGGTTGATCTAAAAGATCGACGCTTGACCGTCTAAGCGAGAGTAGTTCCATAGAGCCGCCAAGTGTTCGGCCTCTACCGCTAGTCCACACACTAATGTACCTACCGAATCCCATCATGGATTGCTATTGGAAAACTCCGGTTGCTAGACCGGCCCTTTTCCCCTCTCTCCAACTCTCCAAAAGATGCTCTCTATTTTACACAAGAACTATTAGCTCTTGGAATTACGATGCATAAAAGATTTTGACACCCACCTCCTATTTATAATGAAAGTGGCGCCGAAGGTGTGGAGGAGAAGAAAACCTTTTCCCAATAAAATAAGGAAAATATAATTGATTGATTTATCTCATTTATTACAATATCTCATATTAAATAAATCTAGTGATATTGTCAATATCTCATATTGAATATTTCAAGATATTGTCAATATCTTATATTGACAATATTTATCTTTTATTATATTACCATAAATCAATTTACATATGTGTATATATCACATATATATTACACATATAAAAATCTATTAATATCATATATATATACATGCATACTTGCATGCATGCAAATCCAATTTGCATTTAATGCACACACACACGCATTCATTCACAATATATATATATATTATTTTATTTTATTAATATCTAATATTAATAATAGTGTAATATCATTAATTAAATTGCACAATCCAAGTTGTATCTTTATACACAATAATATATGCGCCTTTAGCCATTAATTGGCTTCCGAATATTCTTTAATTAATATAATATTATTAATATCTTGTATTTAATTTATTCATAATAAATAAATACCACCATATTAATTTACCACTATAACCTTTATAGTCTCGAGATAAACTTTCCTTATTTGGTTATCATCTATAACCACATTTTAATCCGCTAGATGTTCTTATGTGTGTGACCCGATAGGCTTCCGAATATGTTGGCCGTAGACACAAAGTGCAAATTACTTAAAATGCCCTTCATACTCTAACGATCACGGATAGCGTCAAAGAACACACCGTGACTCCCCAATCATCGGAAGAGTCAAATGCAATGACTACTACCTTTCATGTGAAACAGCTTATCGTGTAACTTACAATCCTATCAGTAATAATATCCATACGGTCGTTAGTTGAGTGTCAAAACATCAACGACCGTATCTTATAATCCTGGATATCATGCCTCTCAAGTAACACATTTACTCCCACTTTGCAAAGATTCACGAGAGTAAGACATTCCTTATAAGAAGGCCATTTCGGATATTCGATCCCAATCATAGATACGCGATTCCCGGACGACCAATCATGTATACTCCGTGATGCTTCAAAGATCATACCCAATCACTACCGCATGATCGCCCGCGGGCTGTGGAAACCTCAATAGTGTCAAAGCATGACAATCCACACCGTGATGCCACGAAGACTCCGGTCTTAAGGATAATTACACAACCGCCACATAGTGTGACACTTATCCGTAAGTGGGTCGCCTAACGCACGATTCTCTAATACACGCCCACGCATACCCAAGTGTCTCTACACTTCGATAGACGAGATCTATCCTCGCCCCTAAAGATGTAAGACATCTAATACGTATAGCCTGCTCATACTATCAATGCCCTGCTTAATAGTACATCACCAGTAGACATTTAAGTATCAAACTTATTAAAGTGATTAGAGATCTCATCAACCATAATCGCCTATCATGGTTTCTCTATCACGCTTTAATACTAAGGACGTTATCATATAACAATTCATAATTGGTTCTTTGAAGAATGTATATATGACAACATAAAAGCCATTTAATATATGTACAAACACAAAGAAATAGTAGAAATGATCCGACCGGTCGGATTCCGGTCCAACCCGATTGGGTTTAGACACTATTCCAACAAAGTTAAACAAATGGGAACGTTGACAAAAGTGGCTCATCTAATAGATTTAAACATCTTCTTCAAGTTCCCTATTATACTACCCCAATTTGAAGACTTTCATTAATTAGTAGGTTATATTGATTAGGAAAAAATAGGTATAAGTCCATTTTCCCTCCATTAATTAAGAATTAATCCACACTTCTTTTTTTAGTTACAATAAGGACAATTTTTTTCCTATAGACCATTTTACCCTAATTTTCAATTTCTTCTTCTTCCGATTGATCACCGAAAGACTTTTCTTTCAATGGCTCTCTTCTTATGTCGGATTTTGGATTTTCTTATCGCAGTTGTCAAACCCTAATTTCAAAGCAAGCTTGAATCAAGAAACCAAAACTTCAACAAATGCAAAGAATTGAATTGTAATAGAAAAGATTCACCAGAAATGAATCCGAAAGGTATATGCCAGAGGTGGAGGAGAACATCAGGGCCATAGCAGCACCACTTGGTGGAAGAAGACAATCCAAAGCAGATCGGATTTCGCCCAACAAATGAGAGTCTTTCTCCCGCAAGCCGATTGAGATGGCATGTGCAATTTTCGCATTTTCTTCATCTTTTGTTCTGCTTTTTTTTGGAAGATGAAGGTAGCTGCCGGAAAACTCCACTTTTCATGGGGGTGCGCTTCCCGAGCACCATATTCACCGAGCCGCATCATTACCTAAACCATCATTTTCTTATTCACTACCATTCTTTTGTATACAGATTTACTTAATTTTATTGCATTTTCTTCTTTGATTTGATTACTTGACATTTAATTTTCTTTTTTCAATCAATTACTCGAATTTAATTGCAATCGATAATGATGATGCGAGGAGGAAGAAGTAGTAACGTTGTGATGTATTTGATATTGTAAGCCGATTTTGGAGAATGTATACTAATTGTAAGTGTGGCAGAGTATCCATTGCCAATGAAGCATAAAGTATTGTCCCTATGGGTCATGAAAATGTTTCTTATTTGATTGAGTTTTATCATTCTAAAGGCTTGAATGTATGGTTACAACCATGGAACATATTGTGCATTTTTATTTTTATTTTTATTTTTTAACAGATTGTGCAGTTCACCATAGTAATTCAGCTCATTTTGACGGGTAATCTAAACTCATGAATGGTGAAGAACAATGGATGAATCAAAGCTCAATTCATGGGTTTCTTGTTATTTTGTGTTTAATTCATAGTTTGTCATGTAATTTTGATTTGTAGGCTTCAAGAGGGAAGATTCTTGAAGTAGTCCCTTGAATTAAACCTTAAATTAGCTTTATATGAGTCCGACATCGTGTTATCGAGCATCTGTGGTGCCTTATATGACATCATATCGATATTGTGTGTCTTATATGAGCCGATATGATATCGTGACCCTTGAATTAAGCCTTGAATGAGCCTTATATGAGCCGATATGTGTGTCTTGGAAGTAGTCACTTGAATTAAGCTTTAAATGAGCCTTATATGAGCCTCGACACGTGTTACCGATATTGTTAATATCACAATGTATTGTTAGTAAAAGGCGCCATTGCAGTGGTTTTGGCCTGTGTGATCAAGGTTGTTGATTCAAAATGGTGAGACAATGTCTGGTGTTTCATCACAAGTATACAAGAAAAATCAAGATCATCACACGTGTAAGAGCTTATATGTTGCATTTACATACTACTAGTTAGTTGGTTCTCGTAAATCTATTTTTTTTTTTTATTTATGAAATGGCATGAGTAATCTTTCTTGATGTAACTTAATTATCATAAATGTTGATGTTAATTAAAGTTGTTTATCATATATGTTGTAAGTTTTTTCCCATTGTGATTGAATGTGTTTTTTTGGGTGTTAATGTGATTACATTATTGTCCAAATGATTTTTTGTTTACGATTTGTTTCCGTTTTAATCCATAAAGGAATATTGGGTGTCGGTGTTGTTGTAAAGCTTGCCGAGTCCATGATTTTTGTCTAATCCCACAATCGCTATTGTTAATGGTAATGGTATGGTAATGATGTTATCGACATCGTGTTATCAAATCGTGTTATCGAGCATCGTGTTAGTGTAAATGCCGCGATTAAATTCGATTTCCATAACTACGCCGTAAAGGGTATCATATGAGATCTCAAAATGAAGAGAAAAAATATGAACTTTGGTGAAAGAATTTTGATGATCGGTGTTTTAAATCAAAAGTTACGGGTTGTATATAAGAAAACGCTCCGATTAATGCAAATGTTTTTTCGGCTTTCAAAATTTACGCTTCGAGGCTATCGTATGAGATCTCAAGATAAAGAGAAAAATGAATTTTGGTGAAATTTTTTGATGATCGGAGTTCTAAATCAAAAGTTACTATTGTTTGAAATTGAACTTTAAAACAAAAAAGAAAAGAAAAAGAATTAGACGAACCGCTTATACTTCAGTAAAAGGGTGAAAATGCATGATATTTCCGCTAATGATAGAATGGGTATTTTTGTCCTACGGAAATTATTTGGCCTTAACGCAACTAAAAAGAAAGATGTCCGCTTTATTTATTTTGCATTGAAAAATGGAATTTGACTCATTCTCCCTATTGATTAATTAAATGATAAAAAAAAACTTCAATTATGAGCAAGTATTGAAATCAGTCTTGTCAGACGTCTTGCATTTTTTTTTTCAGACCTAATTTTACTGGCATTAGTAATTCAAAAACGGTTAAATTATAACCATAAGGCCCTCGCTCGATCCTACAAGTGAAGTGATGAGATGTTAATCATGAGACTCAAGAGACTGTGGCCGGCGCTACTTAATATATCCTCTACATAAAGGGGCCGCCCCTTTACGGACTCAACCCCACCCTCCCGCTTTAGGAAACAACTCGCACTACACCACCTCAATCGCTTACCACTAGGTCATATCCATGGGATTGACATTAGTAATTCAAGTCTCCGTTGTAACTGTCAACGAGAATATTTTTTACCCGTAGATATATCTACGGATAAATACACCCTCTTAGATATTGTAAAGCATACTACCTCCGTCCTAAAATGTAAAGTCCATTTATGTTTTTTCACACTGATCAAGAAAGTTTGTTAAATTGGTTATGTGGTCATTAATTTTAATGAAAAGGCATCCCTTGATCATCATTAATGCGAAGTATTGAAAAATAATGAGTATATAATTAAAGAGAGGTGAAAAAGATAAAAATGTAATAAACGCCTATTTGTTATCTAAATTGACTTTAGAAAACAAAAAGCCTAAATAGATTTATATTTTTGACGGAGATAGTATTTATATACGGTATATCTTTTTTGGAAGGAAAAAGAAGCAAGGAATGTAGTTTT
This sequence comes from Gentiana macrophylla, assembly GCA_026214975.1. Taxonomy (NCBI): domain Eukaryota; kingdom Viridiplantae; phylum Streptophyta; class Magnoliopsida; order Gentianales; family Gentianaceae; genus Gentiana; species Gentiana macrophylla. Next base: position 1,250,080 of record CM047806.1, on the reverse strand, counting down.
CACCTGTATATATTATCTTTGGGCAACATGACCATGTGGATATATATAAGGGGAGTTGTTTAAAAGACAATGACAAAAAAAGAAGGAAAATTAAATCGTGATAAATAAATATAAATTGAAATGATAGCGACAAATCCACTGCTCATAACTCCAAAGTAAAATCGACCTCAAATCTAATGTTTTACTATCACAAATAAATGTTAATACGCCCTATTTATCCGTAAAAATATTTCACTATCCTCTTTATATATTTCTATATTCTAATTGGTTTTTTTCCCATAGATAATTCAAAATCATACCATATGGGGATATGGTTTTTTCCGTAATTATTCAAAATCATAATCATTAGGGAATACTTAAAATACAACAAAGTAGATATAATTTTCCCAATTAGAAAACAAAGTAGGTATAAAACATCGAAAAGTTTGATGTATCTCAACTGTTAAAGTGTCACACATCTAGAGGAACACCTTATTAATTAACACTTTTATCGCATTAATTAATCTTTGGTTAGCATAGTATCTTGATCAAGGGACACTTGAAAAATATACTTAAAAACATATTATTTCATACAGATACTCAAAAGTTAATAACATTCAAAATACGCTCTGTAAAGATCTCATAGCGCCAGTAGCTATTTCATTAAACGAATACGTAGCTTAATCACCACTTAAAAGTTTTTCAAAAGATATTTTTCAAACGTTATTCTTCTGGGACGATACCACACAAATAATATACTTTTAAACATGTTTTTTAAAGTTTCCCTTGATCAATTCTTCACCTCTTTCCGTTTACTCCTAAATATGTGGAGAAAAAAGGGATAATTAGTAAATACGGCTCTTTTGGAAAAAAATTAGAAGAAAAAGGTTGTTATTCTTTAGTGAAGTTTAACCCGCGATTTTTTCCCGCTTTTTCACAACGCTGCACGATCTTGGGGCCTCAAATCCCTAATGGTCACTCCTTCCCAAACAGTGCTTTTTAATGGCTCAAAAACACCTAAAACGATAAAAATTCAAATTTTGTGCTAAAACCGTTTTTCCCAACTTTTTGGTCAACAGACCCGTTTTAACTCAATGCCCCAAAAAAAAATGGTGTGATGTGCAGCATTCCCATCAAACAATCTCTACAACACATACAAAACATTTCCAAAATTCTTTTCTTTTCTTTTCTCTCTGCCCCTGCCCCTGCCCCTGCCCCTTTAATCTAACATCTTCGATTACATAAATAAATAAATAACCAGATGGGGGCATACAGAGCCGATGATGATTATGATTATCTGTTTAAGGTGGTTCTGATAGGAGATTCAGGTGTCGGAAAATCAAACCTTTTGTCTCGATTTACACGTAATGAATTCAGCCAAGAATCTAAATCCACCATTGGCGTCGAGTTTGCTACCCGCAGTATCCAGGTTGATGATAAGGTCGTCAAGGCCCAGATTTGGGACACTGCTGGCCAAGAAAGGTACCCCACATTCATGGCATCCATATATACATATACGTGTGTGTTTATGATGATTTGAAAGCATTTTTTGTTTTTGTATACAATCTTTTAATTTGTGTATGTAACTATGTATGTAAACATGGATAATAGGTTTAATGGTATATTGCTTGTTTGATCCGTTCATTTATGAGTTGAGCGGTTTTTAACTACACCATAACAAATCTATCGTTTTGCACTATTGCATAATCTACTTTGGACAATCGAATTGACTTTCCGGTGTTTGATTGTGAATCGATCACCGCTATTTCACAACCATAGAATCAAAGTTTTTGCATTACATCACAATCGATTTTTGACGATGGATTCTAGAGGTCACAACTCGATTTTATTGGTGTTTGATTGTGAATTGGTAGCGGAAAGTCGATACTCAACTTTAGAATCAACTTTTTGCTCGCTTGATTTTTTTCGTGTGGTGTCCCAACAAAGGCAAAGCGTTAAAAGCGCCTTATTTAATTTTGAGGCAATTGTAATTTCTATTCCAATTTGAATTAGATTTGTTTTTACCATCAACATTCTTAATCAAGAATGGTTACATTTGAATAATTTGGTAATATATAATAGACATTTTGATTTTGCTAATTTAAACAAAGGAAACTAAGGTATAGATAATTTGATAAATGAAGCATTAATTATATGATCTGATTTATTTCTGGCTGTATATGATCTATATTATGAAGGTATCGTGCGATCACGAGTGCATACTATCGAGGAGCAGTCGGAGCATTAATAGTGTACGATGTTACACGACACGTGACTTACGAAAATGTGGAGAGATGGCTAAGGGAGCTACGCAACCACACGGATGCCAATATAGTGATAATGCTAGTTGGAAATAAAGCAGATCTCCGCCACTCACGAAGCGGTTCCCATCGCAGATGCGAAAAGATTTGCAGAGAGGGAAAACACGCTTTTCATGGAGACTTCGCGCCGAGGCTTTGAATGTTGAAAACGATTTACAGAAGTACTCACGCAAATCTATCGCGTCGTAAGCAGGAAGGCACTCGACATTGAGATGATCCTGCAGCTTTGCCTAAGGGACAAACCATTAACATTGGATCAAAAGATGATGTATCAGCAGTCAAGAAAGCTAGTTGTTGCTCTGGTTAATTTATATAATTAGATGCAAATATCTATATATTCCACACATTTTGTTACACTAATTAAATGTGTAGTACCATGTGTTGTAATTCATTATTAACTGGGGTTTTATTAATTTCTTATAGGAAGACATGAATGTAAAGATTGTTTGATAAAATCTGATACCCTCTTTGATATTCTTTTTTATAAGTTAGGGGAGATGTTGCAGTTTTATTATCACACATGAGATAAGGAGGAAAGCAAAAAACAAATGTTTTATTATGATTCTTCTTTTAATTTTATCCCTTTCTTAAATGTGAGCAGTATGATGTTTACCCCCACCAAGAAACATGAGTTAGCATATTTTTACCCGTCCGGATAACGCCTTCGATGTTCACAAACTGTCCCAATTTATACTTTTGTCCCACAGATATTTATTGGGCTCATGTTAAACGTATTATTCATGTTAAAACACTGATGATAAGCTTACGCTTTAAAAGAGATAAAATGTAAGCAATGCAAAGATAAATATGGCGGAATTGATAACAACACGTAAAACAAAAAGAACACGTTGATTTAACGTGGTTTCCGGCAAGCAGCCGACTACCCACGGACGTAAAATGAGATATTTTATTATGCATGTAATTATAAGGTTTTCACAAGTGTGTGAACAACACTCTTGATAGACACACTTTTGCATTGATTACAACATTGGTATTTATAGCACAAATCCCATACCCTAACAAACCAAATATCTTTGTCGGAATTGTCATAAATACCCTAGTTGTGGACCTCACCCACCTGTTATCTACCGATTTAAACTCGGCTTCAAAATGACTTTCTAGACTTGTAATCAATCGCCCAGATGTAGAACTCGCCTATACTCAGCAGATCGACATCGATCGGCCGACTTTAAGAAACTTACTTGCATTTCATCAAACCGACTTTCACAGAATCAATATACTTAATCGAATCGACCATCATTCGTTGTCTCGCTTTTCCAGATTAGTTCTACCAGATTATTCATCGCTTAGAGATCAAGTCACCAAAATCAAAATTGCTATTCAGCAAGGACCCTTGATTATTGCATTCGATTTATCGCTACCGCCACCACGCTGCATGCATTTTCTCGACACGTATTGAGTTGTAATATAGATGATTATTCCTCCACTAGTGCATATGTTATTTGTTTGGGTCGAAATGCGCTTTTTATACTCCAGAAGCAATCTATCATTGCCCGGTCATCTCATGGAAGCCGAATACTGTGTCTCATGGTTCTATTGTTGCCGAACTCACTTGAGTTTCTTTTCTTCGCTTCGTGATCTTGGCCATTCGCTTCATGTGATTTATTGTGATAATCTTGACCCTACCAGCCTGCTCTAACTCAGATTTCACTATCGCATGAAGGACGTGCCTCACTACGATTGCGATGTTCACTCACAGATCAATTGGCCGATTGTCTCACCAAGTCCTTGCCCCACCCATTTTTCATCTTCATCGAGACAAGTTAGCCTCCGCCCCGCCAACTTGAAGTGGATGGTGATAGCAATATTATATTCTATATATTTGTAAATATTCTAGATAATTATTATCTGTGAAATATTTGTTTAGTTGTGTTCAGTAAATATTCTAGATAATCATTTGTAAACGCTGCTCCACAAGTATGAATAAAATTTATTTTCTATGTACTTGTGTTAAATATCTTTTGTCGTGAAAACGACTGCACATTCTTTGGTCTTTCGACTTAGAATTGAAAGCATTTTCGATTGATGCTTCTCAAAGGGCATCATGTTGACCTTATATAGGCTCTACACGCAAATAGTTTTTTGTTGAAACAATTACATCGTAAATAAATTTGTAAGAGAATTATCAGAAACTAAACAATTACTCATAAGATTAAGGAACTTACAGATTTTCAAGTAAACAACCTAATTGTTGATATCACAAATAAATTTGATGATCGATCTTGTGAATTTCTCAAGTAAATTTGCAATCGATGTCAAGAAAAGATTCAATGAAGTGCGCTTAACTAATAGGAGAGTGAAGACAAAGAAATGTGAACGGCAATACACAGAGCTCTCTGATCACCGTGATTATTATGTTCTTCAAGGTGGAAATGTAATGAAAACGGAAATCAACATGATTAGCAAGGAGTAAATATACTTTTGATATATGTACCGCCTCAGTATTAGTGAGTTTTTTTTCCTTTTCTTTGGGCGGAGATTATGTTCGCTAATGTTTGCATGTACGCTTGGCGTTGTTAATTAACTTGTATGGTGACACAATTATGGGTCACAATTGGAGTCACTTGATTGGTTTTGTAATGCTCGACTCTGGCTTAGCATCTTGTTAGCCTTAGCGCTTTTTCAATAAAAATGTTGTTGTTCAAAACAAACAAAAAAAAAATTTCAAGATCATATAAAACCATGTTGTGACACTTGTACTGACCGAGTGATTGTGTGTATGGCATTTACACTTTTATGCGTTACAATTTTAATTTTATGAAAGCACCATGTTGATGACACTTGGTCTTGATGAAAGCACCATCTTCTTAATAAAAATATGCTCATCCGTCTCGACCCTATCATATTCCGAAAAATCATCCCCACCACGACGACACGACGCAAAAAGAAGAAAGAAAAAAGATATAAAACCAATAAAACGAAAGGTAACCTTTGTTGACAAAGCTTTTGTGCAATGGGACCGGCTCCTCGATCTTCTGAAATATATATGAAAAGTGTCAGCAAAAGTGAAAGAAGACAGTTCTGTAAAAACTTATACTTCCAAGAATCAGAACGCCTGCTCTCGACACCGAGTCCTTATCCGAAAAGGAACGCTCGCACGTATAAAATAAAAATGAATTCACTTTATACGTAAGCCTCTACTACGTCGTATCAAAAATAAGCAAACGGAAGCAAAAGACTCGAGTATAAAATTCCAAACAATCAAGAATAGATATGAAATCTAAAGATGGAAATGTAACTTATTACATTCAAGGAAAATACGAATCCAAAAGAAAAGTACGATATTCTCCAAAAGAAATGTAACGATACTACAAGTCTCGAAAGCACCAAAAGTCTAAATACCTAAGAAATGAATAGCTAAATAAATAATGTAAAGTCTTCAATGAGGCGCCTTCAAACGCCATCATCGAACTCCTCCTCGTAAACAATATCAACTCTGTTTGTTTTCTCACCCCCAAACACATAGAAAACATGCATTTGAGGTAAGTACAACGACTTAATAAGAAAGAGAAGCTATGACAACAATTATAATTTATAAAGTGAAGATAATTAAAAGTGTAGTTGATTATGTGTGACCGACTGATCTAGTGGTTCACTCCATGTCCATCAACATGAATTGACTAAACGCCTCTACTTAACTTATCTATGTTACAACCGCATTCAAGCGGCACTACGCTGTATCCACTTTGGGACACTCTTGGCAACATATTAGTGGATCACACCAATATCCACGGAGGCTAGAATAGGTAGGCCCCGATAGTACGCGACATCTCAAATGGAGTCCCTCCGCATTTAAGGTTTTTTGACTCCACGGAGTTCTTCCACCTTCAGAGGTACGCATACATCGCGATATAGATCGGTGCCTATCCAAGAGAGACATGTTGTTTAATCTTTTACTAGTCAAGACGTATTTTATTAGTGGTGATTAACTAGCCACCTAAGTGTTTTCAATTAATCTCCTCACATTAACTACTCTCTTCCTAGACCACTAGACATTAACAAGGCCTAGCAATTATACTGCATGCTGATGAATGCTAATTCATCAAAGCACAAGCCTATCATGTCCTTCCGACGGATCCGAACTTCAACTCCCTTTAAGAGAACATTCGGTGTTTTAACTGAACGAATCAGAAGTTCAATTCAGGCTTGTTTTATTTATACCGTGTTATCGTATCATAAATAAGGGTTGGAAACAATAATAATACAATTATAAAACCCAAAACCAAACTAGAATGATAAAACCGTAAAAACAAAGTAACTTCAGCCGACGCCCGCTTGACCTCTCTTATGGACGCCCGTCCACTAAACCCCGTGACGCCCGTCCGCCTAAAACAGCTTACATCCTTAATCGTATCTAACTCGTGACGCCCGTCGCTTATTGCAAACGCCCGTCTGGCTATTAGGTCTCGAACGCCTGCTCGCCTAAGTCGACGCCCGCCCGCCTGGGTTTTTCCTAAAACGCTAAGATCGATAAAACTCGATTTTCTCGACTGCTTTATCTTAATTAGCATCGAATTAATCCTAAAAACGAGAAACTATATCTAATCCACTACAACATCTATGATCCTTGATCAACATAAAAGCACAACTTTTACTAGCATCTACACGCCTCAAAATCATAATATAACTTTACTTAATTATAACCAAATCATAGGAAGAGTTTCTTACCTAATTGTCGCTCCAAAACAAATCCAAACAAATTTCGTAATCCCCGCAATTCTTCCAATCAAATCGATATCCAAACGCTGTTCTTCTCACAACGATTCCAAATCTTCGCCTGATCCAAAACGGTTACGCTTTTACCTCGTAAATCGCGAAAAACTATCCAAGCCCTATTTTCTCCTCAAAAAAATTGCGCAGAGAGAGGGAGATATAAAAGCTGAATTTCTGATTTGATTAGGTTATGGGATTATTGTGTGTTAATTTTCCCTTAAATACCAATTTCCTATAAATCCCTTTTTTCCTTAATTGTCCCTTTAATTACCAAAATCAGAATAATCCCTTAATTAAATACACATAACTCAAAATTACATATATTTAATTAATACAACACTTAAACTCCAATAAAAGAAAAGAAATCATAATATTTCGCTTTCGCAGAAACGACACGCCCGCTCTTTCCTAAAATCGAATATTACAAAGAATACTCAACATTGACAACAAATCCAAAAACAATACGTGATACTAAAATAGTCCCACATGAAAGAAATGTGATAGCATGATCTTTACAGGGAAATCTAATTTTCAACGCGAAAGGGGACTAAGGACAAGGTCGCCAATACGATGAATGAATCGTGACGTGCTCAATCACAACAAAATTTAATTACAAGGTTTAATCTCTCGATGATCCAGAAGTCCAAGAGGCGCTTGATCACGGTTTTTGACCAACATCGATCCAACACGAAGAAGATGGAACAATTACACAATTCAATTGCATGTAAGTATAAGAAAGCTCCAAAGTCAATTTTGAAATATAAGGAGGAAAACAATTACACAATTCAATAACATATTCAATGCCAAGTAATGAAGATATAGAAGAGTACTAAATTCAATTTGTGGAAGTTCGAGTTGAAGATATAGAAGAGTGCTAAGTTCAATTTGGTGAAGTCCATTAAATGAGAAGCAAAGCTGAAATGTTCATTGAGGCCTTTATCAAATATCTTGTAGTGTGTGGCAGTTAGGAATTAGTTGAATTTCAGCTTCCACACCCTATATAAAATATAAATGAGATATGAGGCATGGAGAACGAACTCAATTAGAGTGATGAGTAAAAGCTAATTTCTTTATATCTGTTCGTTTCATTTCACAACAAATTGTGATTTGAACTCTCTATCGAATCAAGAAATTTTCCTTTTCAATTCTTACCATCCATGATTTACAGCTAGTGCATGTATTTTCTCCAGTTTATCTTTGCAGCAGTTGATCCTTCACTATACGATGCTTCTTTTAACACTCCCTGCCAATTTACGAAACTATCCAATGAGAAGGTGTAGACAAAGGAAGACTATATCCAATCGGAGACAAAGGAAGACTAGCTAGCTACAGATGGAGCTGCATTATTATTAGAAACATAAATTCGGAGTGATCCACATTGCAGGACAAACTCTGCTCAACAACGGCTCCACCGGATAGATCGCTCAATAGCTCGTTTCCAAATTATATACACCACTGTCCACGCAACCCCCTTTGCTTCTTCAGAGACATGGGATTTCCATTCATCTTCTGTGGATGTGAAGTAAACATGATTAATTTCATAAAAATCGCCTGTGAAGTAAATATGATTGGCTTTAATCACTCCTCCTGAAATCTAGAGGCATCCACAATGATCGATGAATTGTATCCGACGAAGACGGCCATGCTTCCCAGGCTATAAATCTCCTTCCATGTGTTCTTCTCTGTATCCAATTCATACAGGTGAAATTCATTAGTGATGAAAGACAATTCATCCTTAAATCTTGTAATACCGAGCAAAGAGCCGTCGGCGGTTTTAAGGATATATTGATTCACTGTATAGGAATTAGCGTGCGGTATGTGTTCACTAACTATGATACGACACTCTACATGGTTATCATTTCCAGCAAGGTTGATGACCCATATGATTCCGGGATTACCGATGGCATAAAATTGTTCACCGCCATCATACACAACATCTTTAAACCGCCCTTTTCGGTCTTCCTCTTCGATCCTGTTCCATGCTTCATCCCCTAACCTCCAAAAACCCAAATGTCCAAGACCTCCGGCTATGATCATCAAGATGAAGTCTGACGTTTCATTTGGCCTTGATGAAAGCACCATCTTCTGGATAAAAATATCCACATCCATGCATGATGAGCTCATCGTATTCTGGGAAGGTGTTTTGATGTGGTACGGGAATCTCTGTGCCAGAAAAAGGATCCAACAGGCTCATGCTTCCATCTACTTCGACTGTCAGCAACCACCCCAACGACTCAAAGCACATCTTGCTTTTAAACTTGGGAACCTCCACGGAAGTGGCAATTGATTCACCTCAACCAAACTGTACAACTCACGGATATTGTCGTTGCCATCTCTGACAGGAAGCATCAGATAAGGGGCCCCTTGTCAAACCAGACCCTCAAAATACTCCTCCTCTACAAAAGTACGTAAGAATTTGGAAACACTTCTAAAACAAGTGAAATCTTCAAGCTTTTTTAGTCGCCTTGCTATATCTACCAGCGAGTCGTATGGAAGGTCGCACAAATTTTCCATTTGCTTGGCCGAGACAAATCTACAAAATAAAAAACAAACAAACCACACCCATCACTTAGATCTACTGAACAAACGAGGGCTCACCTAAATCATCTTAGAAGTTTCCGGAAAAGAAAAAAAGAAAAATACTTCACCCACGCATACGAAGTTTCTTCGTGTAGCTAGTCCAAACCCCGGGCTAAAGACAGAGAGTATCGTTAGTTTGACAACTAAATGGGGAATATCACCAACCTATGATATTAAGAGTCTAGTAGAAGTTAACACAGATTGATAAAACAGGACGTTATAGCCGATCGACCTCATTTTGCAGAAATGATATGCATTGTGTGTGTTTATGCGAGGCTACACTACTAACTCTTAGCACAAAGATTAGAAATCAACTACACTCAAAGCTTTTAGATGAAAACCAAGCATGGTTTTCTATTATTTTGAATAAAAATAAACTTAAATTACTGACACTGCAACAATCGATGACAAAAGCTAACCTATACTGACAAAGCTCTGCAATGGGATCTAGTGGCTCCTCTTCTGAAATATGAAATGCGGTAGTGTCAGCAAAAGGAAAGAAGAGAACAAAAATGCAACAAGATGAAAAGACGATTGGGAAAATGGGGTGTAAAAAACATGGAAAAGCGGTATTATTCAACATGCCAAAAGTCCAGAAACAAAACATGATACAATAGTCCCATACTCCCATTAGAAAGAAAGTGATCATAACATGATCCTTACAGGAAATTCATTTTTTTCTAAGCAAAAGGGTACAATATGCAGCCAACAAAGCAAAGAGTAAGGTCGCGATACTATTAGTGAATCGTGCTTAATTAATTACAACAAAATTTACAAGGGTTGGTCTCAAATCTCTCAATTTAAGAGCAAGTCCAAAGATCCTTTTGATCAAAGTAAAACTAATGTCTATTAAATACAAGAAAAACACTCATTTTGACTTACATCCATTCAAACATCGATCTACCATGCACAAATTAGCAATGAAGATAGAACAAGTACACAGCTCAATGTCAACGAGTATACGCTCTATTTGGTTTCTAATCAAAAGCTCCTAATATTGGTCAAATTCGACTTGTTGTAAAGTCCAATTAAACTATATCTACATCCAGTAAGAGAACGGCAAGCATGAACTTTTCTTTGGTAAGAAACATAAACTTTCTGAAGTCATAACCCTAACAAAGATGAGCATTACTGAAAAATAAATCCATACATCAACCACAATCATATCATATTGCCTCAAACTATGTCATTCGAAAAGCAAATCATTGTATTGCCTATATGATGGGATTGAATGAAGTAAAAGACATCATCAGGCTCTACTAGGGGGAAATTTGATGAAGGGACTCCCTATTATAACTGGATCGCCTTGACGATCGCCACGCCAGTAAAAAGACAAAACTCGTGTAGTTTTATTGGGAAAAACGTAAAAACACTATTAGTGACGCCCCCACTCGATCTTCAAATTTGTTCCGTGTTTTGAGAAATTTTTCTAGGTCCGCTTAATCGAGCTCTACCTTTACTACAACAAAGGCAGAAATCCATCAGACACTCTTAATTATACCACCGAATCATAAACGATCCTGAATCATCTTAAAATTGGAAGATTTATATTCAAAGTAAATTCCAAAATTTATAGAAATGAAAATTAGAAATCTACGATCCAGTTACAATATTCATATTAAAGGCAAACAAAAACTTGAAGAATGTTGTAAATTGAAGATATGCGCTTGGCGACGACAAATTGAAATACCTTAATTATCCGGGTCCCAAGATGAATCTAGTGATGAATACACTAAACCCTAATGCCTAAAAATGAATGAGGAGGTGGGTGTTTATGTCTTATGGTCGCGCCTAAGATTCTCTCTAGATCGCTTACGATGATCCGTTAAATTCCTGGAATCGCCTCACGTAGCTCCCTGAATGGGTATTTATAATGACAATACTCGCCTAAACCCCAAGGTTAAGTCGGCTTATGTTATTGTCATCTTTACCCTTTAATGGGCCTTAAAAACCTTGCCCAAGCTTATCGCCGCATCGGCTTGGACAACCGGTGTGGACCTCGCCCTCGAGTCGATAATTCCGCCCGCGTGATCGACTTCAGACTCGTTGTCCTACATCGCTAGCTGGTGCGGATCGGACGCCCTACATCGCCGGTAGTCGACATCGTAGCCTGGCTTTTATATGATGGCCTTGGCCTCGAGCCTGGCATCGACATGGATACACCGGGTGTTATTTTATACCGTGATGACCAACCGATAGATTTACACGCGGAGGAGTGAAAAACCTCAGATCGCTGGCTCCTAAAGCACAGATCAAAAACCCAAATCAGCTGCTCTTCTCTGCTCGCACGTATTTAAAATCACCGTGGAGACTGGAGAATAAACAACAAAATCACAGTAAAATAAACCTAAAGTTAACAACATGCATGTCTAATTTAACAGATAAACCTGGCTGTTGTCTACTTGTCTTCCTCGGAAGCACTGCAGGTTCGGCTAGCTGAAATTAATCTGAAAGCTTTGTATTGGTATTTGCTTTTGGGATAATCCGCCGCAGGTTACGTGTTTTATCTTTGGGGTATTTGCTTAAAACGGTGTGTTGACCCAAAACTCTGTGTAAAACTGCTGTGGTCAAAATTAATTTTTTTCTTCCGCTTTTGTTGTTAACCAAACTAAAACCCTATTCGGAATGCACCCTCAGTGATTTGGCGCCTAAGATCGCGCATTACATTCATGAAAGAAACGAGAAAATCATGGTCAAACTTCACTAAAATCCAAAACACCCTTTTTTTCCAAACTTTTTTTCCAAAACACCCTTCTTTACTCATTATCCCTTATCTTTTTCATTTTTTAAACTCCGAATTCTGGTCGGAAATCGGAAGGTAATATACTCCCCAATTTGAGCTTGGGTCGGGTTGGACTTATTTGGATTGAGTTTTCCATAGTACTAGTAGGGTTGGTTTACATAAATACTAACTCAAACCAAACCAAATTACTAGAAAACACAATTGTTTGGTTCGGGTTAGGTTGAGTTAAGTTGGGTTGGGTTTTGGGTTTTAAACCATAAGGAATGTATTTATAATCAAATTTTCATGTTATAAAACCTATACATGTATTCAATCGAAATTCAAATTTTAACTCAAATGTCCGTGGTGAACGATATTTTTTTTGCACTAGAGAACAATATTTAAAGACAATGTTTTTTTGTATGGACATTATATTACGAATCCAATAATATATGACAGAACCAACAACGTCTAGAGTTAATATCAAAGAACAATATTTAAACATTAAGGAAATCATACATGAAAATTAAAATGTTAAATAAATTATCCGTGATTCATTCGATAAAATATTATATTCATCAATTAGTCATCAGAATGCCCTTCAAGTTAGGTTGGTCCGAACCTAAAAAAAAGAAAAAGAAAACTCAAATCAACCCTATAAGATTCGGCCGATCAAAACCAACCCAAAATTTTTTATTTCAACTAGGTTGGGTTATTTTTGATTGATTCGATTGAGCTTTAAATTGATTCGTTATTATTTTTTTTTTCGCTTTGGCCCTACTCCCAATTTGTTTGTGTAGGGCCACCAAATCTTTTATCCCAAAAACCGACATCGTAGAACCGGTCGAAGTTAGTAGCTTTACATGGCCTGCGACCACCACGCCATACTTTGTCTCCAATGTGATTTTTAAAAGAAAAGCAAATTTCAGAAAAGATTTACATTTATATTTTACACGACAGCCTGCCGCTGTTTTCCTAAATTTCTGCTTTATTTCGATCACCAAATCATACTTTGGCCCTGTGACCACCATAAAATTTCCGTGTGTCGAAGGGTTTTGACTTGAGAACTTTATGTATAACAAAAATATCATCACCGACTTTGAAACCAATCTATGGCCGACCTTGCAGAGCAGAGCGTCCGAGGCTCCGAGCAATATAACAGCCAGGTTTATTGTATTTTTTCCAGTCTTAACATGTTTTTTTAGCTTGGGTTTTCTGGATTGTGCTTTATGATCGCAACATCTTTCGATTTTCCACATTCTTCAAATTATTGTTGGCCTTTTTTAATGTTTAATTACTGTTTTTCTCCAATTTAATTTTGTTTTATTTTTTGCAAATTTTGGAATTTACTTTGAATATGTGTTTTTTTCCCTATTGTTTATCAGTGGCCATCATATACAGCAGAAAGAATATGGACCATTCGGGTAAAGTTGCATTCTTTTTCTGTTTTTTCTTTATTTCTGGATAGGAATGATCGGATAAGAGTGTCGCGGTCATTGCCATGAATTGAATCTCGTGTGAGTTCAATTAAGATGTTTTGATAAATTAAGTTACATTATATATATAAAAAAATCGCCGGTGGGCTTAGTTGTTAGAGAGATTGGCGCCGGAAAACAACAACAACGCCAAAACCGCATGAAACTAAAAAACTAAAACTGGCTTCATTGATATTTAACGTAGAATCACGTAGAACACTTTCTACAAAAGCTTATTCGCTCTCATCAACGCTTGCGCGACACAAATACTTTTTACGAGATAAGGCCACGCTTTCCTTCAAATTTAGGCACAAAAGATGTAAGATTACTTTGAGATAGCTTAAGCTGCTTTTACTTTCAAAGCATTTAATGCGCTTTCTTTTTTTTATATGTTTAAAGGACTCACTACTACAAAAAGATAAAGATCACGGCTTTTAAGTCATGATATATTTCCATTAGTCACGGCTTCCAAAGTGTGGCATATGAGTGTGACATAAAGATTTAAAGTCAATCACAAGCTATAAATCGTGATCTATTATAATAATTATCACACTTAAAACCCCGATCTATTATTGGTTGGCAGATCACACTTAAAACCGTGAATCTATTATAATTTCATTACATTTAAAATCGTGATCTATTATATTAGTTATCATAGTTAAAAACCGCGATCTATTATAGTTGTTATCACGCTTAAAACCGAGATCTATTACAATTAAAACACATTTAAAAACTCGTGATCTATTTTAATTGTTATCACACTTAAAAACCGCGATCTATTATAATTTAAATCACACCAATAAAAGTGTTTTTATTTTTCAAAACAATATATAGGCACATATATTTTTGTCTTTGTTGGGATTTGAACCCTGACATCTCTGATTAACGTAGCCACACTTATTACCACTAGACCGATGTTTTCTTTCTTCTAATTTTCACCACACTAAACTAAAATCTCATTATAAAATACCATATTATTTTAATCATAAATAAAAATCGTGATTGATTGATTTTTTGTCTCATTTTTCCTAAAACCGTGATAATAAAAATCGTGATATATTTTAGGCCATATCACACTTAAAAACCGAGATCTACTATAATTTTAACACATTTAAAAATCGTGATCTATTTTAGTTGTTATCACACTTAAAAATCGTGATAATATATTATAGTTTTTTATCACACTTAAAACCGAGATCTATTATAATTTCAACACATTTAAAAATCATGATCTATTTTAAGAGTTGTTATCACTCTTAAAAACCGAGATATATTATAATTTCAATCACACCTAAAAAAGTGTGATCATTTTTTTTTCAAAACTAAATATACGCACACATATCTTTTGTTGCCATTTGACTCGAACCCGATACTTTTGGACAATGAACCACACTATTACCACCGGCCGATGCCCACTATATTATCATTTTCAACCACACTAATCTAAGTTATGATTATAAAATATCATATTTTTTTAATCACGCTTAAAAACCGTGATTGATTGATGTTCTTGTCTCGCTTTTCTTAAAAACCGTGATAATAAAACTATGATCTATTTTAGTTGTTATCACACTTTAAAACCGAGATCTATTATAATTCAACACATTTAAAAATCGTGATTTATTTTAGTTGTTATCACACTTAAAAATCGTGATCTATTATAGTTGTTATCACACTTAAAAACCGAGATCGATTATAATTTCAACACATTTAAAAACCGTGATCTATTTTAGTAGTTGTTATCACACTTAAAAGCCGAGATTTATTATTATTTCAATCACACCTAAAAAGTGTGATCATTCTTTTTTTACACCTAATAACCGTGATAAAAATTTAAGTGTGATATATATACATTTTACTTGTCTCGGTTCTTTTAAAAGTGTGATCCTTATCTTTAGATAAGTGTGATCTATATCTCTTTTCTTATTAGTGGAAATAATTTGTCTCACTTTTTCTATAATTGTGACAAAAATATCATGAATTCAATACAGCTTTAAAAACGAGAGTAATTGATATAATTTATCTCGCTTTCAATAATCATGACAAAAATATCATACCAATTTAGTCACGCATTAAAAGTATGATAGTTTGGTATAATTTATCTCGCTTTTTTCAATAATCGTGATAAATATATAATATCAATTTTCACTACGCTTTTAGATGTGAGATTGATATATATAATTTATCTCGCTTTTTTAGAAATCGTGATGTAAATATCTTATCAATTCATTACGCTTAATAATGAGATTAATTGATATAATTTATCTCGGTTTTTCAATAATCGTGATGTAAAAATCATATCAATTAAGCCACACTTTAAAAATGAGATTGATTAATATAACTTATCTCGCTTTTTCAATAAGCGTGATAGAAAACTGTAAGTGTGATATATATATTTTCGTTGTCTCAGTTTTATTGAAACTGTGATTGTTTTCATATCTTAAGTGTGACCTATGTCCAATTTTGTAGTAGTGACTCAAAAAGATCTTATATATTGATGGAAAAACCGACATCTTATGTATGCAACATTTGGAAATAAGTTATATACATAAACATTTGAAAAGGATCAAAAGACACACCATTTCGTATTTTCGGATCAGATCCGCACGGATGAAGTTATCATCCGACGGATATATCACAAGATCAAAGTTTTCACCGCTTTCAGCCTTTCATCCGCACGGATAGATTCTTATCGGTACGGATAGCTATCATCCGTGACGGATAGATTCTTATCCGCACGGATAGTTATCTGCTTCTCCAAATTCTGAATTTTGGTCCTTTAAGTGGATTTTCACCCTTTAAGTGATTTTCCCCAACTATACTTGATCATTTAAATCAGTAAACTCGTAGATACTTATATGAGTGTACACTCCGCACCTCCAAACTCATATTATAGCATTCCGAGTTCACCCATCTTTGTACCAAACCCCGATTACATAAATGAACATGGTAACACTTAAATTACCAACAATCCTCCCCATTTAAGTGTAATCCTTGGTTTAATGAATAACAACCAAAACATAGCAACTCATGCATCAATGATAATGTCACTAAGATTGAATTATCACTTAGTAAAATTACACATTTCAAATATTCGAGTATTGGGTGTGTCTAAGCATTGAACCCCTTTACACGCTTTTGAATACATGAAGATAACATACACATGAGTTAATATAACTCCAAAAGCTTATTCTTGACACTAATTATTCAGCCTTGTGTCCATATCCATTCATGAGCATATAGAAAGCCAACTCGAACTTTCTTGAAGCCGCCAAACTTCATACTCATATAGTGAACCTTTATATAATCGCGGCACCTGGCATAGCACTTTGTCAAAGACTCATTATGAAGAATCCCTTCATCCTTAACTTATGTGTAATAGCACATACCTCAGATAATATCATGTGCTCAAATCTAGATAATAGGCCTTCCACATTGAAATCGCTTCTAACATTGTATTTAAGGAATTGGGTATCCTATCACCAAGATTCAAATGAGTTGTAAACCCATCCCGATAATGCACTTTTGTACCAAGTCTCTAGCCAACTTTTGTTAAGTGATCACCTAAGTTATGTTGAGATTTCACAAACACAACCGAAATCACCCGTGAATGATCAACTCACGAACCGCGCGCATGCCTAACGCCTGTGTGTCGCGACTTACCATTATACACTTGACTATAAGCTTTAGACAAGGTAGAAGCACATCACAATGGATAGAAATGGGTGATATTGGTTTTCGCCACAATGGAATTTCATAAATCAAATTCCTAAGTCACTCAAATTCTTTTCCGTCGCAGCTAAGGCAACAAACTCGACTCCATAATGAGCTAGTAATACATGTTTGCTTTTTGGAAGCCCATGAAATGGCACCTCCTCCAAGTAAAAACATCCAACCACTGGTAGAAGAATGATCCTCTACATTGGATATCCAACTAGCATCTGAGTATCCTTCTATTACCGAAGGATGTTGATGAGAGATAAATTTATTATAATTATTACGACATTTTACCCTAATATTGATACCATTTTGAGCATTATTGTATCAAATCAAGTCAAAATTACTAAGTTTTATTCAAATGTATAAGTAGTAGTTATTATATAAATTATCGTATTTTTATAAGTTTTTTATTAGTTTTTGTACCGGTTTAGTAACCGGAGTGTCGTGTCGGATTTACGTTTGGTGTTTTGGTGGTTCATTGCAGGATTATACATTGACCAAGATTCCACGTAACGACATGTTTTGAGCCTAAGAAGATGTATTTTGATGGATGGAAGAATGTGCCATAAGCTAACAAGTTCAAACGGATCAATTGTCCTGAATGCTTCTACCGTAAAATATCTTCGACAGACATTTGACCCAACTTAGAGGCATTTTCTGGGGAAGAGTTCTTCATAAAAGTTGTAGATATTCAAATGAGCTTTCCAACGCATTTTGAATCACGTCAATTGGAGGTCTACAACTCAAGTTATGGCTATTTTATCAATAAGCGCCGCTATAGAAACGCCGGGAAAAGTGGAGATATTTTCTCAACTTGATTATATTCTCCCATGTGGTGCATGTTACTTGCAATGATGGATATTCCCTCCCATGTGCTTGATGATGGCTGGCTCTATGTGCTATATATATATATATATATATATATATATATATATATATATATATATATATATATATATATATATATATATATCTCCCTATATAAACTCCTCCATCTCCATTGATCTTCCTTGCCCCATCTTGGCCAAGATCTCTTCTCCACCTCCTCCCATTTCTTCCATTCCCCTTCTTCATGTCCCTTCTTCATCTCTTTTCTTTTATTTTGTTTTTTACTGTATATACATATGTCTATGTATGTATATATGTTTTTATAAATAAAATTAGTACCGTTGTAATGCTCGAGAAGATTATCCGAGAAAATTGTATTGAAGAAGTTGCTATTTTCAGAGGATACGACTTAGATCTACAATAAACGGGTAATTTTATCAAGTTATTACTTTTGTTGTTTTTTTTTATATATATATTATATTTATCACTATGTTAAACTAAAAATATATCTAGCCAAGATATGAATCAATTAGTTAATCTTTTGGTAAAATGAATGATCGACTCTGTAATAATGATTAAAACCGATTATAATGAATCTCTTTCTATTTGAACGTAATCTAATGAATTAACAACTCACGATTAGAATACGAGATCGTAATAGAAAGACCGAGGGTAAAATTGGCCGAGTGAAACGTGACAACGGAATCCGATTTCCTACTCGGGGCGATTTGTCCTAGAAAACAAATCTTATTAAAATTGTGCTCAAGATCAGATTACGTTAATTTATCTGCTTTTAATCGAAATTCAAACATTGCTCGTATGACAAAACGGGAGTGACCTATGCTTTGGATGACATTGGACAGCTTGATGAGACATATGACAATTTCATACGCCGCGTGAGAGAGGAGTTGGCTAGCTTAGAGTACACCGATTCATATATAATTTACACCTTGAATAAAGGAAGATCTGCTCTCATTTATTTCTACTAAAAGATATTGATTCAAGAAAGTATTCTTGGCTAGATCCAAAATATATATAATATTAGTATTTATTTGTTTTATTTTTCTGCTTTACTAACATCTAACTCTAACATCTAACTAATCTAACTATCTAACCCGAGGAAACCGATAAAACCGCGACTTAGATCGAGTTAATAATAGCTTCTTGGTGTTTAACCCCACTTAAAAGAATTACCATGTTTTCCCCCGAGGAATACGACCGACTCACCGCACTAGAGCTACAATTTGACCTGGTACATCGCCGGTTAGGATCTCAGATAGCCTAGGTAATGTCCGTCGCCTTTTGGCGCCGTTTCCAAGGTTAGGTTTAAGCGGTGTCAAGATTTTGGCGCCGCTGTCGGGAAACGAAGGCATTGTGTCTACGCCCCTGGAAACGACGCTAGAAAATATCCTTGATAATCCGCTGTCGGGAAAACGCCGCTAATTTCTTTCTTTGTGTCTAGGGTTACTACTTGTATTAGCTCAAAATTCTCGAGGATAAGTCAACACTCTTCTTATCACATTTCTATTTTTATTTTCCGTTGGTATCTACCTTCTTTTAGTTACCAATTTTCTTCTTCTACCAAATTCGAGTTATTTTTCTATTTTCGATAGTAGAAAGTAAACGTGGTCATAATAAACCGAGGATAAGTCAATACATTTCTCAATCTCATTTGTATTTTTACTTTCATTGGTACCTACCTATTTGGTAAGATATCAATTTTTTATAAAAATACTCGATAAATACCAGTGGCTTCGTAATTACCGAGAGAGAGAGAGAGAGAAAAAAAAAAAAAAAAAAACTACTCGGTAAATATCGAGTGGATTCGTAATTACGATGAGAAAAAAATGTGGTTTTTTATCGATTTTGTGTTATTTTCTATTCGATATTTTCTATTCCACAAGAATTGTCAAATCGAAGTTACTTAAAATGGTCGAAACCGCTGGTGAAACACCGAACAAGGGATTACTCATGCTCAAGAGCATGGCCAAAACCTTAATCGTAATTTACCTCAACCTAATAAACGTAATCGAATAATAGAAATAATCGAATCGGAATAAGCATAATCGTAATAATCGAAACCAAACTTAACCCGAGACTTATATGATCGATCGACCGTAAGAAGGTACCGATTAATAATCCAATTCGTTTACCCAATAAAGGAGCAAATAATTTCAAATAAAATCTCATCTTTTGGTTTAATTGACACAAGAGCTCCAATTTCTAGGAGAAGATGATGAGGATCCACATCATCATCTCTATCTTTCAAGAATTGTGTAATACTGACCAAAAGTCATGGTGCTCATCGTGAATTAACGAGGATGTCTATGTTTCATTTTTCTTTAAAAGGAAGAGCACGAGATTGGTTTTTTGTCACTTCCACATCATTCATTGACTAGTTGGGAGGAGATTCAATCCGAGTTCTTAAAGCAATATTTTACTCTTGGTAGAAAATTGGAATTAATAGTCTAAATTGCCAACTTTAAACAAGGATCTCAAGAAATGCTTGGGAATGCTTGGGAAAGATTTAAAAATTATTAAGAGCTTGTCCCGATCATGGTTATTCCTTAGATATGCAAATTCAACTTTTTCTCGTCAGAATTAAGAAAAGACTCACGCTGCAGATGTAGATCATGCATGTGGTGGTTCGTTAATGATGAGTGAAGCTCGATAGCTTACGATGCTATGTAAAAGATTTCCAAAAATAATGAATGTGGGAAACCGGTTCTAGCACAAGAAAAGTAGCATTTGCAGGAGAATATACATCGAATACGGAAGTTCTAGCACACTTGGAGAATTTGAGTAGAAATTTGATGGCTTATTAGCTAGTAAACCTATAAACTCGAAAATATCATACCGAATGACTACTCAAATCATGATAATGTGTCATTAGGGATAGATAAGAACCGAAGGATATTCAAAGGAAAAGGTGAGTTTTTTACAACAAAGATAGGAATTTGAACAATGCGTATTCAAACTCGCTTAATGCTTTTGTAAGAGATCACCCTACTTTTCGCTGGTCCGAAACCCCTAGTAAGCCAGACAACCATCAGATCCAGCTCAATATAAGAATCCATATCAAGGTTATCAAGGAGATACCACGAATCAAAATCTACAATCATTACCTAAACCAGTATCCACAACATACCACTCAAAGCATACCAAGAACTCGTAGTTCAACTCAACCTGAAGGAGTTAACAAATGGGAGAAATTAATGGAAAATCTGACAGGTATGATATCTACTCAAGCTCAAAATATGGAACTTATGATAACTTCTATATAGCACAAATACTAAGGATATGAGTACGTTGAAAACATATATGAGTGGACATGATACCGTAATAAGAATTATAGAAGCTTCATTGAGGAATCCGAATATCACTTGAGAGTAGAAGTAGAACGTAAAAACAAGAAACCCTCGTAAGGATTGCCAAGTAATATCGAAAGAAATCTGAGTGGGGTAAATGTTGTTATTACTGTAAGTGGAAGGATCTGCGGAAGTAATGGATTAGAAAAATTCGGGAATAATGAAGTAGATGATGATTTAGATGGTAAATATAAGAAGAATATGGAATCTAAGCGGCCATTTCAAACCGAACCTTATCCGGCTCAACCTAAATTCACATCGGTTCAACCTGGAAGGGCATCACCACATCCATCGCATATTTTGAAGAAAAAGGCATCGAATGATGACACACTATGTCTTCAAAAGGCACAATCATTCAAGGAAGCTTTACCATCTTCATCTAACGACAAAGTGGAAAGGAGGTATTCATTCTAACCCTAATGATCTTGAATTACTCCCCATTCCCGAGAAATGAAATGAAAAGATGAAGTTGGATAATAAGTATGCATGTTTTCTTGACACTTTTCGGCACTTAACTATTAATAGTTTTAATACCCCTTTCATCGATGTTTGTGTGGAGAGCTTAGTTTGGGAGTGAATGATGAGCGCGTTATCTTCAACATTTACAATTCATTGAAATATCCATACATTACACTAGAATCTAGTTCTTGTGTAGACACTTTGTGTTCTCTTGTGGTGGATCGTACTAACACGCAGTAATCTGGAGAAGATGACTCCAAGAATAATGTGAAAGCTCAGAAACCCAAAGCTCGAAAATCAAAGGAAAAGGTCAAGAACCGTTGGATTCGACGGCATTCGCCTCAACATATGTTGGAAAGCGAAGATTGATAAAAAGACGGATGCAAAGGCGTGAGGATGACCCACCACCAAAGGCCTTAAAAATCAAGCACGGTAAAAGTCGGCTATAGACTATAAATGTAGTCAATGACGGGTACTATCCTTCCTTTTACTCCTTAAGCATTTATTTTTAGTGGATTATGTGCTTAATTGTTACGTGCTTTTGTGAGTAATTGTTAGAAGTATCCCGCTTTATTTAGTATATTATATTAGTTAATCCTTATCATTTTGGTCGAGCAAACGACGTTAACTAAAAGCGCCACCGGAGGCAAAAAAAAATGTTAAATATAATAATTACTCATACTTTGGATGATACTTTGCTAATACTTAGGATTGATTTTCATTTTGTTTCACCAAGTCTTAGGATGAATGTTTGAATGACATTAAACGGAACGATTAGGTGGTTATCCGAAAATCTCGATGGAAAAAAGAGAAAATTCAAATGCATCATTTCTTAGACTTAGGTTGTTAGAACAATTTGAAATAACCTCGAGGATCCGGGTATAAAAGACTCAGAGTTAATACTTGTCACATATTTCATATCATGATCTAGTCTGCTTTAAATTTCAAAAATAATGTGACATGTATTAGTTCAACTATGTGGAATATTGTGTGTTTTAAATCAATAAAAGTTTATGTGGTGTGTTTATCTACCCTTTTGCATTACAATCGTCACACTCCACATACTTTTATTTTATTTGCACACACAACGGTCATAATTTTGACCCACCCACCCACCCTTTCATATCATCCCGGTATTTGTTTTGACTTGTTTTGTGCACCATTGCTTTCCCAACAATCTTATATACACTCACTTTACATGGGGACAATGTAAGTTCGTAAGTGGGGAGTGGAGTCGTTGGTCTAAAGAATGGAATTAATGTTTATTTTGTATCAATAAATCCCTTAGTTTTCGATCTTTTCCGAGCATTATTTAGTTGATTAAAATAAATTGTATAAGGTATATATTTCATGGATTTGAAGATGTAATGATCAATTTGGATGTGTATAATCGATGTGTAACATTTATATGATAAAAATTACGATGTTTTATATAACGTTATCGACTATTTTTATATAAAATATAAGTAATTATAATGATAATCTTATAAAATATTAATAGCTATGAATAAATCTAAATACTATAAAAATCTAGTAAAAATGATAAAAGTTATAAATTTTGTACCGGTTAATAACCGGAGTGTCGTGTCGATTCACGTGGGTATTTTTGGTATTTTACAGATCTTAGGTAAACCAAGACCCCGAGTGATGACATTTTGTGGAGTAAAATCATATCTTTTGAAGGAATAAAGGAAGTGCCACGAGATTTAAAGTTCAAGTGGATCAATGGTTCGTGACGCCAGATCAAGTTATATTTTCGACGAACAAATGGCCCAGCAAAAGGCATTTTCTGAAAAAGAAGTCTTCATGGAAGTTATAGATCTCCTCAAGAGCTTTCCAACGATCTTGAATTATGTCATTTGGAGATCCAGAACTCAAGTTATGATTTTATCAAGTTTCGGATTAAGATTGAAAAATCTATCCGGATCGATCCGATTTACCTCGGATCGATCCGAGGAAACATCATGATTAGACCAAAGATGTGGCCCTGCAGAGAATATCCGGGATAATATTTTTTATTCCCGGATCGATCCGCCCTTTCGGATCGATCCGTCGGGAAAATCGCTTATAAATAGAGCAAAGATTGCAGTACATAAGGGGTACCAAATATATTTTCTTCACCTCTTTTTAGTAGTAGTAGTATGTATATATATAGGCCTTATGCCATAAATAAAGTAGTATCGTTATAATGCTCGAGAAATTATCGGAAGATCAATGTTGTTGAAGTTGTTGTAGCATCCGGAAGAATACAAATTTCGATTCAATCGTTGTAATCGGGTAAAATTCCTAAAGTATTTATGTTTGTTTTGTCTGCTTATATTTTCAGTATAATGTTAGTAGGCTAAATCTAATAACTAGCCAAAGTTATGTAATCGCTTTATTTCGATCTTTTCGTAAAGGAATGTTGTCTAAGTAAAATTGAATAAAATTGAGTTAATTGAATCTTTTCCTATTGATAAAGTTTGACTTGAAAGAATTCATAATCTAATTATGAATTGACACCTCGTAATTAAATTATGAACTCGTTAATAGAAAAACCGAGGGTAAATTGGCCGAGTGAAAACGTGACAACGGAACCCGCTTCCTACCCGGGGCGATTTGTCCTAAAAGATGAATCTTATTAAAATTTGTACTCAAGATCGTAATAATGTTAAATTCATCAGTTTAATTGAAACTTAAACCGAAAGTTGAATCGCCTGCCTTGACAACCGGAGCCTTTAAATAAAATTGACCGCTTGACGAACGGAATGACTCCTTTTATTCAAAGGTAGAATCGCACTCGGACCCGCTCGTAAAAACCGTAACAGCTTGTGGACTTTGGACTAATGACAATGGACATATGACAATTTCACACACTAATGTGAGGACTAATTGTTAACCTTAGAGTGCACCGTTTCATTTACTCAATTGAACCTAAAGATCGAGCACATTCCATTCATTTGAAAAGATCGTATAAATCAATTATATAAACTTTGGCTAGTTCTCTAATAATATATTTGGCATCTATATATTTATATCTATATATATACTTTGCAACTTATGCACATCTATATATATTTATATATCTATATATATTATATTAGAATAAATTTTAATTTACGATTTATTTTATGTTAAGTAAAATAGTAGTTATCTCGTGCTATAAAACCGAGATTTAGATTGAGTTAATAATGTGCTCTTTGGTGTTTAACCACACTTAGAAGAATTACAAAGTTCCTCGAGGATACGATACTCGACTCACCATACTAGCACTACAGTTTGACCCGATACAATCGCCGGTTAAGGATCCGGTATTAGCACTAGAAAAGGCCACGTCGTTTTTCGGCGCCGCTGTCGGGAACGACGCTAATTTCTTTTTTGTGTCTATGGTTACTACTTATATTAGCTCAAAATTTCGAGAATAAGTCAACACTTTTCTTATCTCATTTCTAATTTTATTTTCGCCGGTACTTACCTTAAAGGTAAGTTACCAATTTTTTTTTACTACTATCAATTTCGTGTTATTTTCTATTTTCGTTAGTTGATGACCGTATGGTAAGGCCCCACTCACTCCTTATAAGCCTGACATAAACACTTACGAAAGGCGCTAAGAGTAGAGAGAAAACGTGGTCATACTAGTCGTGAAATCCCGATTTAATCATCTTCAAACAGTAAATACGAGAATGGTCAAATCGTTGATGAAACACCGAACAAGGGTCGAACATGCTCTCAGGCATGGACAAAACCCTCGTTAACCTTAATAATCAAAATAATAATAATAATAGAAATAATCGTAATCGGAACCGTAATAATCGTGAATAACCCAAAGAAACCCAAGGCCTATCTCGTGACCAAACCATAAGAAGAAATCGACTAATAATCCCATACTTTTACCTAATGAAGGAGCGAATAATTTTTGAGATTAAATCTCATCTTTTTGGTTTAATTGACGCAAGAGCCCAATTCCTTGAGAGAAGATGATGAAGATCCCATCATCATCTCTATCTTTTGAAGAATCGTGCAATATGCCCAAAAGTCAGTGTGCTCACAAGGAATTAACAAGGATGACTATGTTTCTTTTTTCTAAAAGGACGAGCCCGAGATTGGTTTATGTCTCTTCCACATCATTCACTTACAAGTTGGGAGGAGATTCAAACCGAATTTCAAACAATACTTCACTCGGACGGAATTTGGAATTAAAAGTCGAGGTTGCTAATTTTAGACAAGGATCTCAAGAAACGCTGGGAATGCGTGGAAAGATTTAAAAATTGTTAAGAGCGTGTCCCGACCATGGTTATTCCTTAGACATGCAAATTCAACTTTCTCCGTCAGTAAATTAAGAAAAGATTCACGCGGTTGATGTAGACCATGCATGTGGTGGTTCTTTAATGATGAGTGAGGCTCA
Organism: Gentiana macrophylla; assembly: GCA_026214975.1. NCBI lineage: Eukaryota > Viridiplantae > Streptophyta > Magnoliopsida > Gentianales > Gentianaceae > Gentiana > Gentiana macrophylla. Next base: position 1,223,510 of record CM047806.1, on the reverse strand, counting down.
ATTAGTTTACGATGCCATCAAAAGATTTCAAAAATAACAGAATGTGGGAAACCGGTTCTAGCACCGTAAAAGTAGCTTTTGCAGGAGAATGTACGCCTAATACGGAAGTTCTAGCACATTTAGAAAATTTGAGTAGGAAATTTGATGGATTACAATGAATAAGAACCAAAGTTCGTAAAATAGTACACCAACCGAATACTCAAATCAGGATAAAATACCACTAGGATTGAAGAACCGACAGGATACTCAAGAGAGAGGTGAGTTTTCTTCAAAGAAAGATAGAAATTTAAACAATGCTTACTCAAACTCGCTCAATGCTATTGAAGAGATCACCCTACTTATCGATGGTCCGAAAACCCCAGCAAGCAAGGACAACCGCCGATTCAGTTTATATATAGAACTTGAATAATAATCAAGTTTATCAAGAAAACACATCTAATCGAATTTACAATCATTACCTAGATCCTATCCTCAACATACCACTCAAAGTATACCAAGAACTCAAAGTTCTACTCAACCTGCAGTAAGGAGTTGAAAAATGGGAAAAACTAATGGAAAATATGATGGGTGTAGTATCTACTCAAGCTAAAAATATAGAAACGATGGTGACTTCTATTGGTACAGTCACTAAGGACATGAGTTCAATGAAAACATCTATGAGTGGACATGATACCAGGATGAGAACGATAGAAGCCTCATTAAGGAATATGGAAGATCATTTGAGTAGGGAAGTGTCACGGATTTTATCAACACAAAATAAACAAGTAATAATCCGGTTAACCTCAAGTATAAGGATCGTAGTAATAGCGGTTAATGCCGGGTCGATCATACGGGGAACTAAACGATTGGGATTTCTAGTTTTTATCTAACTAACCTATGTCACGATTACTAAGCTGAATAGCGGGTAAAACTAAACGAAATACTGAAAGCAAAACTTAACTAAAACGTAAAAATCGACGGAAGAGATGATCTAAAGCCAGAAAGATACGGGCTGCGAACCAATTTAAACTAACTAATCTAAGATGCGAGATAAAAGTAAACTAACTAGACAAATTCAAGCTTTTAAGGATTTAAATCAAATTTATAACGAGCAAACGAGGATTGATCCACCTATCCAACAAGCATTGATTCCCTATCTCGATTATATTGCGCTTTTATTCAGTTGTGATTCACCTCACCTAAACATGAACCCTAATTCCTTAGAAAGTTCATCTATCAATCTATTATCTTCCGATGTAAGATTAACGCGCTTAATAACCAAAGGTGCAAACTTTGTGTTTATAATCTAAGAATCGACCTATTAACTTCCGTTATGATAAATTGAATTACTATTCTTATTCATGGTGATCTAGGGTTTATTAAGACTTCCATCAACAATAAACAATCAACACATGCATATCTTCCGATATAAGAGCAAATTAAACATGAATAAGCATGAATAAGAAACAACCTTTATTAAAAACTCACAAAGATAATCGAAGAAAACGAAATCAACAATTGTTGGACGGCTTCACAATACTCGCTTGATGAAGCTTTTAGCCTCGAACATCCTCAAGAACTCAAATTTGCGTAAACAAAGGCATAAAAAGTAACTAGTGTTTAATCTAAACTAAGAGCATAAAAATAGGAATAAAAGATGAAAACGCAGCCTAAAGCCGCCCTAGGTTTAGGGTTTTGAATAATGTGAGTATGGTCCTCTTTGTGGAGAAAACAAATGACTATATATAGATTTCAAAGTCGGTTCTCGCTAAGTCGGCCACCGGACGCCTGTCTCAAAACCTTGAACGCCCGCCCACTCTTCAATAAAACTTGAATCGGGCCGAGTCATGACCAGGACGCCGCCCATCCAGCGCCCACTCAAATGGCCCAAACTTCCCGAATCAAAGATGACATCCTCGGACGCTGCTCAATTACATCGACGCCCGCCCACCGGACGGAGATTCTCGACGCCGCTTGATATGATCGATTTTGATTTATTGATCTTTATCTCTTCTATCTCTATCCCACTTCTTCATTATCTCTTTTATCATCAATTAGCTCGAACTTAATCAACCTTTGATCATCTTTTGAGCCTCAAACATGTATCTATAACACATAAAAATATCGCAAAATGTAATAATGCTCAAATAATCATAAAATCACAATTAAAACGCCAAAATTAACCAAGTTTGCGATTAACTCATTTAAAATCTCATTTGCTCAATATATCCATTAAACCCTCGCTTATGCAATTTAGTACAAATACAGGGAAAAATATCGTAGAATATAGCGTTATAAATCGATAAATTCACCCTTAACAACTCCCCACACTTAAGCTTTTGCTCGTTCCGAGCAAAACAAAACAAAAGTTAGGCTCGAGAGAAGAACAGCATCTAAACATGCATAACACATATCCAATAAATCGAAGTTCACCTTGTGCGTGTGCATAGCCATAATAAACTTCCACTATATCCAAACTCGAGAAACTCAAAGCAAAACTAGCTAATACCCCCTTGTAGACTAGTAATAAAGGACACTCATAAGATGCACCCTACAAACGTGACATATCCCGAAAAGAATGATCGAATATATCTAGGGCCTTTCTGAAATACTCAGAGGATAATCCCTACAACATATCTGTCAGTTTCTACTGGGGATAAGTGCACGATAACTTAGTCTTATATACATTTCATAACACTTTATCGCTTGATTTAACTTTTCACTTAAAACACACATCGAGAATGAGCTCTTGCCTCGTCATAGAGTAATAGGACATTTCGAGATAATACCCTACCTTACTCCAATCATAAGGCAGCTTCTTCTGACTGTCGTGAGCTTTTAGTCATCATAGTGGTATAGGACATACGTGGTATACCCTACCTCACTCAAATCATCGACTAGCTTTCGACACACACAATTAATTCATTTAATTCAACTTCTTCAATTGGACAATAGTTACGTGTACTTATCACATTCAAACTTCTAGATATTCACAGTATCTCATACTTTGGATCTAAATACAAACTATCATAAATCTCACGATATATACGTAGCACTAAGCACATGACTTACGAGAAAATCAAAACCACTAATCCAAAAGGGTATAACTTTATAAATTAGCTCATCATTCACTATGGCTCGTGAAAAAAAGTGTCGTGAAACATCTAACTTACCAAATATATGATACATTTAATCGAATCGCCTACTCGGGACAAAACAAAAACAATAAAGGTCGGAAAATTTCAAAAATTTTAGCTCATTTGCATAGAAACATTACTTAATTAAGCAAATGTGTAGATACATATCAAACATTCCTCCCCACACTTAAAAAGCAACATGTCCTCATGTTGTGCAAAACGAAAAGAAAAAGGAAAAGACTTAATGATTTAAATCGAAACTCGAATCGTTGGTCGGCCGGAGCCATCATAATGATATCAAGAATGCGTAACTGGACAATGTAGACACTCGCACGCCTTAGACAAACATGGAACCATCTCGGGAAAACGGGAGTCATACCAACAAGAAAAGAGATATCAAAAATGAAGATAAAGCAAAGTGAGAACACGCAATACATCCAGAAAGTTGAAACACAGTTGAAATGAAAGTACGCGCGCCTTATGGCTTACATGATCCATCGAAAATAAATAGTAGCAATATCAAAATTACAACGAACCTTATAAGTAAAAATGTCAATACAAAACAACCAACGTGAAAATAGACAAATAAGATCAAGGTTGGCTCGGTGCCGCAGAATCATCAGCTGGAGGATCAGAGGAGGGTCCAGAAGGTGGTGCCGTAGCTCGAGCTGCCGAAGTCAGGCTTCTCCTCATCTGAAGATGACTCAGAGTCGTGTAGAACATCCGCAATGACCGCTTCAATCTCATCAAGAAAGAGATAATCAACGGAGCTCGGATTGAAAATCCTGTCATCCTCGGTTGCCGGCCTTCACATATACAATCGTAGGATCGCCAAAATGTTGTTCTGTGCATCCCGAATATCACCGAGCCATTCCCGGAAACTATTTGCCATGCTTAACCGCATCCCGACGGCGGGAGATAAAGGAGGAAGGAGGATGCACGAGGTGTTGCCGATGAACCAGGCTCGGAGGTGCCTCCGGCTCGTAATGTCCCGAGGGCTTACTCTTTCCCCTTGGAAAGGCCTCGGGTTCTTCGGCTTATGATCCGCCCCAAACTCAGGCACACCGGCATCGAGGCACAAATCGTGGATCAAATGAGGGACGATCAAGCTCCGTGTATAAACCTTCGATTGATCGAGATCTCGCCATACAATGCCCGTCCCACATCCACATTCAAGCCAAATGTCAACGCATACAACATGCCCAGTCACCTATATGAAAATGTGTCAAGTTGTTCTTAGGCAACAACCGACTCAATGAATCGACATCGACCTTCCAATCCTCCGCCCAGTCGTGGTAACCAACTCCTTCCGGTCTCCTCCCGGTCTCAACGCCCAGGCCACATCCGGGCAAACTCTCAATCTCAACTCCTCCAAAGGATCCCGCCCCAAACTCGTCTATGCACAATCTCCTCCTTATAATCCCGACCTCAAAGCCGCTAAGTTGTATTTACGATTAATCACCTCCGTGTAAAGGAACTTCTACCCTCGAACCACGACTACCTTTGTCCCCAAGTCGGTTTCGAACAGCTTTGCATAAAATTTTAACTAGGGAGCTATTCACCGGGTAGTCGGGATTGTCATCAAGGCTTCCCATTTCCTATCCTTAAGCAACTTAACGAACCCGGATCGACCTTCGCCTCCAAAATAGCCCTCTCAACCAACATGTTTCTAAAAGTAATGTTTAGTATAAACTTCATGGGCTCTAGGGTTCACGAATCGACGAGGCAATGGCATCGGGGCAACGGTTTTAGATTTCTTTCTAGGAGGGGCTGCCCTAGGTACAACTGGTTCCTCTTCCCGGGTAGCATCGACAGCTTCTCACTTCTAGACGAACCTCTCCACCTTTCGAACTCCCAGGCATCCGTACTCAAAGGCACATCATCATCCGTCTCAGACTCCGAGGTTGGCTCATCTCTTAAGGTCGCCCTAGTTTGGGTGGCTCTAGGGGGTTGCTCACGAATACTCACACCCCGGCTAGGATCAACTAAGGTAGGGTCAATCTCTTTACGCTTTTTCCCCGCCTCCCGGGCCACTTCCTTACCATGCCTCTTCACGACTGCCTTCTTATGAACCATTTCCACGCCTAGTCTAAACCAAACAATCCTAATGTGCACAAAAGATACCCGTTTAACATCCAAAGCGGGATTTCAAAACAACCAAACCACAACCACCACCATAACCATCACCAAACAATCCATTCATCACCCATCACAACACCACATCACCAAAACGGAGCAGAAAGAAACACCAAAACCAGAAGAAAAAAAACAAATTAAGGTAACATTCAAGAAAACGAGCCGACCCAAAGATCGAACTCACAAAAACGTGAATGAAATCTAGAAAAGTTGTTACTAACTTACCGAGTAGGGTGAGTAGATGTTGATCGAGGTGAAAACGAGTCCAAACAACACAAAAATGACCTCCAAAATCAAATTTTTCTTCCACAAAGTCGGACTGCAATGGGGTCTGATTCTCCAAAAATATCGTGTTTTGGGGGATTTGGTTATGAAAATCAAAGAGAGGGTATCAAGCGCGTCCTGTAGCACTTTGAATCGCTCAAAACGGTTTAGAATTGACGATTTTAGGGCAAAAGGAGGGAGAGGAAACGGTTTTTCCTTTTAAAAATTCGAAAAGTGAAGGTTCACTCGAAGAAGCGGGGTATATATAGGCAGAGGTTGGACGCTGTTCAACTCGGTGGACGGGCGCCCACCGAAAGACGGATGAACCGGACGGGCGTTCGATTTATTAGACGCCGCCCAAGAGGTTGAATCACATATGTGATTGGAGGAATAAAAGCACGGGCGTCCAGGCTTAGTGGACGCTCGTCTTAAAATGAGTCAAGGCGGACGGGCGCCCAGGTTCGGACGGGCGCCCAAGCAAGATAAGTGCAAAAATTATAAAATTTCCATACAAATCAAATTCAAAATTGCCCTTTCTTATTAAACTTATATAAAACTTCAAAAATACAAATAAAAATCAAATGAAGTACATAAAATTACTAGAAAATAAATAAAAGCAGATGGAAAATAAAGGTTGCCTTCCACTCAGCTTTTGTTTACGTCGTTTGCTCGACGAAACATCCTAAGAACGCTAGTCATCATAAATGTCCGACCAATCGATCACTCGAATGAGACGGCGGAGCATGTCAATCGCCGGAGGGAAGTCATACTCATCTTGTAAACCCCGGTCCTCACCACCTACATCAACACCTCGAAAGTGCTCACTTGCAAAGACTAGCGCTAAATCGGTCAAAGATCGGATCATTGAGGATGGTGTAAGGACGCCCCCAGAGCTGCTCAGAACTCCTCAAGAGTAAAGTCTCCACCTCCCGAACAACGGGAACAATGAGAACATAGGTGACCGCCTTGACGCGGGTACTAATGTCAAAATCTACGCAAAACGATGGTTCCTCCCGGTCCGTCATCTACAGAATGAGTGGAATCCTCCTAAGGAAAGGTAACTCCTCTGGCTGAACACCGAAATCCATATCTAGAAAGCACAACTAACTGACAGATAAAAAAAAAAAAAAAAAAAAAAAAAAAACAAAAACTTAATAGGGCTAAAATCGAATAAACTAAACTTAAATACTAACACTATCAAAGCATAAAACAAAAACAACTAAAAAAACGATATCTAGGTTGCCCCCTAGTGGCGCTTTTTGGTTAATGTCGTTAGCTCGACACCGTTTAAAACTCAGCCTGGATCAGGCCATTTGACCTTTCTGCCAGCCACTACCTCGTGTAAGCTCGACAAGAGTGTGGCTGCAGAGAAGCAAAGATGTCACACATGGGGTGAAATCTTTAATAGCTCTCCACATACGCTTGAACTTCCCCATGGGTGACCTCCTCATCCTCTGAGCCCTCTGATGACGCTTCAACTGACGCTCCCTTTCAAACTCTTCCATATCAAAGACTACACCGCTAGAACTTCTTCGAGAATGGTCACTTCCGTCATCCTCGGAGAACAAGTCGGGTGATAACTCGCTAACGCCTTCGACTCGCGGAACACCACATCCGAGAATATCGAGAAATTTAACAATCAAAGATGTCTCTTTGGGTTCACCAATATAGTGTTTGCACCTTTGACCGTTGACTCGAAACGGTTCACCACTATAACCACGAAGTTCTAGAACGCCCCGGAATGATTTGGAGAATCTCGAAAGGGCCGGACCAACGTGTCTCTTAACTTTCCAGGAAACAGATGTAACCTGGAATTATATAGAAGAACTTGTTCGCCGACATGAAATTCTCTTTTCTTAATCTTAGCATCGTGGAGTAGCTTCATCTTATCTTTACTAATCCTGGCACTTTCATAGGCCTGGAGTCTGAATTAAATCCATTTCATATAGCTGCCGTAGTCGATGCTTCCCACAAGATTGGGAATCAAAGTTCGTAAACTTTGTAGCCCAATAAGCTCTATGCTCTAACTCGACAGTGCAGATGACATGGTTTCCGTGAGACCATTTGATATGGTGATGTACCCATGGGGGTCTTATAGGCGCCTCGATATGCCCACAAGACATCATCCAACTTTAGACTCGGTCTTTCCTATGATCAGTAATGATCTTCTCCAGGATCTTCTTAATGCTCTGGTTGCTCCTTTCAACCTGACCACTAGTCATCGGATGATATGGTGTGCCAATTTTATGACGAACACCATACTTCTCAAGTACTTTCTCTAGGGGTCGGTTGCAGAAATGCGTCCCTTCATCACTGATCAAGGCACGTGGACATCCAAACCTCACGAAGATATTCTTCTTTAGAAATTTCATCACCGTCTTATGATCATTGTGAGGAGTGGCTTGAGCCTCCACCCATTTGGACACGTAGTCTACGCAGACTAGGATGTATTTATTACCGCAAGATGATGGGAATGGTCCCATAAAATCGATGCCCCATACATCAAAGACTTCGCATTCGAGGATGGGTTTTAAAGGCATGTCAAAACGCCTTGTCAGAGTACCGGTTCTTTGGCACCTATCACAAGCTTTACAGAAAGCTTCCGTATCTTTAAAGATCGTAGGCCAATAGAAACCGGATTGGAAGATCTTAGCAACGGTCTTCCAAGGACCAAAGTGACCTCCTGTGGGTCCACTGTGGCACTGCTCAATGATGTCACGTTGCTCAGATTCTGGAATACATCTCCTAAGCAAACCATCTTTACAGATCTTGAAAAGATAAGGTTCATCCCAAACGAAATATTTTAAATCCGAGAAGAACTTTTTCTTCTCCTGATAAGACATCTCTGGATCGAGATAACGGCCATGAAGGTAGTTTACAATGGAAGAATACCATGGAACATCAGGGGAGCGGCCATCGATCAACATGATGTTCTCTAGAGGAAAGTAAAGATCTATATCATCTGGTTCATCCTTTTCCTCACTTAACATTCTAGAGACGTGATCCGCCACTACATTTTCACTGCCCTTTTTGTCCTTAATTTGAACGTCAAACTCTTGTAGGGTCAATATCCAACGCAGCAAAGCGCGGTTTAGCCTCTTTCTTAGTCATCGAGATAACGCAAGCGGCGTGATCACCCACACGATCACTTGAGCTCCTAACAAGTAACTACGAAACTTGTCCATAGCAAAGACTACGGCCGTAGTTCCTTTCGATAGTAGTATAGTTAACTTGAGAGGGGTTCAATGTGTGACTTGCATAGTAGATAGGTGGAACTTTCCTTGATCTTTTGCCCTAGAAAAAGACCAACAAAGATAGTTTGATGCGTCGCACATAAGCTCAAATGGTAGGTTCCAATAAAGCGATATAAGAATTGGAGCAGATATTAAACGATCCTTAAGCTCCTCAAACGCTTGCTTGCAGCTCTCATCAAAATTAAACTCAACGCCTTCCTTTAGTAAAGTGGACAAGGGCTTGGCTATCTTGGAGAAATCTTGAATGAACCTTCCGTAGGCCGACGTGTCCAAGAAAGCCTCTCACTTCGCGCACATTTTTAGGATAGTTCATCTTCTCGATAGCTTCTACTTTTGCCCTGTCAACTTCTATACCTTTGGCGGAGATCTTGTGGCCAAGAACTATTCCTTCATCTACCATGAAATGGCATTTTTCCCAATTAAGTACTAGGTTCTTTTCCACACATCTAGATAACACCTGATCAAGATTGTCAAGGCAATCATCAAAAGATCGACCAAAACCGAAAAATCGCCCATAAAATCTCCATACACTTTTCTACAAGCCCGTCAAAGATGGCTAGCATACATCATTGAAATGTAAATTGGGGCATTGCAGAGATCGAACGGCATTCGCCTCAGTAGGCGAATGTACCATAAGTGGCGGTGAAGGTGGTCTTTTCTTGGTCATTTGGATCAATGGGTATCTGGAAATATCCCGAATATCCATCTAGAAACAAGAGAACGCGTGCCCCATTAGACGCTCGAGCATCCGGTCAATGAATGGAAGGGAAAGTGATCTTTCATGGTTACCTCATTGAGCTTTCGATAATCGATGAGACTCAGAATCAAAGAACAAGCCTCAATGCAATTTCCTCTCCTTCTCATTCTTCTCAATTGTAATTCCCCCTTTTTGGGGACTACCCGAGTCGGGGACACCCACTCACTATCAAAGAATGGCGTATATGATACCCATATCTAGAAGTTTAATGATTTCCTTTTAACGACTTCTTGCATATGAGGTTGAGCCTTCACTGGGTCGTCTCGACACACTTGGCGCCTCATTCGCCTTGATCTTGTGCATGCATGATGATGTCGGGAGATATTCCACGATATCTCCTACTTGCCAACCAAAAGCTTTTTCATTCTTCTTCAAGACGTTGATCAGTTTCATTTCCTCCAGACGGGAAAGCTTAATGAGATATGATTAAAGGAAGCTTGTCGCCTTCTCTTAAGAACACATACTTAAGATGTTTGAGTAACGGCTTCAACACCAAATCCAGCAGGGGGTCTTCTAAACTAGACTTGAGATCTCCACTTTTCAACTCAATATCATTGAGTTTACTCTGTGGTCCCACCGCCAAAGCTTCTCCTTCCAACAGCTCTTCCTCAAAATCAGCTGCTAGTTGATCCAGATTCACCCTACCATGAGTATTCGGATTATCAACTAATCGCTCATATTCTCGCTTCTACACCCATGACTTGCTTATCCATATAGTCGGTGAAATCATCCATCATATAATCAATGGATAAACCGGTTGAGAGGCCAGAGGGTACTTGAATGGACTTTAAGACATTGTAACTCACCTCTTGATCACCAACTCGGATAGTCACTTGCCCACCATCACAATCGATGAGGCTCTCTGGCAGAGATAAGAAAGGTCTTCCTAGAATCAACGGAACGCTGCCTTTCTCTATATCTAAAACATACCAATCAACTGGAAAGGTAAATCGATCAATCTGAACCAAAACGTCTTTTAGATTCCTGAAGCTTTCTTAGAGGATCTATCCGCGAATTGTAAACTCATAGTAGTGGGTTCTAGAAGACTTTGTAAACCGAAATGCTTGCATACGACATTGGCATAAGGCTTATAGAGGCACCTAGATCACACAAAGAATTTGGGAAGACTAGACCTCCCATTAATATCGTAAGTACGAATTTGCCAGGGTCACCTCTTTTAATTGGTAAGTTTTCATAATTAATCATGGAACAATCCTCACCAATCGCCTTTCCATGCTCGCTAATTTCTTCTTCAAGACACAACATCCTTGATAAATTTTGTATACTTAGGCATCTCGACTAAGACATCCGATAATGGAAGATTCACTGAGTATTTTTCAAAAGGTTTAGTACCTTTTCATACTTCTTATCCTCAATCAAAGGAATGTTGTTCTTTCTCGGTGGAAATGGAAGTTTCTTAAGGTCATCCTCAGAGAAAACCTTTTCGAGGATGCACCGACAAACTCGTCTTCCGAGATCCTTCCAACGAGCTTTTTTTTGATTTCTTAGTAGTCGGGGATCGACCTCCGACTTTCGCCGCTTTTCGGTCCTCAAAGGATCAGCCACTTGAGGATCACCAAACTCTTCACCTCTCAGGATCACCACCGAGTTTTCTCTTGCGATTGAGGGAGTGTAGGTGCTCGGCTTCCCCTCCCGCCTTATCAATGGCGGGGAGGGCTAGTGGTTTTCGGATGGGAAGGACCACTAACTTGTGTACCGCTCCTTAGATTCATTGCTTTGGCCTCCTCCTTACCGTATTGAATTGATGGCACGAGGTCCGTACATGGGCCTTTGTTCAAATCGGCTGAGCAACTTGACCACCCTTTGGATTCTTCTCGGTGTGGCGGGGTGCCTGGTCTCACAGAAGCCAAGCTGCTCGACCAGTTGCCCAATTTGTCTCTCAAGATTCTTCATCGATCTACTTTGCTCTTCCAACTTAGCCTCAAGATTTGTAGGTTGGGAGGGGCCTTGAGAGTTTTGGAGATTCGGAGCATAAAATTTGGTTGGGCCGACTTTGAAATTGAGAATTTGAATTGGAAGGCCAATTCGATTGAATTTTTGCGTAGGATTGGAAAAATTTGAGTTTTGATTCGATTAAACCAGGGTTTCGTTGAAATCGATTCGAATTAAAATTCGAGTTGGGATTGAAATTTGAAGATGGATTAAACCCTTGGTTTTGAAAATTGCCCCGCCTGGAAACCGATTGAACCTTTGATTGTTCTCGCCATAGAATGCATTCACTTCGCATTCTCGTCCGCTCATAGGCGTAATTTAGAAGTGTGCCCACCTAAATCACAATTTTGACATGTGACTTGATTGTACCGCCCATAGTCATGAAATGCATTTACTTGATAAGGTGCAGGGGATTAAATTGACATTGGCCATTCATATGGCCGGTCCGACAAACAATTTTTCGCAATACAAACCGAGGGTTACGTGGAAAAGAGGGAGTTTGATTTATAGGATTGGAAACTTGAGGTGGGACCATCTGGCGCTTTGCAAAGATGGCAATCAAACTTTGTAAATTGACTTCCTCAACCTTGGGAGGAGGAGGTGCTTGAATTGCTTGATAAGAGGGGGCATAGTTATATTTTGCAATGTCCTCAAACAATGCCCATCCCTCATCAGGCGTTTTCTTCAGAAATGCCCCGCCAGAAGAACTATTGACCATGCCTTTTGTAAGCTCGGTCAATCCACTGAAGAATGTATTGACTTGCCTTTCCAGTGGCAAGCCATGGTGGGGGCATTTTCTAAGAAGGGACTTGAATCTCTTCCAACACTCGAAGAAAGATTCATTCTCTCTCTGATAAAATGTGAAAATGTCATTTAAGCAATCATTTGTCTTTGAAGGTGGAAAATATTGACTCAAGAACTCCTTTTCGAGTTCTGCCCAGGTGGTGATAGATTCAGATGGGAGAGAGGTGTACCACTCTTTGGCCTCCCCTTTCAACGAAAATGGAAATAGTTTCAGTTTGATAGCATCCTCACTTACTCCTTGGATGCGTGTAGTACCGCATATCTCTAAGAATGTGTGTAAGTGGGTATGCGGATTCTCTGATTGGTAGCCGTGAAAAATTGATGCGTGCTGCATCATCTGGATAAGTCCTGGCTTCAGCTCAAAGGTTTGTGCAGTAATGGCTGGAATAACAATAGCCGGGTTGACCTTGACTTCGCCTGGCATGGCGTAGTCTGCCAATGTACGTCTATTATTAGCGGCCATTATCACAAAATCAGTGATTTCTCTTGCTAGTTGTTCTTCAAGATCTCGCTCGGCTCTGTCTGCCAGAACCGCAGAACGGAAATTCCGCCTGTTTGGCCGGACTATGGTTCGCTCGGGGTCAGGGGTGTATATTAACGGTCCCTTTTGACTCCGAAGTTTGCATATACGGACCAAAAACAAGTGGAACAAAACCTAAAACTAAGAAAGTAAAAGCCTAAACTAAAAATTAAAAGCCTAAAGAGAGGAATGGGAAAGAAGAAAAGGAAACAAAAGTGTTAAGGAAAACAATACCGGACGGACGTCCAAAAGATTGGACGGGCGTCCAGATGAAATTGAGATCGGACGGGCGTTTAGTAGTTTAGCGCGCCGTCTGATGAGACGGAACACGAACGGGCGCCCAAAACTTATGGGCGCTTCGTCTAAGCGGATAAATCCAGAACATAATCGATAATTTTCCAGCGGACGGGCGTCCAATATCCAGACGCCCGTTTGGTTCACGGGAAAACTAGAACAAAAGCAGGAATTTGCAGATAATGCAAGAAGGGAAGAAAGAACGTCAGAAAAAAAAAAAGAAGGACAGAAGATCTAACTTCAAGAAAAATACTAAGGGAAAGTTTTAAACCCTAATTATCTACTTAACAACTACCTAAAACAATTATCAACTACAAACAGGAATTTAAAACGGATTAAAACAGGAAAACGAAAACAAAAACTAGACAACCGTCCGGCTCCCCGGCAACGGCGCCAAAAACTTGTCACGGATTTTATCAACACAAAATAAACAAGTAATAATCCGGTTAACCTCAAGTATAAGGATCGTAGTAATAGCGGTTAATGCCGGGTCGATCTTACGGGGAACTAAACGATTGTGATTTCTAGTTTTTATCTAACTAACCTATGTCACGATTACTAAGCTGAATAGCGGGTAAAACTAAACGAAATCATGAAAGCAAAACTTAACTAAAACGTAAAAGCCGGGATGAAGAAGAGATGATCTAAAGCCGGAAAGATACGGGTGCGAACCAATTTAAACTAACTAATCTAAGATGCGAGATAAAAGTAAACTAACTAGACAAATTCAAGCTTTTAAGGATTTAAATCAAATTTATAACGAGCAAACGAGGATTGATCCACCTATCCAACAAGCATTGATTCCCTATCTCGATTATATTGCGAGTTTTTATTCAAAGTTGTGATTCACCTCACCTAAACATGAACCCTAATTCCTTAGAAAGTTCATCTATCAATCTATTATCTTCCGATGTAAGATTAACGCGTTTAATAACCAAAGGTGCAAACTTTGTGTTTATAATCTAGTAATCAGACTCTATTAACTTCCGTTATATGATAAATTGAATTACTATTCTTATTCATGGTGATCTAGGTTTATTAAGACTTCCATCAACAATAAACAATCAACACATGCATATCTTCCAATATAAGAGCAAATTAAACATGAATAAGCATGAATAAGAAACAACCTTTATTAAAAACTCACAGTATAATCGAAGAAAACGAAATCAACAATTGTTGGACGGCTTCACAATACTCGTTTGATGAAGCTTTTAGCCTCTCGAACATCCTCAAGAACTCAAATTTGCGAAACAAATTGCATAAAAAGTAACTAGTGTTTAATCTAAACTAAGAGCATAAAAATAGGAATAAAAGATGAAAAAAACGCAGCCTAAAGCCGCCCTAGGTTTAGGGTTTTGAATAATGTGAGTATGGTCCTCTTTGTGGAGAAAACAAGCCGACTATATATAGATTTCAAAGTCGGTTCGCTAAGTCGGCCACCGGACGCCCGTCTGAAACCTTGAGCGCCCGTCCACTCTTCAATAAAACTTGAATCGGGCGAGTCATGACCAGGACGCTCGTCCATCCAGCGTCCACTCCAATGGTCCAAACTTCACGAATCAAAGATGACATCCACGACGCTGTTCAATTACATCAGGCGCCCGTCCACCTGGACGGAGATTCAGACCTTGATTTGATATGATCGATTTTGATTTATTGATCTTTATCTCTTCTATCTCTATCCCACTTCTTCATTATCTCTTTTATCATCAATTAGCTCGAACTTAATCAACCTTTGATCATCTTTTGAGCCTCAAACATGTATCTATAACACATAAAAATATCGCAAAATGTAATAATGCTCAAATAATCATAAAATCACAATTAAAACGCCAAAATTAACCAAGTTTGCGATTAACTAATTTAAAATCTCATTTGCTCAATATATCCATTAAACCCTCGTTTCTTATGCAATTTAGTACAAATACGGGGAAAAATATCGTAGAATATAGCGTTATAAATCGTATAAATTCACCCTTAACAGGAAGGTGAACGTAATAACAGCAGACCCCCAGGAGGATTACCAAGTAACACTGAAAGGAACCCAAGAGAGGTAAATGTTGTAGTTACGAGAAGTAGGAAGCTCAGTGGAAGTAATGGAGTTGAAAACTTTGGGAATAATGAAGTAGAAGATGACTTAGATGGTAAGAATGATAAAACTAAAGATGAACTTGAATTCTGAGATGAGGAAGAAGAAATTATAGACAATTTCTTGAAAAGAAATAAAAGTTCGAACCGAAAGTGAAAGGAAAATTGGGTAAAATCCCTAAGATTCGAAAGATCCCATGGATAAAGATTTAAGGACTTTATTTAAGGAACATGTTAGAATGGAAAATAATGAAAACAAGGATGAAAAAACAGGAAGAAATGAAGGAATCAAGAAGTAGAGATTGATTCAGGAACAATTTAAAAGAAAGAATTCAAGAACTCGAAACATGGCGATCGAGTAATACTCAAAGGTTTAAGGAAAAGGAAAAGAGAAACTGACAAAGGAGCCAAGGGTCATAGATCTAGAATCTTTACCTTACCCTCCTAAAGATCAAATCAAAAAGGCAAAAACTGATAAGAAGTATGCTCGTTTCCTTGACACTTTTCGTCATATTCAAGTTAATATCCCTGTTATCGACGCTCTGATTAATATACCTGCTTATGGAAAATTTCTGAAAGAAATTCTGTCAAACAAGAAAAAATTAGAGGAATATGAGAACATATGCCTAAATGAAGAATGTTCCGCACTTGCAAAGATAAGTTACCACCTAAACTAAAAGATCCTGGTAGTTTTACCATTCCGTGTGAAATTGGAGGATTTCTGTTTAAGAAGGTCTTATGTGATCTAGGAGCGAGTATAAATCTCATGTCTTATGAGGATTATAGAAAGTTAGGCATAGGAAAGCTTACTAAGACTGAAATGACTCTGCAAATGGCAGATAGATCGATTAAGTACCCTAAAGGAATTATAAAGGACATATTGGTTAAAGTAGACAAATTCTATTTTCCAAAGTAGACTTTGTAGTTATGGAAATGGAAGACGGTTATTCAAAGACCTCTTATTCTAGGTCGTCCATTTCTAGCTCACTGGAAGAACTTTAATCGATGTTCGGAAAAGGAGAATTAATCTTAAGAGTCAATGAAGACGAAGTTACTTTCAATATTTTCAAAGCTATGAATCATGCATCATCAGAATCATGTTCTTTTATAGAAGATATTCATTCTGTCTATGATAATCAGTTACCAACTTTTGAAGACAGATTAGAAGAATGCTTAACTCTGTTTATCTATAAAGAAGATGAGGAAGACATTGAAATGAAAGAGATAATCCTTTCTTTAGATACAGAAAGTTTTACCTTTAAACCACCATGGCATAAGTACTTGGAATTAGAACTAGAAGGACCAGTTCTTAAATCGTCAATAGAAGATCCGCCAAAGAACACGGAATTGAAATCATTACCTTTAAATCACGAAATATGCTTTTCTTGGCGATAATCTATTACCGATTATTATTTCATCAACTTTAATCGAGCAACAAGAAGATCAATTACTTAGAATGTTGAAAAAGCATAAGAAAGCTTTTGGATGGACGATTCTTTGATATTCGAGGTATTAGCCACGAGATTTGCGTTCATAAGATAATTACGAAGGAAGATGCTAAGCCTTGTATTCAACCGCAACGCCGCCTCAACCCAAATTTGCGGTTAATTGTTAAGAAAGAGGTTATTAAGCTATTAGAGATGGGAATAATTTTTCCCATATCAGGATAGTGAATGGGTAAGTCCAACTCAAGTGGTACCAAAGAAAGGAGGTTTCAAAGTGAAAGAAAATGATAGGAATGAATGGATTCCAACAAGAGAAATTACTGAGTTATCGAATGTGCATTGATTTTAGGAAACTAAATGATCATACTAAGAAAGATCATCATCCACTTCCATTCATAGTTCAAATGTTGGAACGGTTAAGTGGTCATAAATATTACTGTTTCTTAGATGGTTATTCAGTTATTTTCTGATTTTCATTGCAAAGTAGGAGATAGGAGAAGACTACTTTCACTTGTCCTTATGGAACTTTTGCGTATAAAAGAATGCCGTTTGGTTTATGTAATGCTCCAGCTACGTTTCAAAGATGCATGATGGCTATATTTTCCGATATGGTTGAGAAATTCTTGGAAATTTTATGGGCGACTTTAGTGTTTACGGAGATTCTTTTGGTAAATGTTTATCGCACTTAGAAAGAGTGTTGCAACGCATGAGGATACCAATTTAATTTTAAACTCAGGAAAAATGTCATTTAATGGTATCAGAAGGAATTGTTCTAGGCCATCGAATCTCTGAAATAGGAATTGAAGTTGATAAAGCTAAGGTTGAAGTAATTGAAAAATTACCACCACCAGTTAATCTAAGGACTCTAAGAGGATTTCTTGGACATGCAGGATTTTATAGGAGATTTATTGCAGATTTTTCAAAGATAGCAAAGCCTCTAAGTCATTTGCTTGAAAAGGAAGTACCTTTTAACTTCGATAGTAAATGTGAGGAAGCTTTTCAGACCTTAAAAGCGAGATTAACTCATCGCACTAAGTGCTAATAGCACCAGATTGGAATTTACCGTTTGAGATTATGTGTGATGCGTTGATTTAGTTGTAGGAGCGTTTTAGGACAAAGATATAACAAAATTCTCAAAGCTATTTACTATGCATCTCATACGTTAAATGCAGCTCAAATGAACTATACAACTACATAAAAGAATCGTTGTTGTAATTTTTGCCTTAGATAAGTTTAGATCGTATATTGTTGGTTCTAAGGTAATAATTTATACTGAGACCATTCGACTTTGAAGTATTTCTTGAGTAAGAAAGATGCTGAAACCACGTCTTCTTAGATGGATTCTCTTACTTCAGGAGTTTGATATTGAAATTAAAGATAAAAAGGGAAGTGAGAATGTAGTAGTGAGATCATCTAAGTAGAATGGAAAATGATGAAGAAAAGTGGAATAGAAATTAAAGATTCATTTCACGATGAACAACTTTTAGAATAGATACTCCTTCAACCATGCAGTTATTAAAGAATATAATTCCTTCTAAGGAAATGTCACCCTGGTTTGGAGATATCATTAATTACTTAACTTTGTGATTATATTCCGTCTCATTGGACTTGGCGTGCAGAAGAAGAAATTCTTTTATGACTTAAAATTTTATTATCGAGGAACCGGACCTTTTACGTAAATGTTCGGATGGGATAATCGGAAAGTGTGTGCCTGATAATGAAATTTTAAGTATTTTATTATTTTGTCATGATCGTGAGGCGGGAGGTCATCATGGAGGTTGGAAAAGCGCTTTTAAAGTTTTACAATGTGGTTTTTATTGGCCTACGCTATATAGAGATGCTTATAAGTATGTCAAATCTGTGAATCTTGTCAAAAATGGGAAATGTATCTAAAAACATGAAATGCCTATGCAACCTATTTTAGAATGTGAGTTATTTGATGTTTGGGGTATAGATTTCATGGGACCATTTCCTATATCTTTTGGAAAAAGATTTATTCTAGTAATGGTAGATTATGTTTGAAATAGGTAGAAAGTGAAGCTCTTCCCACTAATGATACCAAAGTTGTCATACGATTCCTTAAAAGAATATATTTACACGTTATGGCATTCCGAGGGCTATCATTAGTGATGAGGTTCACACTTTTGTAATAGACCATTTACCAAGATAATTGAAAAATATGGTGTAGCGATAAGTTAGGGCAGCCTATCATCCGCAAACCGGTGATCGTGTAGAGGTGTCTAATAGAGAGATCAAAAGAATTGTAGAAAAGACAGGTGGATTCAAATCGAAAAAAGCAAGCGATTAAACTAGACGATGCATTATGGGCATATAGAAATGACTTTTAAAACACCAATTGGTTGTTCTCCTATAAGTTAGTTTTTGGTAAGTCTTGTCATCTCCTGGGTTGAGTTAGAACACCGAGCCTTACGGGCTATTAAATTTTGAATTTCGATCCTAAAAGGCCGGTCGGTGATCATAGATTGCTTCAATTGATGAGAACTAGAAGAATTCCGTCTCGATTCTTATGAAAGCATTTCGAATCTACAAGAACGACGAAATCCTTTCACGATAAGAGAATCTATAGTCGTGAGTTCCATGTAGGTGATCGAGTGCTCTTGTACAATTCACGTTTAAAGTTATTTCCGGAAAGCTTAAATCAAGATGGACAGTCCATTTAAAGTAACGAGTTTACAAATCCTGGAGGTGTTGAACTAATCGATGAAAATACAACTTTTATAGCCAATGGCCATAGAGTAAAGTTATTTGTGGAAGGAGAAGGAAACCTTTGAAAGAAGAAATAATGCTACTAATCGATCCTCCGACAAAGTAAAAGCAGAGAAATCAAGAAAGCGAAAGCAGAGAGGAGTTAAACTCACCGAATACCAAAGTGCTATCTATCTTTACTCTACTTTTATGTGTTTTATTTATGTTTAAAGTAGTTTCGTCTTTTACCGGATAGCGTAAAAGAAGCTGGATGTCTTTTTTAGATAGAATAGGAATTTTTATGTTGCTTTTGAAATTAGGCTTGGATAAAGATGTCGCGTTTAAAATAGAAGCTTCCGGCTTTTTGAGAAAAACAAGCAATTGTTGAGAGAGATCAGATGAAAGAAATATGTAATGGAAAATCGAGAAGTTCGATAAAGAGAAGGGCAAAGTTTTTAAGAAGGTGTAGAAAATTTGTGGAAAAAAGTGAGCATGAAGGGAAATGTAGGAAAGCACAACCAAATCCAGGATGAGTGTTTGAATGTTGTTAAGAAGGAACGATTAGGTGGTTATCCGAAAATCCCGATGGAGATCAAAGGAAAATTCAACGCCTCATTTCTTAAGGTTAGGTTGATAGGACGTTACGTCGAACTCTGGAAGATTTAGAAGTATTGGAATTAGGACCTCGTGAATTTTGTAATATTTATAAAATTTTATATAACTTTTGAAAATTTTATAAATAGGATCTTTATGAAATTACTTAAAAGTTTTATAAAGTTTTTATAAAAATTTTTTTTTATTTTTGTAGAAGTTTTATTAAGTTAAAAAAAAAAAAAAAAAAAAAAAAAAGTGGTCGGATCGATCCGACCTAACCCCGGATCGATCCGGAACCTGAAAAACCTAAAAAAAAAAAAGGGACGGGGTCCCTTCTTCTTCTTCTTCTTTTATTTTTCTCAAACAGCCGCCCCTCCCCTCTTCCCCCCAACTCGAATTTTTTTCTTCAAATCATCACACAACATCACCATTAAACTACCCCAACTCTTAAACTTCTCTAATTTGCCTCTACTCTCTTCAAATTTTCATCTAAATTGAAGAATTTTTCAAGGAAGCTTCAACTTTTATTCCAAGTAAATTTCCATCTCTTTTCTGCCAAATTTCAACCTTTTTAAGCTTTGTAAGGTAACATTGTAGTCACTTATTTTCTTAATTTCGCTTTTTTTTATGCAATTTTTATTTTCAACCTGTTTTGTCACTCACATTTGTACTCTTGTTGTTTTGTGTTGTTTTGTTGTTTTGTGTTGTTTGTTATTTTGTCATTATCGTAGAATGGCCGAATCATCGAAAGCTAGTAAAAGCGCAAACCGCATATCCTTACCCAAATTACGATTATAGAAACTAGGCCTTTAATGAGAAGAAGAATTGGCGAGTTAGTTTTGAAAGAACGCGTCTGCTGCGCAGCTAAGAAAGCATTGAAAAATAAATTTGGATGAGTGTTTAGTTGCAATAGAGAGGGCTTAGACTTCAAAGATTTAGGAAGGAGGTAAAAATATTTTTGAAAGGAGGCATTGGATGGAATTAGCTTGAGTTTAAGGTCGGGAGAAATTAACACCACCTTAGTAGCTGAATTTTATTCTCTGGTAGCAACTCATAATGCTACGGATGAAGGTGAGTTAACCTCTCATCAACCTGAGAACTAGGGACGATTGCCGTTTACTCCTCACATTATAAATGCTATTTATGGTATTCCTGATATACCGGAGAATGAGGATTATTATACAGTTTGGAATTTGGATGAGCCAGCAGACTTTGATCATATTGTTGCGGTAGCCCAGAATGAGTTAGATCCCATCATTGCCTGGCATGAAAGCGAGTTTTTCTATGGGAAATGTATCCGGGATATGAAAGCCATTAAGCGTTTTATTAGTCACACTCTTTTACCCGACTCGGCATTTTACATCTTTTGGTAAAGAGGATTTGTGTATTGCTTGGGCTATAGTTAATGATGTACCTGTGGATATAGGCAGAGTAATGTGTAGAAGGGCCAAGGAATTTGCCTGATCGCTAGACCAGCGATCACATGCCTTTTCCGTGTTTTATTTCTTCCTTGTGTCGTCAGATAGGAGTCCTTGAGCTCCCAAATGATAATTTGATGATGGTGGATGACACACTTATAGGTCCTAGTTTACCACTTAGGCCGGCAGGAAGAATAAACTTTTTGGACCCTAACCGTCAACGACCTCGGCCTACTCCATCCACTCTGTCCCTCCCATCCAGGTCAAACTCAAACTCAATTTCGAATACCATCACTTACGACATGTTTCAATCCATGGCCTATGATGTTCATCGTGCTAATGCCAATATGGCTGTTTTTGCGGAAAGGAATAAATTATGGTCTGAAGATTTACGTCAAGGCATACGAGGTTTATATCAAATGAATATACTGCAAAACCCTACCTATGCCGAGATGGATATTCCGCAATGCCAAACCCACCTTATACCTTGCCCGATTTCATTCCACCAATGCCACCTCGCTCGATTTCCAACAAATGCCACATTCTTTTGGATTTCAAACTAGTGGTGTAGGAGATTTTTCGGCCAGTACTACGGCGGTGCGACATCGAATGGGTGGATCTCGGATCATTTGGCCATACCACGACGAGATGGGGAAGCACTTTTTCTGATATCACGAGAGAGATGAGCTCGATGGGACTAGATAGTTCGGTGCGGATGTCAACTTATTTTCAAGATCCATCCCAAGAATCGACCCGTTCTCAAGCTATGCCAAGTTCAAGCCACGTCGGTGAGTGATGAAGAGGAGTGATTTTTAAACATTCTATGATTTTTGACATTGAAACATTTTATTTTTCGCATTACAATTTCGTTTTAAGTAAAATTTTAGGTTATTTTGATTTTGGTTGGATTTTATTTTTAATACGATCTTCATGTTTTCGTTACATATTATGGTATTACGCATCGTGTAGTAAAATTTATCGTTATAATAAAATGAAAATGAACCAAAAAAAAAAAAGGAAGAAAACTTGTCCCTAGAAAAATCTAGACATTTTACAAGCAAAATCAACTCGTCCGTGAACAAGTAGTGTTCGGATCGATCCGCCTTTTACGGATCGATCCGACTGAAATAATACCGACCGACAAAGATTACTAGTTTGAGGCCGGATCGATCCGGCCCTTTCTCGGATCGATCCGGCAAGTAGTAAAAACACGCAGAAAGAGATCTTTTCTACTTTTGCTTGATAGATTTATTTCTATAAAAGGAAAGAGCGACCTTGAACTTTGCTCATTCTTTCTTTCCTTCTATCTAGCTTAGTTTAAATCTCTTTGTCGAGAAATGTCTAACCGCTCCTCTCCTCGGTTAATAGTTACGAACCACATACGCTGATGGTGTGGTTCCCGAAGGCATGCCTCTTGTTTTCATAATAACGCCCCGAGACATCTAAATTTCGTCCGTTCTCCTATTCGATGGAGAAAGGCTTAAACATCGAAAAAATTGATCGGTGGGGACGTAATCTAATCCGAGGTTGCGGGTGGAAAAAGTTGATAAGGACTCCAGGAGGTCGAATAAACATTTCGATTGTTAGAGATTTCTTTGCGTCTCTCATCGAGATAACGACGTGAGCCTCATCTCAACTTATTACGATTAGGGAATCGTTATTTCATTTTCACCGATCATCATAAATCAAATCTATCAAATCCCACCATGTACTTTTGATCGAAACCCACACTTCGAGTTTCTTTGGGAACTTGGGGATGCATAATGTTGTAAATCGACTGCAGAAGCCTTTCGATTCGTGTTTCCGTTGTTTGATCATAACTATGATTCCTCAACTCCTGGCTTTACCCCTCATTTAAAGGGCGTGGAAACGCTTCATTAATTCTCGGATCTATCCAACTAGAGATTTTTATGGGGTTACGGATGATGAGATCTTTCTTTGTTGTATGCATTAAGCTCAGGAGCATACATTGATTGGGGAGTTTTGATTTTTAAGGCGCAATTAATTTTGCAAAGAGAAAGGCGTAATAGGGAAGACCGCTACCATTTGCCTGGTTATCTCTCACCTTTGTATCCAAATCAATCATGTGCCACGAGTTTGCTCCACTGGCGAGATTTTTCCATCTCGTGATTCTCGATTAGATTACTTCCGGTGGATACTCCCGGATGTTCATCTACGGTTTGATAATCAGTTAGAAGTTATGTTGTTAAGTTGGTAGTTGTTTAAATTAGTTGTTTTTTTGTTGTCTGTTACTTTTATTTATAGTTTGTAATAGTGTTTAATATATATGTCATTTTCTTTAATCAAAATAATATATGGTTGCTAAAAATAATAAATAATAATCAAAATCATATAAAATTTTAATTTTATTTGCAAACTACTTTTTATTTACTCACTAAACATCGGGACGATGTCATTTTAAGTAAGTGGGGAGTGGAAGTAAGTTAGTAAATAAAAATTAAAATTTTCTTATATAAATTTATACTTAATTGCTCAATACTTAGTTTAATTTTTCTTGGAACAAAATAATTAGATAGTATATAATTAGTATGAATAAAAACAATATAAATTGGTAAGAATAGATTTTAATTAAGTAAAATAAATTAGATATATTATAAGTATATTATATATGTCAATTTTAGATCTTTATAAGATTTTAAGTATATGTAACTATACATAAATATTATCAAGTAAGTTTCATATGAAATTTTAGCAAATATACTTATATTTATAATGAATTTTTTTTAGAATAATTTTCTTTGTAAAACGAAATATGAATATGGAATCGGATTAGGAATGATGAGATTTTTGACACCATAAAAAATTACCTCAACCTTGATTAGAGTGATCAAGACCTCACTCGATATAGCCATTTTTTGATCATAACCGACCCTTGGCTTATTTTGGTCTACATTTCCTAAAAATCACGAGTTTATGCGTACTTATGAAAGGAGATGATAGCATGAAGCTAAGGATGGTGTATCTTGAGGTGAAAAAAAAAAAAAAAAAAAAAAGAAAAAAAAAAAAAGATATATATAAGAACGAAGCACCATATTTACAGAGAATTAATCGAATACCAGGTATCTTCCTTATCTTTGATCGACAGATATCGGTAGTAGCTTCCAATGATTTGAGTGCAGTAGGGTGTTATCTAGAAACGCCCTATATCACTATGAGGTATAAAGCTCCGATAAAAATTCGAATCATAAGATCTCAAGAATGATTACGAGAGTTTAAGAAACCGGACTCGTAATTTTAGATCGAAAGAGTATTACTCCGATCAATCTTGATGAAGCAATGCTTGTAAATTTGATTTTCTACACACATTCACGCTTTTAGTTCTTAATATTGAAAAAAAAAGAGAGAAAATCTGAAAAATAGTTGGAAAAGGAGATATTATTAATCGAAGCTGTTTTGATCAAGCGTGAAGGTGTAAACGCACGACTTGCCTCTTTCTCTTTTTGATTTCTTTTTCTATCTTTTCGATTAACCAATGTCCTATCCTAAAAGTATTAGCCATCTTGTCAATTACTTGACTTAGTCTTTGATTCCAAATATTTCATATAAGTTGAGATAGGAAAATAATTCTAGAATTTTAATTATATTTATTGAGTAGATTTTGTGAAATTTCATTTGAATAATAGTTGATAAATAATTTATCAAAGTTATCTACACTTTTATCTTATTAATTTCTAAGAAAGATATAATTAATATGTTTATAATATTGAAATGATATTTTACTAATTTAAAATTTTATCTACCACTTATATTATTTTTATCGTAATTTTTATATATTACCGCTTATTTTGCTCGAGGACGATCAAAGAGCTAAGTGGGGAGTAGTTGATGTGTAACATTTATATGATAAAAATTACGATGTTTTATATACGTTATCGACTATTTTTATATAAAATATAAGTAATTATAACAGATAATCTTATAAAATATTAATAGCTATGAATAAATCTAAATACTATAAAAATCTAGTAAAAATGATAAAAAGTTATAAATTTTGTACCGGGTTAATAACCGGAGTGTCGTGTCAGATTCACGTGGGTATTTTTGGTATTTTCTGGACCTTAGGTAAACCAAGACCCAGTGATGACATTTTGTGGAGTAAAATCATATCTTTTGAAGGAATAAAGGAAGTGCCACGAGATTTAAAGTTCAAGTGGATCAATGGTTCGTGACGCCGTATCAAGTTATATTTTCGACGAACAAATGGCCCAGCAAAAAGGCATTTTCTGAAAAAGAAGTCTTCATGGAAGTTATAGATCTCCTCAAGAGCTTTCCAACGCATCTTGAATTATGTCATTTGGAGATCCAGAACTCAAGTTATGATTTTATCAAGTTTCGGATTAAGATTGGAAAAAATCTATCCGGATCGATCCGGATTTACCTCGGATCGATCCGAGGAAACATCATGATTAGACCAGCATGTGGCCCTGCAGAGAATATCTGGGATAATATTTTTATTCCCGGATTGATCCGCCCTTTCTCGGATCGATCCATTTGGGGAAAAGCGCCTATAAATAGAAGCGGCATTACGAGGTACATATAAGGGGTACCAAATATATTTTCTTCACCTCTTTTTAGTAGTAGTAGTATGTATATATATAGGCCTTATGCCATAAATAAAGTAGTATCGTTATAATGCTCGAGAAATTATCAGAAGATCAATGTTGTTGAAGTTGTTGTAGCATCCGGAAGAATACGACACGATTCAATCGTTGTAATCGGGTAAAATTCCTAAAGTATTTATGTTTGTTTTGTCTGTTTATATTTTTAGTATAATGTTAGTAGGCTAAATCTAATAACTAGCCAAAGTTATGTAATCGTTTTATTTCGATCTTTTCGGTAAAGGAATGTTGTCTAAGTAAAATTGAATAAAATTGAGTTAATTGAATCTTTTCCTATTGATAAAGTTTGACTTGAAAGAATTCATAATCTAATTATGAATTGACACCTCGTAATTAAATTATGAACTCGTTAATAATAAAACCGGAGGGTAAAATTGGCCGAGTGAAAGCGTGACAACGGAACCCGATTTCTACCCGGGGCGATTTGTCCTAAAAGATGAATCTTATTAAAATTTGTACTCAAGATCGTAATAATGTTAAATTCATCAGTTTAATTGAAACTTAAACCGGAAAGTTGAATCGCCCGGCCTTGACAACCGGAGCCTTTAAATAAAATTGACCGCTTGACGAACGGAATGACTCCTTTTATTCAAAGGTAGAATCGTACTTTCGGGACTGTTCGGAAAAACCGTAATGATTGTGGACTTTGAATCGATGACAATGGACATATATAACCAACGTGAACCGTAAGTGCATTGTAATTCCAAATATATTTGTGCAACATGAATTCCTTCACGTAAGCCTTTGATATTGAAACGAAAATTTTAAATCAGTATCCATTCAAGTATCCTAGTGGTTATTCTAGATAATAACGAAAGAACTTAGTACTAACTTTTGAGCGTGTCATCGTGAATATCTCGAAGGTTTGAATGTGATAGAAAGGATATAAGTTAAGTTTATGAAAAAAAAAAATGAAAAAAAAGAGAAAGAGATGAACTATATATATGTCGGTTGTAGCTACCAATGATTTGAGTGCAGTAGGGCGTTATCACGTAAACGCCCTATATCACTATGAGGTTTCTGACTCCCATCGCCTAATGATAGTAGTCCAGCTAGGGGGTTATCACGAAATGTCCTATTGCTGGGAATGAAGGCATATGCTACACATGTGAAATTAAGTTCATCACAAGAAAAGAAAAAAAAAAATTTAAGCATGGTTGAAAACTTAGTTATCTTCTGACTATCCCCAGTATAAACTGAATGATATGCTTTAGGGATTATCCTAATAAGTACTCGGAAGAACTTTTTGTGGAATCATTCATCGCTTATACCTAGGAAAGTCATTAGAAATTTTGTCTGAATGGATATTTGTGTTTTTTGCTTGATTTATTCAAGAGAGGATAGTGGAAATTGAAAAGGCTTGTCACACACACACTCTGTTATACATTTATATTGAGGTTAACGCCTGGTTGTAATTCTAATGGTTGTATTATCTAGTTGTCCCTTATATCTTCTATCTTCATGAATTTATCTCTCATTCATTTTGTTTTATCGCTTGTTTTGATCGAGGACGACCAAAAGCTAAGTAGGGGGTTGTGATGAGAGATAAATTTATGATCATTATTACGACATTTTACCCCAATATTGATACCATTTTGAGCATTATTGTATCAAATCAAGTCAAAATTACTAAGTTTTATTCAAATGTATAAGTAGTAGTTATTATATAAATTATCGTATTTTTATAAGTTTTTATTAGTTTTGTACCGGTTTAGTAACCGGAGTGTCGTGTCGGATTTACGTTTGGTGTTTTGGTGGTTCATTGCAGGATTATACATTGACCAAGATTCTACGTAACGACATGTTTTGAGCCTAAGAAGATGTATTTTGATGGATGGAAGAATGTGCCATAAGCTAACAAGTTCAAACGGATCAATTGTCTGAACGCTTACAGTAAAATATCTTCGACAGACATTTGACCCAACTTAGAGGCATTTTCTGGGAAGAGTTCTTCATAAAAGTTGTAGATATTCAAATGAGCTTTCCAACGCATTTTGAATCACGTCAATTGGAGGTCTACAACTCAAGTTATGGCTATTTTATCAATAAGCGCCGCTATAGAAACGCGGGAAAAGTGGAGATATTTTCTCAACTTGATTATATTCTCCCATGTGGTGCATGTTACTTGCAATGATGGATATTCCCTCCCATGTGCTTGATGATGGCTCCCATGTGCTATATATATATATATATATATATATATATATATATATATATATATATATATATATATATATATATCTCCCTATATAAACTCCTCCATCTCCATTGATCTTCTTGCCCCATCTTGGCCACTCTTGGCCAAGATCTCTCTTCTCCACCTCCTCCCATTTCTTCCATTCCCTCTTCTTCATGTCCCTTCTTCATCTCTTTTTTTTTTTATTTTGTTTGGGGCCCGTATATACATATGTCTATGTATGTATATATGTTTTTATAAATAAAAGTAGTACCGTTGTAATGCTCGAGAAGATTATCCGAGAAAATTGTATTGAAGAAGTTGCTATTTTCAGAGGATACGACTTAGATCTACAATAAACGGGTAATTTTATCAAGTTATTACTTTTGTTGTTTTTTTATATATATATTATATTTATCACTATGTTAAACTAAAAATATATCTAGCCAAGATATGAATCTGAATTAGTTAATCTTTTGGTAAAATGAATGATCGACTCTGGTAATAATGATTAAAACCGATTATAATGAATCTCTTTCTATTTGAACGTAATCTAATGAATTAACAACTCACGATTAGAATACGAGATCGTAATAGAAAGACCGGAGGGTAAATTGGCGAGTTAAAAGCGTGACAACGGAATCCGATTTCTATTCGGGCGATTTGTCCTAGAAAAACAAATCTTATTAAAATTGTGCTCAAGATCGTATTACGTTAATTTATCTATTTTAATCGAAATTCGAAACATTGCTCGTATGACAAAACGGGAGTGACCTATGCTTTGGATGACATTGGACAGTTGATGAGACATATGACAATTTCATACGCTCGTGTGAGGAGGAGTTGTCTAGCTTAGGAGTACACCGATTCATATATAATTTACACCTTGAATAAAGGAAGATCTGTCTCATTTATTTCTACTAAAAGATATTGATTCAGTAAAGTATTCTTGGCTAGATCCAAAAATATATATAATATTAGTATTTATTTGTTTTATTTTCTGTTTTACTAACATCTAACTCTAACATCTAACTAATCTAACTATCTAACCCGAGGAAACTGATAAAACTGCGACTTAGATCGAGTTAATAATAGCTTCTTGGTGTTTAACCCCACTTAAAAGAATTACCATGTATATATAGCAAATTTGACAATACCGGTAATGGTGTGATAATTTGCTTATATGTTGATGACATGTTGATCTTTGGAACCAACCAAGATCAAGTTGACCTTTGCAAAGCATTTTTGTCATCAAGTTTTTCTATGAAAGACATGGGGGAGGCGGATGTGATTCTAGGAATCAAGATAAAACGGAGTGACAAAGGGTTCTCTTTGACACAATCTCATTACATTGAGAAAGTGTTGAAGAAGTTCAATTGTAAAAACTCCACTCCGGCTAATACTCCCATGGATCCTAATGAGAAACTCATGCCTAATACGGGAAATCCGATATCACAACTTGAGTATTCTCGGGTAATAGGATGTTTGATGTATGCTATGACTAGAACACGTCCGGATATTGCTTATGCGGTTGGAAAGCTAAGCAGGTTTACGAGTAATCCGAGTAGTCATCATTGGCGTGCGGTAACTCGTGTGCTAAGGTATCTTAAGTTGACCAAGGATTTTGGCTTGACTTATGTGGGACATCTGACAGACCTAAACCTAACCTTGGAAACGGCGCCATTGTTTAGGTGCTTGTTTAAGACCATACAATGATTTAACAAGCTTACAAACCTTATGCTCATTTCCTGGCAAAACAAAACCTTCCGGTTGTTTCATATAAATTTCTTCTTCCAAATCTCCATTTAAGAACGCCGCCTTAACATCCATTTGATGGATTACCGCATTGTTAATTGTCGCCAATGCAATCAACAATCTTATTGTGGAGATTCTAGCAACCGGTGCATAGGTATCAAAATAAATATCTTCCTTCCGCCTAAAGCCTTGAATTACCAATCGGCTTTATACATCGCCGACGATGCCGCCAACTTTCATCTTTCATTTAAAGATCCACTTGCAACCCAAAGGTTTGCAACCACGTGGAAGATCCGCAAGGATCCACGTGTTGTTTCCCATTATGGAATCCATCTCATCATTGACGGCTTCTTTCCACAATGACACATCTCGAGACTCCATAGCCTCCTTAAACGTCTTAGGATCCTCATCAATATTATAACAATATGAATATTGGAATCCTACTTCATCTCTTGTTCCTTCTACCAAATAAGTTTGATAGTCGGATCCAAAAGATTTTGCTTTCCTAGCCCTTTTGCTTCTACGAAGCTCCAAAGGCTCATCTTGAGAACTCGACATCATTATTGTTCTCCACTCCAACATTAATAGAGTTATATCCTTCGGTTTTTGTATGAGCGAAAACCGATTTTCATCAAAGATAGCATCTCTTGATTCAATCACGCAGAATGAATAGCAAGCTGAATCATTAGGCTCTATAACATAGAACCTATAAGCCTTGGAATGCATAGCATATCCAATGAATATACAATCTATGCCTCTCTCACCCAAGGTTTTAATCTTAGGCATGGTGAGCCTTACAACAATTTCTACATCCCCAAACTCGTAGATAACTCAAGTTTGGCTTTTTTGAACCAAAGTTCATATGGGGTAATAGGATTCCTTTTATTAGGAACTCTATTCAGCAAATAACAAGCCGTTAACATGGCTTCTCCCAAAATCCCTCACTCAAACTCTGAGTAAGATAGCATGGAATTAACCATCTCTTTAAGAGTACGGTTTTTCCTTTCCATTATACCGTTTTTGTCATGGCGTGTAAGGCGCCCGTAACCTCATGTATAATCCCACATGACCCGAAAAATGTTGGATCAAAGTATTCACCACCTCGATCATGCATAAATTTTTAGTTTTAGAGGTTAATTGCAACTCAACTTCACTTTTATAGATTTTGAATTTATCGATTGCCTCGTCTTTAGAATGAAGTAAAACACACTAATGAGAACCGAGTGCAATCATCTATAAAAGTCACTACATATTTTTGTTGCCAAAAGAAGGTGTAGCACAAAAGTCACATAGATCACTATGGACAAGATCC